>JAVJIF010004741.1:0-366515 GCA_038442645.1 Agave tequilana
GTCAGCACACTATCATCTGGAGTCATAGGCTCAGTGGTCAAGAAGGGCTTCAGTCTTTACCCATTTACTTTAAATTCCGTATTATTTTTAGGGTCTGCAATAAGCACAACACCGTGTGGGAATACAGTGCGCGCAATGAACGATCCCAACCAACGAGTTTTCAGCTTCCCCGCGAAAATATGAAGCCTAGAGTTATATAGCAGAACCTTATCCACCGGTGCAAAGTTTTTCCGGGTTATGATTTGGTCATGGAAAAGTTTAGTCCTGCTCTTGGTGATTCGGGCATTCTCATAGGATTCATTCCGTATCTCTTCTAATTTTAAAATCTGCAGTCTCCTAAGTTCACCGGCCTTAGTCAGATCAAAGTTGAGTTGCTTAATGGCCCAGAGGGCTCGGTGTTGAACTCTACTGGCAGATGATAGGCTTTTTCAAATACAATTCTATAAGGAGACATCCCCAGAACTGTCTTAAAAGCAGTGCGGTAAGCCCACAATGCATCATTGAGCTTAACCGACCAATCCTTTCAGTTTTGTCTGACAGTCTTTTTCAGAATGAGCTTGATCTGTCGGTTAGTGACTTCGACCTGCCCATTTGTTTGGGGATGATACGGAGTATATAACTTGTGATTGATAGAATATTTTCGCATCAGAGCTTCAAAACTCTGTTGCAGAAATGCAATCCATTATCACGAATTATCGCTCTAGGGGTGCCAAATCGGGAGAAGATGTTCTCTTTGAGAAATTTGACAACCACTTTGTTGTCATTGTCTTAGTTGGCACAGCTTCTACCCACTTAGAGACATAATCTACAGCAACCAAAATGAACTGGTTGCCGAAGGAATTGGGGAATGGCCCCATGAAATCAATACCCCAACATCAAAAATTTCAACTTCAAGGATCAGGTTCAGGGGCATCATGTCTCTTCTTGAAATTTTCCCAATTTTCTGACAATTTGCGCATAACTTGCAAAAATGATATGAGTCTTTGAACAAAGTGGGCCAGTAGAACCTACTTTGTAGAATCTTCTCTGCAGTCTTGCGGGGACCGAAGTGTCCTCCGTATGCAAGGTCATGGTAAAAGCTGAGCACACTCCTCTGTTCCTCCTCTGGTATGCATCGTCTAATAATTTGGTCGGGATAATACTTAAAAAGATACGGTTCTTCCCAGAAGAAGTACCGTACTTGGGCAAAGAAGCGGTATTGGTCTTGCTTTGTCCAGTCAGCAGGTAATTATCCCGTGGCCAGGTAATTAATAATGTCCGCATACCAAGGTTCCTTAAGAATGGCTATGATGTGTTCGTCTGGGAAATCCTCATTGATCAGAGCTTGGATGGTTGGTGCATTCAAAATTCGTGAGAGATGATTAGCGACCACATTTCTATACCTCGTCTATCCCGAATTTCTAAGTCAAATTCTTGAAGTAAAAAGATCCACCGAATTAGTTAGGCTTTTGCTTCCTTTTTGGTCATGAGGTATTTAGAGCCTAGTGATCCGTAAAAATTACCGTCTTTGAACCTAACAAGTAAAGCCGGAACTTTTCTGACGCAAAGACAATGGCCAAGAATTCCTTCTCAGTTGTTGTATAGTTCTGTTGGCGTCATTCAAGGTTCTACTCGAATAGTAAATCACGTGCTGCTATTATCGATGCGCTGTCGTAGAACAGCGCCAATAGCAAAATCAGATGCATCACACATAATTTCAAATGGCTGGGCCCAATTAGGAGCAGAAATAATAGGCGCAAAAATAAGTTCTTGCTTAAGCTTCCCATGACTTAAACATTCATTGTTGAAATCAAAGGGCACGTCCTTAGTGAGCAGGTTAGTTAAAGGCCTCGCGATTTTGCTAAAGTCCTTAATGAACCGTCGGTAGAACCTAGCATGCCCTAAAAAGGATCTAATATCCTTGATGCTTTTGGGTGTGGAAGCTTAGCAATCACTTCTACTTTAGCCTTATCCACTTCTATGCCTCTCCTCGAAATCTCATGGCCCAAGACAATCCCCTGTCTCACTATGAAGTGACATTTTTCCAGTTTAGAGTTAGGTTCTTCTCAATGCTTCTTTGTAGCACTAACTCTAGATGATGAAGACGCTGATCAAATGAATCTCCATAGATGGAGAAGTCATCCATGAAAATCTCAAGAAAATGTTCCACCATGTCAGAGAACAAACTAAGCATGCATCGTTGGAACGTTGCAGGAGTATTGCACAATCCAAAAGGCATGCGCTGATAAGCAAAGGTTCCGAACGGGCAGGTGAACGTCATCTTTTCCTGGTCTTCTGCAGCAATGGGGATTTGATTGTATCCCGATATCCATTTAGGAAGCAGTAGTACTCATGTCCAGCCAAACGCTCAAGCATTTGGTCGATGAAGGGTAGCGGGAAGTGGTCATTACGGGTAGCTGCATTCAACTTCCTGTAGTCGATACAAACACGAACTCGGTAGGTAGTCTTGTTTGTACCAACTCTTTTTCCTCATTTTCTACCACCGTAAATCCAGTCTTCTTTGGGACCGCATGAACAGGGCTAACCCATTGGCTATCAGAAATGGGGTAAATGATCCCATTATCTAATAGTTTCAGAATTTCAGCCTTAACTGCCTCTTGCATGAGAGGGTAAGCCTGCATTGTGGGTCCCTCCTAGGGGTTGCTTCATCGACTAAATAGATTCTATGTTACACTATGGCTGGACTTATTCCCTTGACGTCCTTCATCGTCCATCCAATGGCTTCCCTATGTCTTTTCAGAATAGATATTAAGCTGTCATCTTGTTGCTCAGTCAGGTGGGATGCTATGATGACTGGCAAGGTGTCCTTTCTGCCCAGGTAGGCGTACTGGTGTTCAGGCAGGGCTTTTAGCTCTAGGGAAAGTGTTGCTTCATTGGAGGCAATCTCTGGGTTTTAATCCTATGATGAGGTACACTTGGGCTTGATGCCAATCCACTGCTGAATCTACGATCTGGTCTAAATTAAAATCCTCAGTCTCTAGATCAAACTCTGCCTTAGTTTCTGTCTCTATGCTTTCCTCATGCTCACTGGTCAGGTTTTGCAATAGAATTGACCTCAAACGGCTGATCATTGACCTCCCTAGGTTGTCTTCTAAGATTAAAGACATTGACTTCCTTCGTCGTGTCTCCAAAAGTCAATCGTATGGACCCGTTCCTACAGTTGATAATAGCATTGGCTGTAGTAAGGAATGGGCGCCCTAAGATGATGAGAGTTTGAGACCTAAGATTGGACACAGGTTAGGTCTCAAGTATAATGAAGTCAACGGGGTAAATGAAATCCCCGACCCGGATAAGGACGTCTGTGATTTCCCCCTTTGGGACCTTCACAGATCGGTCAGCTAGCTGAATGGTGACTCGAGTTGGGCTTAGCTCACCCAACCCAAGTTGCTGGTATACTGAGAGAGGTAGCAAGTTGATACTTGCTCTCAGGTCAAGAAGTGCTCTACTGATTTCGGTCTATCCTATGGTGCAGGAAATGGTGGGACATCCAGGATCCTTGTATTTCACCGGAATGGGACCAGACAGAATTTCACTTATATTAGTGGCCAAGAACACTTTCTTGGACACATTGGTCTTTCTCTTTTTCGTACACATATCCTTAAGAAATTTGGCGTAAGCCGGAACTTGTTGGATAGCGTCAAGAAGTGGCACGTTCAATTTGACCTGGTTGAACATCTCTAGCATTTTCTCCATGTGCATATTCTTATTGTTGTTCCTAAGCCTATTGGGAAAGGGTGCTACAGGCATATGAACTTATTCAGCAGCTTTGTCCGCGTTAGATGTTTGTGAGCGGATTGGGAGGAACTAGCAGAAGTGGAGGCTGGAGTGGGATCAGGATGGACTGAACTTTTTGTTGGTAGACCTGGTTGTCTACCTTCTTTCTAGATTGCAGTGTGTGAACAGCATTGCACTGGTTAATCGATGAATCCTGAATTTCATATGCTTGATTGGAGGTCTTGGGTTAACTAGCGGCTGACTAGGCAAAGTCCCTTTTGGTCTTTCACTTAGGGAGCTAGCTAACTGGCTCATCTGCATTTCAATCTTAATATGGCCTGTGAATGATTGTTCAGAGTTTGTCCCTGGTTTTGCATAAAAGCGGTCTGGGACTTCTTGAAAGCCTCTATGCTCTCCTCTAGTTTACTGATTTTTTTTTCATTGGTGAGCTTTGGGAGGAGGAAGATGGGGCTTGACTGGGAAAAGGTGGTGGAGTAGGATGGTGAAAATTGTTGGAGAAATTAGGCCTGGGAGGATTATTGGGCCCAAGAGAAATTAGGGTGATTCCTCCAACTGGGATTATAGGTTTGTGAGTAGGGGTTGTGAGGTGGTCGTGAGTAAGCCGCGTTCATGTGTTCTGGTGGCACTTGTTGGGCATGAAAAACAGGGCACTCTTCAAAAACATGGTTTGGTGCCTGACAATATGAACAACCCGGATTGTGAATTGGTGGGGGTTGATTTGTTGACACTGGCACGATCTTTTGTTTCTAGAGCCTCTATCCTCCTCATTAGGGTAGCAATCTTAGCCTCGGCAGCTATGGATGATTCTAGAGATAGGAGCCCTCCTCTTGAAGCTATAGATTGTGAATTTCTAGGTTTTTCTGAGGCTGGTTCCCATTGCAGGGTTTTCTCCGCTAAATCCTCAAATAAATCTCAACCCTGATTCTCATCCTTCTGTGAGAACCCTCCCTGACACATGGTTTCTAAAAGGGTTTTCGTCTGATTGTCTAGACCATCGTAGAGAATCTGACACTGATGTCATTTCTCCACGCCATGATGATGGCACTGAGCTAGGAGATCTTTGAATTGCTCAAATTATCTCCAAAATGGTTCGCTCGGTTCTTACCTAAACTGCATGATGTTCTTCCTAATGAAGGCAGTTTTGTGAATTAGGTAGAATTTCTTCAAGAAGGCCTTGACGAAATCATCCCACATCGTGACTGAATCTGCTGCCAAACTGTACAACCATTCTTAGTTAGGTCCTTTAGGGAAAAAGGGATGAAACGTAACCTAACGGCATCATCTCCTAGCTGGGGTATACGCATCATGAGGCATACTTCTTCAAATTCCCTAATAAAGTATGCGTCCTCCGATTCTAAACGATAAAATTTGGGAAGAGTGTTAATGAATTGGGGCTTTAACTTGAAATTATTGCCGTTTGCTTCAAGAAGTTTTATTTAAGATGGAAGTGAAGTTCTGATTGAGTAAAATCTATCCTGAAGTGACGCCATCACCGGTTCTGGATGCAAGGGTAGAGAAGCGTTTCTTATTAATCTGGAAGTTAACGGATCTCTCACCCACCCTTGCATGCAGCACACCGCAACCAACGTGAAGACAGCAACAATCGAAAAAGAACAAAAAATAAATAAAAGAAAGAAAAACAACCACAAGCCTTAGTCTAAGGTACTTGGACCTAGACGACTCCTAACTGATCGATTCTCCAGGGAAGGTTATTGCAGGAACTCGACTACAAGCTAATCGGCCAGGAAAGGGTAAAGCTCGGGGGAGAGATATTCGGGCGGAGCCACGGGCCTAATTACGCCAAACCACGGAGCTTTCGAGGCTTTACCTCCCAATCCACTTTCCTTAGACACCGATTTTGCAGGAGTATAGTTCTTGTAATTTTCAACCTCGGTTAATCTCTTAGTGAGTCCGAGATGTCCCTAGGGCCAAAGTCTATTGATTTTTAGTTAAGGCTGGAAAGTATGAGTACACTTGGAGATGATTTTTGGGCTAAGGAAGGGTGATGAAATCTCCACCTTATCTTGTTTATTTGGGTTTGCCCTTAAAGTCAATTATGCAAGTGTACAGTTTATTCACAACAAGGTAACGCTTAAAGCAGTAAATCACTTCAAAATGTGGTCCTATTCTATATGAATGCACACTTACCTTTTCTCCAGCACTCTTCAACAGAAATTGAAATGAATTGAAATAGACACATGCCCTAAATGCAAGTCTAATCCAGATTTCAATTAAGCAACAAGTGGATTTCTAATGAGATTATTGTACATGCATAAAGGTGAAGCATCCAAGGAAACTAAAAATTTAGAAGGCAATTTTTTTTTAGCGGCTTTCGGCAACCCTGCAAATGAGTTTGTTAGTACTTCAATCGGAAACTCGCTTTTATACGAATTTTTCGAGGGCAAATGAATCCTCGCGCAATGTCCTTGGCCACCTCTTTTGCTTCCCGCGATAGTAAGCTCCTTGGTACTTCTCCTACACACAAAAGAACAATCTTTAGTAGTAAACAATAAAGTCGTTCCCTTCCCGGCAACGGCGCCAAATTTGATCAAAAGGGCAGTAAAGTAAAAAGAGAAGGAAGTGTGGGTTGATGTTACTGCTTTTGCGATTCTTCCGTAGTAGCGAAGTGACTATACGGGTCGTATCCACAAGGAGGGAGAGCGATGGAAGCTTGATGCGGCTTCAAAGTTCAAGAAGAAAGAAAGTTCTTTGTTTCCAAATAAAGAATTGAAAAATGAAAACAAGTTATTTGAAGAATTATTGAAAATATTTTGATGGTTTGTAAAAGTGGGTTTTTCTTAATGGTAAAGGTGCATGACTGACTTTCTACTATGCGCTCCCACTAATCCCTAACTTCTTGAAGATGTAGCCTCACGATGGATCATAGGCAAGCACAACCCTTATGCATTGAAACTATTCACGTGAAAATTGAGTGAAAGTTCTTCCTATAACGTTACTTTACACGGCAAAAAGTCAGACATTCCCATATCAAGATCCATTAGAAGGCGAGAATACGGGAAGACACGAGTGCACTAATGGTATCGGTAAAATAAAAGGAAAGTCTCTAACTTACAATAACAACAAAGTACAAAATCCATAGATCATCAAAAAACCATTTAAATATGAAATATAATAAGGTAAATACTTGTAGGTAAGTTAGAGTTAGAACCCTCGTCTTAAGATGTCATAGCTCTCATTTGCACAAGACTTATTTGACACTATTGACTCATGCGGGTTGTCAATCAAGTAGTTAGAGATTAGTGGGTTAGTAGTTAGTTAGACATGCTATGAAAAAGTTAGTTAGACATGGTAAGAAAGAAGCAACAAAAAGAAAAGAAGTAGAGAGAAGGTAAGTTACATTACAAAGGAAAGAAGTAAAGAGTAAAAAGAGTTACACTACAATAAGGAATTAAAAGCAAATGAAACCACAAGTAAATTGAAAGAAGAAGAGAAGTAATACTTGTATTAGCTTCCACCCTTCAAATACAACACTTTATACACTCTCTCTCTCACTTTAATGACTAAAACTAAAACTAGAAGAAGAACAACAACAACTAAACTAAAAACAAAACTACACAACTTGCCCTAACTCTGGATCTGCTCAAACTGAAGACCTCAGAGGGGTATTTATAGGCACCAGGGGAGAAAGGGAAAGGGGGCCACGTGGGAAGCACGTGGCCAAAGTACAGGCGTGCGCGCGCCTAGTTTTGGGCAGTGCGTCGCCCAGTCTTTTGTCTAACTCCTAGATGTCTTGGATTCATGATTTGATACTCTGAGCTGACAAAATCTTCAATCTGAAGTCAATGGCTACTTGGTAGGCTTTTAATCACCAATTAAATGGTGATTTAGGTCTTCTTTTTCATTTGCACACCATGGACCTAGTATCAAGCAAGCAAGGTTTTATTAGTAGAATTTTGCATGAAATAAATATGAGAATGTGATGAAAATTATGCAAAATTAGAGACTAATCAATGCACATGCATAAATGAAGAACTATCTATATCATGTGAAAACTTACTTTCAAAGTACAAAGTTTTGAAAAGAAAAGTTTTAAATTAAAAGAAGAAAATAAGGATTTATTTATAAAACTTAATATGATTTTGCAAGAGAGAGTTGAGATTTCAAGAGAAAGGGACTCATTGAAAATCCAACTTGACCTTGTTTTATAAGAAAATAAAATTTTGAAGAATAAAAATGATTTTGATATTATCTTGAAGAAAAATGAGGTTTTGTCTTCAAAACTCAATTTTGTTTTAAAAGAGAAAAATTCTTTGAAAAATAAAATTGCTTTGATTCCAAAGAATTGGATTTACTTTCAAAAAATACTTCTTTGAAAAATGATTTAGATTTACATATTTGCCACACTACTATAACTTCATTATCTAGTGTTTCTATTGCATGCTCCACTTCTTCTTCTAATATTGAAAATAATATAATTATGTTAAAGAAGAGTGTTGATTGTTTGGGCTCCACTTTGAGTTAATATTCTATGAATCATAAGAAATTAGAATTCATATTTCGCAAGAAACATGCACCTCATATTCTTGCACACCATTCACGACGTAACATGCTTCTCATTTCCATACACACGACACTATGTATGCTCATGTGTATACTTGTACACATTGTGAACGTACATGCCACCTTGAAAGATTTTGTTATGACAGATTATATAATTCAAAATTTGCAAACAAATTTGTTTGGGTTAGAAAATGTGCTAACCCTCATGGACCCAATAAGATGTGGGTACCAAAATTCACCCTATGGTATTTGATATAGGCGTGGGTTCTCGCTTGATGTGAGGGTTTTAGTGCCTTAATGGTGGATGTGGTTTAGCTTAATGGATACCATATTAGATGCATCACCTTCAAGGATGTTTGGTGGGAGGATGATTGAGTTAGAACTTGCACACAAATACAGAATTTCAGAACTTTTAAAACAGTAGTGCAAGGTGCTCAATTCTACCGCTATAGCAAGTGGCTATGCGGGCCGTGATCCACAAGGAAGGACTAGCGATGGAAGCTTTTTAGTAAGTCTTCTTTTAAGATACAAAGTATGGTTAATGTTCTTCTTTAGTTCTTAAAAGAAAATAAAAAAGAGTTAAAGTCAAGTTAGGAAGAAAGTGACAGAATGAGAAGGTGGAGAAAAACAGAAAATGGACATATACAAAGAAATCGAAATGAGTGATGAAAGAAGTGGTAGATTGTGGTATTCTAACTAAAAAATTAAAAGAAAAGAAAGAAACTAAAAGTTACTTACCCCTTTTATATTCATATACCTTGAATTCATAGCTACGACTTACCTTGTCTTTGAAGGTGATCAAGCATGGCGTGTAGGATCTTCCCCATTCCCGATCTACACTAAGAATAAAAGGGCAAGCTATACTAGCAAGAGAATGGTTGTTCCTCACCATAAGCTATCAAGGGCACTTGTAATGGCGAAGCAGTCTTGATGCTAACAGATTCACTTGGATTGCAACACGTTAGAGGAGAGTAAACGAAAACAAGAGTAGAAAAGAAAAAGTAACTTTGATTCAATTCAAATAAAAATGAAGAAGAGATCACTTACACGATGTCACCTGCAGTACAAGCATGATCTCATTTCTCCATGAAAGTATCATCTCCTCTCAGTTACATAAGAAAATAAAAATTACATAAAGGAAAACTAAAACCTAAGTTACAAACTACAAATTAGCCTAAGTTCTACTCTCTGCATGGTCGTTCTCTGCTTGGTCGTCCCCTTTTCCTTTGAGATTGCAGGTATTTATAGAAGAATTGCGGAGATTAGAGGAGTATGAAGATAGAAAAAGCTAGCTATTTCTGAATTTGAATCCTCCCTTATCTCCAAACTTGATTTGATGTGGATATTCTGTTCTGATCTGCAGTTTATTAGCGTGTTGATTATTGAATATAACTTATCAAATGATAGAATTAGAAATAGTGATCAACATAAGAGTTGTAGTTTTGTAAGTCCTCTTTCTAGATTATCTTGAATCATTAGATTTGAGATTCGGTAGCGAAAGTTATGATTTAAATACTAAAATGTATCCAGTCAGAATTTGAGTCAAACTTGTTTCATCTCATCCGTTGTTCTTCTCTCTATCATTTATCTATCTGTATTTGATATTATCCTCGATTGATCTTTAGCTAACCAAAATGAATTTATAAAAAATTGAATTTTACTGGTTTCCATTTGGTGTTATCTTTCTGATTTGCTCTGATCTTCAGCTGAACATTTGCCCTAATCTTGATTTGTTCTAATTAGATATGGGATCATCCTCAGCTAACCAAATAAATCTACGTAAATATGATTTTAACTGGTATTTATTTGGTTTATCCTCTTTCTCTTCATTATATCTTCTACAAAATAGACATTTAAGACAAAAAATAGTAGATTTATTACACGATAAATGTAGGAGTGTAATGAAAAGAATGCAAAATATGTGTACGATCACACCCCCACACCTATCTTTTGCTTGTTCTCGAGCAAAACAACAAAACTAAACTAAAGATTATTAGACCACTTTCGCAGGTCATGCGATTGCACTGAGCTTGTGCAACAAGCCGTTAAACCTATAAGTTACCCCTAGAGGACGAGTTTTGTCTCGTGAGGGTTTTCAGTGGATTACACCACAAAATACATAAAGAAAGAGAAATAAAGAGTTAGTATTTTCGAAAAGCATTTTGAAAGAGAAAAATATTTGAAATATAATTGTAAAATTTAAGTAATCTATAAGTTATAGGAAAACTGAAATTTTCATTCCTAAACTTAGCTTCTATTCAAAAATTTGTTATCAATTAAAGTAAGGAGTCAATTGTACTTCTCATCTAGTCTATTACTTTACTCTAAGTCATATGTACCTTGTGACTGTGAAAATTTTGACTAAGGGTTCTTTAACTCTAACTCTTATGCCTTATTTATATATATATATATATTTTTGGGTATTATTTTAGTTCTATTAGGCTTTCTAATCAGCCCATGTAACGAGCCTTTAATCGATGACTTTCAAACCAAACGGTCTTCTTAGGGCACCGGGTGAGAAAAACCCCAAGGACTTAAGACTCGAGCAAACAAGGCCACAAACTAAGGATTTTATTATATGAACCACTTTTAAGCGTGAATACTTATGCTTTATTAGGCACAAATACCCAGCTTAATTAGAGGATTTTTTTTTGTATGTTTTTTCTCAAACTTATCTAATCATCTTTTGCATAAATACCACGGCTTACTTAGGCCAAATCACCTAGCTAATCAATAATTAGATTTGTTCATCTTTCATAGATATTTTTTTCTTTTTTCTTTTTTTATAAGGCATAAGAATCTTCGTTTTTTGAACCCTAAGTGTGTAAGTGTATGAAGTGTGCATATTCATTAAGGTCAAGACTAAATTATTTTGACAAATTATCTTCCTAACTCTAAAAATCAAATAAATAATCTTATTTTGATCAAGTTTAAGAAATACTAATTTTGATTTACCTATTCCTTAAAATTGACATAATTTCTTACAAAAAATATGTCAAAATATTGTTTCTATTTTAAAATTTTTTTAAAAAGTAAAGAAAATGTTAAAATTTTTTTTAATAAAATGAAGAACTAAGTTATGTTAGAACCCTCCTCCACACCTATCTCATGCATTGTTCTCAATGTATAAATTAATGCATGGATGCATGAAAAAGAAGACAGGGAAGGAAATACTACCTTAAGTTGGTGGTTCCGGTGGTGGTCTGATTGGTTCACGAAATGCAGCCCAATCGACTTTTTGTGGAGTTCGAAGGAACCCACCAGAAATTTCTCTAATATAACCCACTAAAATGATATATACATGAATGATTTTTATTAAATATTTGACACCATCTAATTTTCAAATTTCATAATTAATTTCAGAGTCAATTTTGTCAACCGCCTTGTCCCAAAATGGAGTGTGAAAAGATAGAATGATTGACTTGGACTTAGGAAGTACTGGAACTAATGTCGACTCAGGAAGGTGAATTAAGTCAAGTAAAGGTTCAGGAGTCGGGATGGCTCAGGAAGTGGGTCCAAATCAAGAAGTTGAAACTCAAGTCCACATTCAGTTCCCCATAACGGAATGTGAGTTAATATTGGCGATTCAAGTTCACGAATGACAGGTGTGGGAATCAAAACTGACTCTAAAATATTACTCAAGTCGGGTAACAAAACAGGAGTCAATATTGATTCAGAAATTTGAACTGGATCACAAATTGAGAGTCTAGGTCACATTTCTCATTGAATTCAATTTCATTAAAAATGAGAGCTTGCCAATTTATCAATGGGACTTTCAAAAGTATAAAATTGGTCAAGTTCAATAAATGATCATCAAAGATGAGTGATTCAATTTCATTATGAATTGGCATAGGATCCAATGTTGATTCAGGAAAAAGATTAAAATCAGGTGAAGACACCGGAGTCATTATTGAATCAGGAAGTAGAATTGAATCACTAAGTTTAGATTCAGGATCATATTCATTCTCAAGTTCTATTTCAGGAAAGGAATAACTTTTCAAACTATCAATATCAATTTCAAAATTTGGAGTTTGGGCAAGTTTAAGTGATTGTGCTGAAATGGAACCTTGTTTTCCAAAACAACATGACTCGTCAGCTCTAATAGAATGGTTAACGACATCAGAACTGGCCAAACGGTGTGAACGCAGAGTTTGGACCATCATATCTATGTCATGATTACGAGCGTTTTGAGCCTGAGTCATGGCTTCAAGCATCTTTTCATAGTTGATTGGTTCATCGTTTTGTTGAAAAGATGAAGTGTTATTTTGGAATTGGTGGTGAAATTGTGAGTCCATCAGATTTTGTAATTTTTGTTTGGACTCACGCATACTCATTTCCAAATTGATGGTTTTCTATTTAGGACTGGTGGAACTGAGTATGAATTTTGGAAATATTATGGACAAGGTGGATAAGGAGGACAAGTTGGTTGAAATTAGATTTGGGGAAGTGAATCCCCACTGACTCTATGAAGAGTTGAAATTATTCTGAAAATTATGGTTATAAGATTGGGGGCATGGGTTATATTGATTCGGATAAGACCAATCCGGCACACTAGGTTGGTTAAAGTTAAGATATGCCGGGTTGGTAATATCTGAAAAAGAGGTTGGTGTATAATATGGATTGCCATTAAATTGAAAAATTTGTTGTTATAAGCCATATCACACAATAAAACATAAACAAGAAAAAAAAACAAAAATAATCAAACAAAAAAGAAAAAATTCTAACATAAGTTAGGGTAGACCTTTGACCTAGACGACTCCTAACTTGTTAGACTGTCCATAGGAGGTATAATGCAGACTTTGATCACAAGCTAATCAGCCAGGTCAGGGCAAGATTGGTGGGAGGTTATCCATCAAAGACGTTCCTTAATTAAGTAATCACCAACCTTCGGGCTTCAGCCCTTAATCCCCTTCCTAAACACTGATTTGGCAGGAGTAATTCCAACATCTTTCCCCTTAGGATAATCTCCTAATTGAGTCCGTGATGTCCCTAGGGCCAATGTCTACTCATTTTTAGTTAGGCTTGGGTTAGTGAGTGAGGAGATTGTTTGTGGGCTAAGGGAGGATTATGACTTTCCCACCTTATCTTGTTTATAGGACAAACCCTTAAATCAATTTAGTGCAGTGTACAAGTATATAGAAAAAAGTAACACTCAAGCAATATTTCATATAAGAATGAACCTTATACTAAATGCTATGCACACATACCTTGGCTCCAGCACTCTTCAACAGTAAATAGAAAATGAAATGAAATAGACACGTGCCTAAATGCAAAGTCTAAATCATTTTTAGCATTTACATTTAATTTTTTACTGTTGTGTTAAAAATGTATATACAGTGAGTCAAACAAGGAGATAATGCTACAGAAATTCAGATTTTTCAATTCAGCCAACCTGCAAAAATACAAGCTAGTAGTTCACTCAGTTTTGCTACTGGAATGTAGCAAATCTGAGGGCTTCTGGGCTCTACTTTCTTGAGCAGAGTCAAGGGCCACTTATATGTCCACGCAACAGATATTCCTTGTTGTTAAATCTGTACATAAAACAAAGAAGAAAGTTAACCAAAAATATAAACTTTTAAAGAGAATTGTTTACCGTCCCTCCCCGGCAACAGCGCCAAAATTTTAATTGAGTTGGAACCTGCACACAAATACAAAATTTCAGAACTTTTAAAACAGTAGTGTAAGGTACTCAATTCTACCGCTATAGCAAGTGGCTATGCGGGTCGTGATCCACAAGGAGGGACTAGCGATGGAAGCTTTTTAGTATGTCTTCTTTTAAGATACAAAGTATGGTTAATGTTCTTCTTTAGTTCTTAAAAAGAAAATGAAAAAGAGTTAAAGTCAGGTTAGGAAGAAAGTGACAGAATGAGAAGGTGGAGAAAAATAAAAATAGACATATACAAAGAAATCGAAATGAGTGATGAAAGAAGTGGTAGATTGTGGTATTCTAAACTAAAAAATTAAAAGAAAAGAAACAAACTAAAAGTTACTTACCCCTTTTGTGCTCATATACCTTGGATTCGTAGCTACGACTAACCTTGTCTTTGAAGGCGATCAAGTATGGCGTGTAGGATCTTCCCCATTCCCGATCTACACTAAGAATAAAAGGGCAAGTTATACTAGCAAGAGAATGGTTGTTCATCACCATAAGCCATCAAGGGCACTTGCAATGGCGAAGCAGTCTTGATGCTAACAGATTCACTTGGATTGCAACACATTAGAGGAGAGTAAACGAAAACAAGAGTAAAAAAGAAAAAGTAACTTTGATTCAATTCAAATAACAATGGAAGAAGAGATAACTTACACCGATGTCACCTGCAGTACATGCTTACTCTCATTCCTCCATGAAAGTATCATCTTCTCTCAGTTACATAAAGAAAATAAAAATTACATAAAAGAAACTAAAACCTAAGTTACAAACTACAAATTAGCCTAAGTTCTACTCTCTGCTTGATCGTTCTCTGCTTGGTCGTCCGCTTTTGCCTTTTAGATTGCAGCTATTTATAGAAGAAATATAGAGATTAGAGGAGTATGAAGATAGAGAAAGCTGGCTATTTCTGAATTTAAATTCTCCCTTATCTCCAAACTTGATTTGATGTGGATATTCAGTTCTGATCTGCAATTTGTTGGCGTGCTGATTACTGAATATCACTTAACAAATGACAGAATTAGAAATAGTGATCAACATAAGAGTTGTATCTCTGTAAGTCCTCTTTCTGAATCATCTTGAATCATCAGATTTGAGATTCGGTAGAGAAAGTTATGATTCAAATATTGAAATGTATTCAGTCAAAATATGAGTCAAACTTGCTTCATCTCATCCGTTGATCTTCTCTCTATTATTCATCTCTCTGTATTTGATATTATCCTCGATTGATCTTTAGTTAACCAAAATGGATTTATAAAAAATTGAATTTTACTGGTTTCCATTTAGTGTTATCTTTCTGATTTGCTCTGAGCTTCAGCTGAATATTCGTCCCAATCCTTGATTTGTTCTAATTAGATCTGGGATCATCCTCAGCTAACCAAATAGATCCAGTTAAATATGATTTTAACTGGTATTTTTTTGGTTTAATTCTCTTTCTCTTCATTATTATCTTCTATAAAATAGACATTTAAGACAAAGAAATTAGCAGATTTATTACACGATAAATGTAGGAGTGTAATGAAAAGAATGCAAAATATGTGTAAAATCAGAGGACCACCACGGTTTGGAGACCTAGAGATTTACCCTATTCGTTTTGGTAACTATCTCTATCTCCCACTTTGATTACATGCTCTCATTGATTGATTTTTAGCATGTATTAGTTTTCATATTTTTTATATTCATTATGTTTAAATGCAATATGAATTAGACTTGAGATATACATACGTAGTACTTGGGATATACTCATATTTATATGGATTATTATTTTAGTGTTCTTACTATAATTTAGCTATTGTGTATATCCTTACTCTAAAGCACGTGCATTTACCTTAATGATCATGATTTTGCACTTCATAGTTTGATTACATGTTTAGATGAAGTTTTCATTAAAACTTGTGTATATACTTGTACAAGTAATGAGCTACACTAGATTATCATATGTTTGAGCCTCATTGCTCATTTGTAATCATTACATGTACATGTAGAATCTAGTTTTGTTGATTCTTTTATTTATACTTGTTTTCCCTATTTTTGTACATATTTTCATAAAAATGTATTTATCTTCATGTATATGTTAATTTTGTCTAAAACTATTGGATATACATGTCTATCCTAGAGTCACTTACTTTTCTTGCAATTTTTTTGGGGACTCGTTTATGTTTGAGATATGTATGTATACTTTTAGTTTCAATAAAACATACATATCCCTTAAAGCGTATTTAGTTTTGATAATTTCTTTTTTTTGATAAAAGGAATTTCATCTTCATTGCCTATCTCCATGATTATGCGTATTACATGATTTTTATACTCTTTATTTGATGTTTACTCATGACTTTATTTTCACGAGTTTTATATATGCTTTATCGACCTTGAATGTCAATTATTGTGTGTTTTTCATGTTTTCATGTGATACCTATTGTTTTATTCCTTGCTTGAAGGATTTCGAACGAATTTTGAAAATTAGTTCATTATTCTTCATGTGGTAGTGATTTTCAAACATGTTAAACTATTTTCAAACTCTTATTTTTAAAACTTCTACCTTCAAAGGGCGGATGGTTGGATGACCATGCCTTGTATGCCTTAATGAATATCTTTTTTCATGTGCATAAAAAGGGTGGTGGTATGAGTTATACACATGATTTTCATGAAATTTTATTTTTGTATACTCATAATTGTTTCTCATATATGTATTCTTCAAATTTCAATTAGTATCAATTTCAATTGGTATTTCAAATTTCATACATATATATGATTTGATTGTGTTTGTTTTACAATATCTTTACACTTTTAAAGTACAAATTATGTTTATGATAACCTTGATTTTATTCTAAATGTTAATGGTATTTATATAAGCTTATGCATTGATTTCAATTGGTATTTATTTGGTATCAAAATGTACTTCATGTTTCACCTTCAATTGGTATCAAAATCTACTATTGTTATCTTATTTTTGTAAATAGTACCAACTTTTATTTTATCAACTACAATTTGATTCATTGATATCATAATTCATTTTGTTGACTTCAAGAAATTTCAAAAATTTGTTTTAAAAGTGATTTCAAAATTTGTTGATACATTTTGCCTATATGCAAGGGGAGCTTAACATCTCCTCTATATATAGATTCATTTTAAAGTGTATTACACATATAGTACATCTTGACCTCTCTTCTTTATGTGGTACACGTGTGTGGGGGAGCTTAACATCTCCATTTGTATATTGTATATTATTTTCATGTGGGTTAGAGTCTAGTCATTCCTTCTCCATATAATGCATGATGCAGGGGAGCTAACTTTATGCTTCTCCTCTTCATGAATGTATACCACATATACATTTTTATTGTTTGATTGTCCTCACTTCTTTGTTGATGAATTGACAAAAAGGGGGAGAAGAATTTTGAGAGTTTATATATGCATGTTTATATCTCTATTATGCATATATTTTTTATTTAGTTTATGCATTTCATTGAATATCTTTATGTTTATTACTATGCAAGAGTTAAGGAGGAGCTGCTATGAAGCTTATCTTTAATCCATGAGTATATAACTTCATGAGTTATATCATCATCAAAAAGGGGGAGATTATTGGCCCAAAGGCCCATTACTATAGTTTTGATGATGATTAACTTGTGCTGTTTTTAACAAGAATTTAGAGAGCTATTTTTTCATCTTTACAAGAGTTTTGCAGCAAGTTTTTAAATAGTTTTTGTGCCAAAAAGATTTATTTTTATTTTATTTTCAAGGGTTGGAAAAATTAAAGAAAAATAGAGTATTTGGGAAATTGGTTTTGATCTTCATTTCTATTTCATTCTAGTATTTTTTCCATGTATTTTCTTTATGATTTCGTTTTTCAAACACCTTATTTTCTCACACTTGAGCTATCATCTCTATCTTATCTATATGATCTTATTTTTATGAGAAATATTGTTTGTGGTCTATTAGATCACCAAGAATTATTTGTGGTTTATTTGTGATCACCAAGTTGTAATCTTTCCTTTACTTTGGCTTTGTGCCCCCTCTAGTGTAGAGGTGATTGAGTTTTGGGTTTGTTGTTATCCCTCTTGTGTGGAGGTGAGTGTGGTGGAGTTTTAACTTTGTGCCTTCTCCCTCTTGTGTAGAGGTAATTGTGGTTTGGCTTTGTGCCTTGTTCCTCTTGTGTAGAGGTGATTGTGTTTTGGCTTTGTGCCTTACTTCTTGAGTAGAGATGATTATGGTAAATAGAGGAGTTGTGTACTCTAGAGTTTGTTATTGCAAATTTCTCGGTGGAGGGTTCCCTTTGTGGGAGGTCCTGTGTGGATATAGTGGAAATCCTTCTGTGTGAAGGTGGGGACGTAGAGAAGTGGCTCGAACTTCGAAACATATCTTGGTGTTTGCGTTTGATCCACTATCTCTGAACCCTACCTCTCTTATATCTTGCATTGCTTTATATTGCACATATTCATTTGCTAGATATACTTTGTGTGTGCCATAATCGTGTTGAACCAAGAGAGCTTCATATAGCACCTTTAACTCTTAATTTAGAGAAATTTCGAGGAGATAGTGCAGAGCCCTTCACGGGAAGTTCAGCTACACTCTTTGATTACACGTAGTGTGTTGTGCATTGAGTTTTTAACTCCGCATCATTTGTCATTAGATAAGCTAGTACACCTAGATAATGACAAAATTTCCTCCATGCAATCTCAACCATCACTCCAGCAATCGCGGCCATTACAACAAATACGGACATGAAGATCATGAAATACGTATCTCGCCGGCACTCAATCCGCCTGAGGAGGAGGAGTTCAGTATAAATAGACCTTCTTCTTCATCGAGATGGAGAACTTTTCCTTTTATCCAATCCTAACTCAAAGAAATTACAATACATACCCGTATTTCCTTTAATCCGGCAAATTATAGTGAATTTTCCTCCTCCTTCTCGTGATTTTTCCCAATTTGGGTTTTCACGTAAAATTATCGTGCCTCCCTCTGTTTTATGTGTTGTGTTTATTATTTTGTATTTACACCTCAGACACACTCTCGTTTGTAGTGTAAATCGACCGTCTGTTCACTCGCAGCGGAAAATCCCCACTACAACTTTTATTAGTTGAAAAATCAGTTTTAGTATTTTCTTTACGAAGAACATGACTCGTCCGAAAGCTCTGAAAATTAGATATTCAATATTAAATATCACTAAGCATAATTACTACAAGATCAGTAGAAGATCCCTTTTCTAGTAACCAGCTAATTACCATCATAGAGTCACATTTGAGTCATACACTATCATCAAGCATAATCACCCAATGTTTTTCTTTAAAAAGAGTAAAAAAGTAAGAATAAATGAATTTCCCACCCATTTCAAAATGGGCATTTTGTTTACTTCCAAACAACGGATAATGATGAAAAGTTCATGTCTGATCCAAACAAGAGAAAAGTATTAATGGTTGGAACTAACAGACAAGCCTAACCAGCAAATTATCCTAAAATTTTCAATTTTAATTCAATTTATTTGGATAGAAAATCAGTAGCCACACACTCTACTATGATAACATCCCAAACATGAAAAACATAGGATTGCAGACAATGCAATGTCACAATACCTCATGTACGGTCACTGAGCACTCTGTACTCAAAGCTCCCGGTCATGGCCTTATCCAAAACAATTCATTTTTCTCTATAAGAAAAAAACAAAACAAATTGGCAAAAAAAAAAAAAAAAGAAAGAAAGAAAATGCTTCTCAAATTTGGAAGGGATGAGACCCAAACCAAATCTTTGTCAGCATTTGTTTACCCATACTCTTCCCATGCCCCCATCGGTCACCTCGGACCCGGGTTAAGATCCGATTTGGGAGGGACCCGGATCGAAACCAATTGCAAACATGGTCCCCCCCGGACCCGGACCCAAACCCAAGTGGCATATGGGTCTAGACGACCACCCATGGGCCCAATATGCGTGTCCATGCATCCACTTGGTGTGCTAGCTAGCAATATGGCAAGTATGTATCAAAGTCAACTACTCATTCCCAGTTGAATGTGGTGCAAATTCATTGAACACCATTAAGGAGAGTTGGATTGGGGTGGAAAATAAAATTTACCAACTTCAGATCTTACATCCACGACTATATATAACTCTAAATTTTGAGAGGCCGTGTAGGGCTTGTTCGTTTCCTTTCAATTTGCATGGAATCCAAGATTCCAAGGTGTGACATGATCGGGTTTTAAATTTGCATTCGGATCCAACTCTTTGTTTCCGCAAGGGTAAGATGGAAAAACCGTTGACTCAGGCTTGTTATTTAATCCAACTCAGTAGAATATTGAGGTGTTTATGGCAGGACGGACCAATATGGTCTTTTACAATAAAGTGACAGATGGAACCGCTATGAAACGACTTATCAGTGATTAACATCACAAAACTTTTGAACTGTAATCTTGTGTCATAAAATTAAATCAACATTTTGAAATAGCTTCCTAACGTGCTCATTTCAAGTTGATTTCTAACACCAACTAAAATATTTACCTTTAGGGCTTAATTGAACCCACACCTTGAATTGAATTCAACTTGATTTGAAACAAGCATACTTTTAGCCTCTTCTATTGTTCGTGGTATATCTTGAACTTGTGATTTTTTTATCACCGAAGTACATGTTTTACCACCTATCTTCCTCTTTGCTTCATTAACTTTTATAAGTTGATTTTAATCCAACCAGAAAATGCAGAAGATTAATCATGAATTGGTCATGATTTGATCAATAACGCTCCCGTACGTGTAATGATTGTAGAGCTGTATCTCATGGACTTGTTTCCTCCAAAATTAGTCATCAGCTCAATGTTTTTTTGATTCATTTACCTTGTCAATGCTACAAAATCAAGGCCATGATTTCCCACAAGCAATGTGCCCTGCATGTTTGGCACTGATGATGACCAAAACCAAAACCCTTGCTACTATGTCTAGCTCTAAATATACTCTAAATTTTAATATAAAGAGCTGAGTACACTATTGAATTTGGGCTACATTATTAGTTTTCTCAATAGGTTTTTATTAAGGAGAAAATAATAAAATAAAATAATAGAAGTACAACAGATACGCGTTAAAATGTTATGAAAGTGAACTAGTCTAATTTCTCCGCGCATACTGGCCTCAAGTTGGGGATTTTTATGTGTTAGATGTTGACCTATGATAATTGTGATTATCATCTATATTTTTTTGTGTCACTTTTATATATCTTTTGTTACACATTTAATGCGGCATGGGTATATTTTCCTATGTTTATGAAAAAATTAGGTCAAGAGCAAATTTTGGAGAAAAGAGATGAAAACTATGAAAATAAGAGATGCAGTAAGGAATTCAATGATATAGGGACTCAATGATGAAACTAGAGTCCTATAGACATTACGCATTATATGGAAGAAGATTTCTAAGTTTGAGGGTCAAAAGTCAAACGGCGAAATCACAGTTGACCACGACAGATCCGCCATTGACTGGTCGGCCAGAATTCAACACATAATAAGAATCAGATTCAGATTTACAATATTTTAGTATTTTGATCATAACTTTCGCTATTGAAGTTCAAATCCGATGATGCAAAATGTTATGGAAAGCGGATTGAAAGATCTACAACTTTGATGTTGGCAACTTGTTTCAATTCGATCGCTTGATGATTCGTATTCAACAATTAACACCAATTTGCTACAGTCTAATTTATAATTGAATTCCCACATCAAATTGAAAAGTTGGATTAGTGGTCATAATGTAAGTCTTATTATAATTGGCTCTGAGTTCTATATAAAGAGCTGCAATCTTTTATAATTCAATCATCTTATCATAAAAATAAGTTTTGTATTCAGTTTTTAGGTTTTAGTTATTAAATAAAGTTCTAACTTTTTGGAGAAGTCTTGAACTCAACGTGGAGAAGAACGGCGAGGAGACATTTAGGGTTTGGTGTTTTCTAATTTCTTTCTTCTTCTATTTTATTGTTTGATGAAGTTCATATTATTTACCATGTTTTGCATCTCTTTTAATATGAACTAATTCTCCATCGTTAGAGCATTGATGTAAGTTAAATATTATGACGAAATAATCTTGTTACTTTGTGCTAGTTTACTACATCTGTTCTTCAAGTTATATCTTTTGCATATTAAGTGTTTATTCTCGAGTTATTATTAGTAATTAGTGGCAACAATCATATGAATGACTAAATTTGAGACTGATAGGAGATAACCTAATGTAGCATCATAGGAATATAAACCACTTTCTGCAGGCTGAGATCGAAAGAAGAAGCATAGGTTGTGTATATCTTAATGCTACTTTACTTAGTAAATTCAGTAGATCGACAAACTGTGAGTTCTAATTCTAAGTTAGATTTAATAATGCTCACAGAGATTATTAATTACAAAGAATTTTTTGATTATTAACATGAGTAATAGGACTACACTATCATAAGCACAATTTTATATCTGATTATATTTATCAAAATCAATTGCTTTAGCACTTATCTCATCCAAAAGCTAACTCTTTTATTTTTTTTAGTTTATCTCTATATTTCATCTTAACTGCCTCTTCAAATAAAGCTAGAAAAAATCAGTTTGATATTCAATAGACATCAATCCCTGTGAGTTCAACACTCTTCATCATCATTTATTACTTGTAATGATTGGTATACTTGCCAGTTTGCACATCAAGTTTTGGCGCCGTTGCCAAGGATTGTTTGTTTCCTATTGATATCAATCATATTTTATTCTAGTTTTAATTTGAATTCTGACAGCAAATATAATATCTGGACTTTTTGTTTTGTAGGTTGCAAAAGGAAAAACCTAAAAGAGAACATATCATGAGGAATCTGCCGTGATGATAGCTAATCCGCCGTCCCTCTGTTGAATCTAAGAACGATCTTTTAGGAGTTAATTTTTGTAGACATATGTGACGATCTAAGAGCTCTGAGCTACTACCATCAGATCCTGAGATTAAGAGAAATTAGAGATAAAAAGAAGAAAGATCGAGAAGTGACCATGGCGGGTAATGAAGAGAAGAAGGCTTTAATCGACTATGCAGTCCCATCCCTGATAGGACCAGTATCATGCATTAAGAAGCCAACAATTCAAGTAGACAACTTCAAATTGAAGATAGGGTCAATTCAGAGGTGCAAAATGATTGTCAATTTGGAGGTCTTCCCAACGATGATCCATATAAGCATATTACAAACTTTTTAGAGATTTGTGATACACAAAAGTAAAGCGGTGTGCCAGCGGAAAGGTAATATTGATGATATTTTCTTTTCTCACTCTGAGATAAAGTAAGAATATAATTTAAATCTTTAACAACAAAATCAATTGCTACGTGGGAGGAGATGGCAAAAAAATTTCTCACCAAATATTTTCCACCCGTAAAATTGATAAAATTTCGAGGTGATATCATAACCTTTATCCAATTTGATTCTGAATCTATTTATGATACTTGGAAAGGTACAAGAGCTTGATTAGAAAAGTTTCAAATCATGGACTCCTCGGTTGATTGGAGATCCAATTCTTCTACAACAGGCTACAAGTGAACACAAAGATGATTAATTTGGTGGCCGATGGAGCACTTATGTGAAAAGATAAAGATGAAGCCTACGAGCTGATGGAGGGATGGCGTCGAATGATCATTAATGACAAAATGAAAGGGAGACGCCAAAAAAGGTTGCGAACATGCATGGACCCAATGATATCACCACAATTCATGTCCAACTCGCATCACTGACAAAATATATGGGGCCCCTCAATCAACAACAACAACCACCGGAGAAGAAAACAAGCTTAAGACCATAATGGAGCAACTTGTTACAAATACGAAAGCTTTTATGGCACAAATAAGATGCTTTATGGATGAGACCTAGACAAAGATAACGAATCAAGAAGCCCTCATAAAAATCAAGCAAGCATCCATACACAATCTGAAAATTCTGGTTGGGTAAACTGTCAACCTACTATCTTCAAGGACTAAATATCGCTAACGAGCAATACCAAGAAGAATCTGAAGGAGCAAGTACATGTGACTGAAAGTACACCTAAAGGGGTGAATAGGTATAGTGCTATTCTAAAGATTAATAATATGGAATTAAAAAGTTTTACACCACCACAATAGATATCCAAAGAGCGATGCCGAATTTTCGGTGAAGGACTCTAGAACTTCTCCTCAAGATTCCTCTTTTATAAGAGTTGAGGTGTTTTAATAGCTCTCTTGGATTATAACAAGTATGAGCACACAACACATATCAAGCATGTGTAAATGAACAGTAGTAGCAATGCAAGATTTAAAGAGTGTAAAAGTTTAGAGAGATACCAAATACAAACACAAAGATATGTTTCGAGGCTCGAGCGCCAAGCTCTACGTCCTTGTCTTAACCGCGTGAAGGATTTTTACTATCTCCACCAAGGAACTCCACAAAGGATACAAACTCAATTCTCTACACAAGAAGAGGCACAAAGTTAAGGACAAGTCCTATATACAAAGCAAGTCACCTCTGCACAAGAGAGAAGGCATCAAGTCAAAGCACAAAACAATGAAATTTTTTTTACAACACTTGGTGACTACAAAGATCACAAAAAACACGTTACAATACAAGATCCTAAATGATAGATTTTGCAATGAATAGCTCAAACTTGTGAAGAAAAAGATTTTGAAAAAGGCACAAAAGAGAACACTTGAGAAAACTTCTTGAATGATGTAGAAATTGAAAACTGAAACTTGAATTCTCAAAACTTGTTTTCTTTGATTTTTCGAAAACTTTGAAACAAATGAGAAGATATAGATTTTGAGGCCCAAAATTTGTTTGAAACTCAGTTGAATGTAAGAAACATAGCTCTTAAAAATAGCTCTTAAAAATCTTCTTCAAAACTCACCAAAAAATTCCATATTTATAGGCCAAGAAAAACTAGCGGTTGGGGTTCAAAAAGTGCCAGAAATGGCCTGTCAGTTGATTGCCTAGTCGACCGTCCAATGGTCATATTTCTGACCTTTGAAGCCTGTCGGTCGACCAGTTGGTCGACCGACCTGAGACTAATCTGTGCAATAGGTCAATTTTGAGCACATTTTTGAGGCCTTAAAGAAATCAAATTTGGACATAAGTATATGGAATAGTTTGTAGAGACTTCTTTCTAATGCAACCTAAATCAAATTTATATGATATTTGAGTAAAAAGTTATAATCAAAATACTAAAATGTGTCAAACTAGGAAACTGTAAACTATTTTCAGAACATAAACTGACTTCAAACTAATATTTGACATTTTAAACGATTGAATCAGAAAATGATTATATAACGAGAAATATAGCCCTAAAAAGAATCTTTGTAATACAATTTGAATCATGTTAATTGAATATAAAAATAAAAAGTTATAGTTAAAATAATAGAAAAGTGAAGAACAAATCAGCAGATCGGTCGGCCGCCCACTCGATCGGTAATTCAAAATATTGAACTAGCTGATAGGCATCGGTCGATCACCCGATCGGCCGATCTTAACAGAGAGTTGGTGTGGCAGTCGGTCAATCGTCCAGTCGTCCGCTAGGTTTGCTAGTCGACTGATCGGTCTGCCGACAAACGTACACAAGCGAACACCCAGGAACAACCAAGAGGCTTGGTCGACCGACTTGGCCTGGAAAACAGTTTCCAAATAGTTTTGAAAACAAACTTATTTTTAAATATTTTGTATTGGTTTAAAAAGTGTTTTGGCAATACATAGGCTATAAGATACATGTTTGAAACATGATATAAAAATTTAGAAAATATTGGACATGTATCAAAAGCCAATCCTTGTAAAAAAACCAAAATCGAAAAACTAAATATGAAAACTTTTAAAATGAATGCTAGTTTTTTCAAAACACCATAAATACAACAACAAATTGTTCAAACATATTTGAAGCTCAATAGTATATAAATACACAAATAAAAAGATATGAACTTGTTTTTGATGAGAAGCAAAATACGAAACGTAAAGTGGTTAAATCAAAACCAAAATTTTTGTGTGTGTGTGTGTGTAAGCCTGAGCAATCAAAACTAATCTATTCTTTACAAGAGATCTAAACTTTCAAACTCTATCCTCAAGTCTTCTTGTAGATCTTCTTCTCCAAGTAGACTTGATCCAAACTTGACTCTCCGAGGTAAACTCCATCTTGAGTATTAGATATATTCTATAAGTTTGAACTCTTGAATCACCATATGTGAGCTTCAAAGAAGCTAAATACGAACTAAGTTCTTGATTAGTATCTGAAAATTAAACACCACAAGATCACTAGTACTATAACTACATGAGTTTGTCATCATCAAAACTAGAGTGATGGGCTTTTGGCCAACAATCTCCCCCTTTTTGATGATGACAAAACTCATGGAGTTATATATGCATGAAAAGAGAAAAGCATTGTAAAAGGTCCCCCTTAACTCATGCATAACATAAAACATATAGATATTTAATGTAAAGTCATAAATACCAAATAAATCATGAACAAAAATCATGAATATAAACACAGAATACAAGCACGCATATATAAACTCTAAAATTATCTCCCATTTTTTGTCAATTTATTAAAAAGGATACACATAACAAAGTACATGTATATATGATATAAATCTATGAAGAGGAGAGACGTCCAGTTAATTCCTCCTGCATATATGCATTACATGAAGAAGAGATAACTAAAACCCTAACTCATATAAGCAAAGTATACAATGTATAGATGGAGATGTTAATCCCCCACACACGTGCATGGATATAGAGAAGAGAGGTCAAGCTTCCTTATACAATACACTCATCATAAGTTTATATATAGATTAGATGTTAACTCCCCTTGCATGTAGGCAATAAATATCAATTTTAACACAAAACATGAATGCCAATTGAAAAGCTGGGAATACCAATTGAAAGTAAAAGTATAGATACCAATTTGCAAAACAATATTGATACCAAATGAAGGTTTAAACATGATACCAATCAAATAGAAAGTGAAAGCTCATGACACCAATTTTTAAAATTCAAAACGATTTTGAAAATTAGATACCAATCGTGATAATTGATATCAATTGAAATTTAAATTAAGAAAGTTCTCCTCTTTTTTGAAACAATCACAAAACTAATGTATAAACTTTGAAAAGATACCAATTAACATTTTGAACTAAACCAAGCTTAGCATAAATCAATTTGTGCTATTTAAAAACATGTATGGATATTGTTAAACAAGCACAAAGAATTACATATATGTATTGTTGGCCCAAAGGCCTATCACTCTAGTTTTGATGATGATCAACTCATGTAGTTATGGTACTAATTATCTTGTCTTTAATTAGTTTCAGATTTGTGATCAAGATCTTAGTAGGTGTGTAGCTTCAACAAAAGATTTAAAGTCAAGTTTTGGAGCTAACACGGTTTGATTCAAGAGCTTGTGCATCAAGACCACATCAAGTACTCAAGAGAAGTCTAACTCTTTGGATCGAGTTTGGACTAAGTCAAGAAGATAAGAAGACTTCAAGTGAAGACCTTCAAGATCAAGACTTGAGTCTAGGTTTGTTTTTAAAAGATTTTGTTTTTAGATAAAATGTAAAGGATAGAATAGTTGGTGGATTGCTCAAGTATATCATATACACACACACTCTTGATTTAGATGAGTTTTCACAAAAGAATTTTATTTTAAAAAAATACAAAAGAGATTTCATTTTAGAAAAGAATTTTCATTTTGGAAAAATACCGGTTTGGTGTTTTGGAGTTTCTTATATACATGTCTTTAACCAAAACCATGTTTAGATCTTATTGTCAAAAATATAGATATTTCACCATGTATGTGTAATGGATCATATCCATACACCCTATGCTTTTAAAGTGTTTAAATATCTTGGTTTTGTATTTGGAGAAGTTTTGGAAAACCAAATTTGGAAAAATACATTTTTTGTTTTTGGCCAAAATTTTCAAGTTACAAAAATAGTTCAAATTATTTGTAACATGTCTTGATTTTATTCAAGCATGTTGTTTTTCAAAGTATAATGTTTAAACTATTTTTGTAGATTTTGCATGATTTTATGGGATTTTATTAAGTCAAAAATAACTAAGTTTTAAATCCCAGAATTCCTGTCCTGGTTTCAGCCGTCGACCGGGCCGGTCGACCGAAACTTGAAGTCGGATGACCGAGCCGGTCGACCGATGTGCACAGACGTGCACGCCAGCCTTTGCTGGAGGGCCGGTCGACCGAACGGTCGATCGCCAGAGAGCTTTGCTCTCTGGAAAGCCCCGGTCGACCAGGCCGGTCGACCGGCAGGGAGATCTGCTCTCTGTTCCAGGGTCTCGGTCGACCGGCCGGTCGACCGCTGCCCTAACGGTCAGAAATCTGACCGTTGGCGGTCGACCGTCAGGCCAACCTGGCTCCAACGGCTAGTTTTTTCTATCTCTATAAATTGGGGCTTTTGGGGGCTGTTTTTCACAAGATTTTGAAGTGGGTTTTGAGCTAGTTTTTCCAACTCCATTAAGAAGTTTTCTCCACTTATTTGAGAGCAAATATTTCCAATCAAAAGGGAGTTTTATCAAGAGTGTTTTCAAAGTGATTTTTTTAAGTTTTCCTCCACCATTTCAATCCTTGTTTTCTCACACAACACTTGAGCCATCCATTGCTATATCTACCTATAGGGATTTGTTGTGAGAGGATTTTAGGTGATCAAAGAGTTGTGATCACCAAAGTTTCATCTTTGTACTTTGAGGAGGCGGACAGTGTGTTCGCGGTGTTTCGAGTTCGTGTGTGGACTCAGTATTTGAGATGCGGCCTCGGCGAGCTTGTGGCTTGCGGTGTGTATGGGACTAGAGAGTCTAAGGAGTTCAAGTGTGAACTCGCCTTGTAGGTGTTGCGGCACCGAGTGATCTGGTGGGATCGATTTTAGTGGAAATCCTTCATAGTGCTGAAGGCGGGTACGTAGAGCAAGTGTGCTCGAACCTCGAAACAAATCTCCCGTGTTTGTGATTGCTCACTCTCTATCTCTTACTCTTGTTTATATCTTGCATGCTTATATTGCTTTCATCTTTATATGCTTGATATATATTGTGAGCTTAATTGTTATATGCTTGGGGATTGTTTGCTAATACTTGTATTCAACCAAGAGAGCCAACGCGACACCACAACTCTTATTTAGAGGAATCTTGAGGAGTTAGTCCAGAGCCCTTCACGGGGAATTCGGCTACACTCTTGTGTTATACTTGGTGTTTAGTTTAAATAGTTTTAGTTTGCACCAAATAGGTTTTAATTCCGCATTATTGACCATTAGATTAGCTCATCACCTATTCACCCCCCTCTAGGTGATTTACAGTTGGTATCAGAGCTAAGTGCTCTTGATTTGGGTCTTACAACCTAGAGTTAAAGATCCTCATTTTATACCTAATCACAATATTTTACACACACTATGGACTTCATAACACCTCCCACCTTTGACATTCTTAACATCCAAACTTGGAAAGTTAAGATGTCTTTGTTCCTCAAAGCCCTAGGTATTAATGTTTATTTTTTCACTACTAAAGATTCATATTGTTTAAATGGCAAAAATATTGAGGCTAATGCAAAAGCCCTACATGCTCTAAGATCTACCCTAAATGATGATTATTTATCTAGGGTTGCTAATCTTGATTCGGCTTTTGTAGTTTGGAATACTATACTCTCCCTCGGCGAAAAGGAACTATACTATGCGGGGAGCGATTCAGATGTTGGAAGTGACACCTCCAACGTGTGCTACATGGTCCAAGGGGATAACCCCCTTGAGATAACTACCGAATCTGAGATAGATGAAGATGTTGATATGTCCTATGATGAACTTACATCTTTTTGTCAACAACTTCTAGAAAAATGTGAATTGCTTAAAAAGGATAACAAAAATTTGAAAAAGAAACTTGATTGCTTGTTAAATGAAAATGATTCTTTTAAAAATAAAGTTGCATGCATTGAAAAAGAAAATGAAAATTTGAAAAATGAAAATGTTTCCTTGCTTTCAAAATTGAATGATCTTTGTGAAGGAAACACTACTTTGAAAAATAAGATTGTTTTGGTGGAAAAACAAAAGGAAGTTGCTTTGCATGAAAACACTTCTTTAAAAAGAAAATTGTTGAAAAGGAAAAAGTAAATGTTTCTAAAAAGAAAAAGACTATTGATCATGCTCTTCATGTCACAACCATTGATAAAAATGAAGTTAAATTTTTGAAAAATAAAATTGATTGTTTGAGCTCAACTTTGAGCAAATGTGCTTTTAACTATTCTAGATTGGAATCTTTGTTTTTAAAGAAACAAGCTCCACATGTTCATGCACATCATCCACAACATGCATATGCACATTTTGCACGCCATGACCACACCCACACTCATATGCATCTTAGAGTGTACAAATGTACACATTGTGGCCGCAAAGGCCATTTAGCAAAGTTTTGTTTTGATAAGATATCATATTAATTTTGCTAACAAAATGTTTGGGTTCCTTATAAGACTAACCCTCAAGGACCCAAAAGAAAATGGGTACCAAAATTCCCACCTTGTGTATTTGATGTAGGTGCGGGCTCTCACAAACGTGAGTGGGATGGTGCCTTGATGGTGGATGCATATGGACTTGATGGACACACATTTGGTGCACCGCTATCAAGAAAGTTTGGTAGGACAACCACCATGTTTTAGAGTTTTGGAGTATAGTTCTTTGGTTTGGTAACTATCTATAAACTCCTAATTTATTTACATGCTTATTCATATATGATATTTTTAGCATGTTCATATTTTTGTACTTCATGTGCTAAATACTAGTTTAAATGTAGTTTTTATTAAAACTTAGATATATATATATATATATGTATATGTACAAGTAGTGAGAAACAAATTGATTCATATATGTTTGCACTTCATTGTTCATTTGTACTCACTATATGCACATGTATAGCCTAGTTTTGATGATTTCTCATTTACACTTGTTTTGCCTATTTTCATGTTTTACTTCATGTATATGTATTGTGTACTCAAATCTAATAAATATACATGTATACCCCATGAGTCATTTGCCTTCATGCAATTTACATTATGGACTCTTTTTAAGTTTGGGATGTGTATGCATATTGTTAGGATTGGATAAATCGTACATATGCCTAGAAGTTTGTTTTTAAGATGAAAAATGAATTTTTATGATTTTCATCTTTATATGAAAAATAAACTTTCATGATTTGTTTGATAAAATTCATGTTTGTTTTGAGTATTATTGATTATTTTCATGAAATGCTATTTACATGATTTTTGAACACTCACGCTTCATTTGTTTTGTCATGACCTTGTTTCATAAACATCTTTATGAGCTTTATCGATTTTGAGTGTCAACTCTTGTGTATTTGGTATGATTCATGAAAAACATATGATTTGATTTCATGTTTTGAAGGATCTTTAACGAATTTTTCAAAATTATTTTAACTAGTTAAGTATTCTTCATTTGGTAGTGTTTTCAATACTAAATATATTTTTCAAACTCTAATTTTGAAAACCCCTACCAACACCTTATGGGAGGATGGATGGGTGATTATGCCTTGTAAGCTTAATTGAAAAATCTTTTATCTTGAGCATATAATGGGTGGAAGGTTATGAGTTATATACTTGATTTACATTATTATTTTCAATTGGTATCTCAATTGATATTCATTTTGTATATACTCATATTTTGATTTATATATGTATGCCTTATTTCAAATAATATCAATTTCTATTGGTATTTTCATTTTCATACATATATATGATTTATTTGTGCTTGGTTAAATCGATTTACATATTTAAAGTACAAAGTTTGTTTATGCTAAGCTTGATTCAAATTCTTATTTTTCAATTGGTATCTCAATTGATTGTTTAATAAGCTTATGCATTAGTTTTAAAATTAATATTTTAATTGATATAAAAAATATGCAATAATTTTCAATTGGTATCAATATGATTCTATTTTGATTAAAATTCAAAATTTGTAATGTTTATTCACAATTGGTATTGGTATCTTAAAATTTGACTACAATTGGTACTTTAAAAATTTTGTTTATATGATATCTTAAAATTTGATTTACTAAGATATCTCAAAATTTATTTTGTTGAGAAAAACTCAAAATTTGCTTTTAATGAGAAAATAAAAATGTTTTGATTTATGTTGCCTATATGCAAGGAGAGCTTAACATCTCTTTTACATATAGATTCATGTTGAGTGTATATATTGAGGAGCTTGACAACTCTTCTTTATGCGGTACATGTGTGTAAGGGAGCTTCACATCTTCTCTTATGCATTGCATATTATGTGTTATGTGAATTAAGGCTTGTCATCCTTTCTTCATGTAATGCATGTATGTAGGGAAGTTAACTTAGCGTCTTCCTCTTCATGAATGTATATCGCATATATTCTCTTTTATTTATTTGTTTAATGTCACCCCTTTGTTGATTTTTGCTTTTGACAAAAGGGAGAGAACAGTTTTTTTGTTTTTTACTTTAAACCCTTGTTGATGATTGACAAAAAGGGGAGAAGTATTTGGTATATATATATGCATGTTTTCCTTACTTTATTCATAAAGGAGGAGAAGGATTTATGTTTATGCATATATGTTTTGTTTTGCAAATAGGAGAAAAAGAATTTATGAGTTTTATGTTTGATTGGCATGTTTATCTCCATATATTTGCATACATGTTTATGCATATATGTTTTGTTTTGCAAATAGGAGAAAAAGAATTTATGAGTTTTATGTTTGATTGGCATGTTTATCTCCATATATTTGCATACATGTTTATGAGCATTCATTGCATAATTATTTGTTTATTGCTATGTATGAGTTAAGGGGGAGCTTCCTTGAAGCTTTACTTTAATCCATGCATATATAACTCCATGAGTTTTGTCATCATCAAAAAGGGGGAGATTGTTAGCCCAAAGGCCTATCACTCTAGTTTTGATGATGATCAACTCATATAGTTATGGTATTAATGATCTTGTATTTAATTAGTTTCAGATTTGTGATCAAGATCTTAGTAGGTGTGTAGCTTCAACAAAAGATTTAAAGTCAAGTTTTGGAGCTAGCACGGTTTGATTCAAGAGCTTGTGCATCAAGACCACATCAAGTACTCAAGAGGAGTCTAGCTCTTTGGATCGAGTTTGGACCAAGTCAAGAAGATAAGAAGACTTCAAGTGAAGACCTTCAAGATCAAGACTTGAGCCTAGGTTTGTTTTTATAAGATTTTATTTTTAGATAAAATGTAAAGGATAGAATAGTTGGTGGATTGCTCAAGTATATCATATACACACACACTCTTGATTTAGATGAGTTTTCATAAAAGAATTTTATTTTGAAAAAATACAAAGAGATTTCATTTTAGAAAAGAATTTTCATTTTGGAAAAATACCGGTTTGGTGTTGTGGAATTTCTTATATACATGTTTTTAACCAAAATCACGTTTAGATCTTATTGTCAAAAACATAGATATTTCACCATGTATGTGTAATGTATCATATCCATACACCCTATGCTTTCAAAGTGTATAAATATCTTATTTTTGTATTTGGAGAAGTTTTGGAAAACCAAATTTGAAAAAATACAGTTATTGTTTTTGGCCAAAATTTTCAAGTTATAAAAATAGTTCAAATTATTTGTAACATGTCTTGATTTTGTTCAAGCATGTTTGTTTTTCAAAGTATAATGTTAAAACTATTTTTGTAGATTTTTCATGATTTTATGGGATTTTATTGAGTCAAAAATAACCAAGTTTTAAATCCTAGAATTCTTGTCCTGGCTTCAGCCGGTCGACCGAAGCTTGAAGTCGGTCGACCGAGCCGGTCGACCGACGTGCACAAACGTGCACACCAGCCTTTGCTGGAGGGTCGGTCGACCGCCAGAGAGCTCTGCTCTCTGGAAAGCCCCGGTCGACCGGGCCGGTCGACCGGTAGAGAGATCTGCTCTCTGTTTCAGGGTCTCGGTCGACCACTGCCCCAACGGTCAGAAATCTGACCGTTGGCGGTCGACCGGGCGTCGACCGTTTGGCCAACCTGGCTCCAACAGCTAGTTTTTTCTAGCTCTATAAATTGGGGCTTTTGGGGGCTGTTTTCCATAAGATTTTGAAGTGGGTTTTGAGCTAGTTTTTCTAATTCCATTAAGAAGTTTTCTCCACTTATTTGAGAGCAAATATTTCCAATCAAAAGGGAGTTTTATCAAGAGTGTTTTCAAAGGATTTTCTTGAGTTTTCCTCCACCATTTCAATCCCTGTTTTCTCACACAACACTTGAGCCATCCATTGCTATATCTACCTATAGGAATTTATTGTGAGAGGATTTTAGGAGATCAAAGAGTTGTGATCACCAAAGTTCTATCTTATAGTTTGATGAGGCGGACAAGTGTGTTCGCGGTATTTCGAGTTCGTGTGTGGACTCGGTGTTTGAGGTGCGGCCTCGGCGAGCTTGTGGGCTTGCGGTGTGTACAAGACTAGAGAGTCCAAGGAGTTCAAGTGTGAACTCGCCTTGTAGGTGTTGCGGCACCGAGTGATCCGGTGGGATCGATTTTAGTGAATATCCTTCATAGTGTTGAAGGCGGGGACGTAGAGCAAGTGTGCTCGAACCTCAAAACAAATCTCCCGTGTTTGCGATTGCTCACTCTCTATCTCTTACTCTTGTTTATATCTTACATGCTTATATTGCTTTCATCTTTATATGCTTGATATATATTGTGAGCTTAATTGTTATATGCTTGGGGATTGTTTGCTAACACTTGTATTCAACCAAGAGAGCCAACGCGGCACCTCAACTCTTATTTAGAGGAATCTTGAGGAGTTAGTCCAGAGTCCTTCAGGGGAAATTCGGCTACACTCTTGTGTTATACTTGGTGTTTAGTTTAAATAGTTTTAGTTTGCACCATATAGGTTTTAATTCTGCATTATTGACCATTAGATTAGCTCATCACCTATTCACCCCCCTCTAGGTGATTTACATGTATGTATGTCAATAGAAATACCATTTGAAATATGAATACATACATATATAAGTAAATAAGAATGAGTATATAAAAATCAATTTTCATGATAAGCAATTGTATAACTCATTGATATACTACCCTAACATGCACATGTTAAAAGAATAGTCATTGAGAGCTTACAAGGTATAGTCGCCCAATTAACCACCCTCTAAGGGTAAAAATTTTCAAAATAATAAATTTGAAATAGTTAAAGAATAGTTTGAAAATACTATCAAGAGAAGAATCAAAGAACTAATGTAAAATAGTTTTAAAAATTAGTTCAAACATGTTAATTACATAAAAATTGTCACTCATAATCCATATAACACAAATATGCTCATGAATATAAAATCATGAGTAACTAATAGTGAGTGTACAAGAACATGTAAGAATCATGTTCATGAAGAGAAATCAATAACATTCAAAATGTTGATGATCTATCACCGATCAAACAATAGAGCAACACCAAGTTTAAAACTCAGCAGCGAAAGTGAAAACGTAGTAGATCTACCACTAGCAAGTAATCACTACACAATCAAAGAACACAAGATTTAACGTGGTTCAGCAATGTGCCTACGTCCATGGAAGGAGGGAGAAATTTTTATTGAAAACAATGAAGAAAATACAGGAGTTACAAAAAGATCTTTCTCACAACTCTTAATGATGAAAATCTGAAATTCTCTTGAATTCTTGACACACCATTGAAAGGCCACCCCCAAGAGGTTTATATAGGCACTTAGGATGATCCTAGTCCAATAAGAACTCAAATTAGCATCTCCTCAGAGAAATAAGAAACCCGTATCCACACCGAAACAGAAGACATATCGTATTAGAAAACTGTCGGAACCTGAATTATTCAGTAAATATAAGAACAGATCCATATTAGAAAACTGCTAGAACCTAAATTCTTCTCTAATGAATATGAGGCACTCAAAATAGTAACAATCTTCACCTTGACTCATGTTCATTGAGTCCCTCCATAGAAATTGGCATCTGCTTCATTCGCTTTCCTTTCTCCCCCCTTTTATGACTTCATATGGCTCCCTCCCAAGAGCCAGTTCACCACTTTACCTTTGAAGAACCTTGATGAAGTTCAGAGATGCTCTGAACTTCTCCACCGAGATGGTCTTCGCCATCATATTTGTTGGATTCTTCTTCATGCTGATCTTTACTAAATAAATCATCTTATCATCCATGACCCACTGACGTATCTTGTGATACCTCACATCAATGTGCTTCGTCTGATTGTGATACCTGTGATCCTTAGTGAGATGAATCGCATTTTGGCTATCGCATTGAACCTGAACTGAATCCTGTACGATACTAAATATCTCAACCAATCCTCTCAACCATAAAGCTTCTTTTGACGTATCAATTGCAGCCATATACTCTGCCTCTGTCGTTGAAAGAGCAACTGTATCTTGCAACTTTGCCTTCCAACTTATGGCGCATTCAGCTACTATGAACACATAGCCCATTATAGATCTTCGCTGATCAAGATCTCCTGCATAATCTGCATCAACATAGACTTGTAATTCTCTAGGCTTCCCCATTTTCAATCTGTAAAACACCAAGCCTAATCTTGTTGTCTCTTGCAGATATCGTAGCACCCACTTCACTGCTTCCCAATGTTTGCTTTCTTAGATTTGATGTTTGGACACATATATTGCATAAATATTATTACATTCCTACATATATTCTGCAATGAATATTGCAAATAACTTGTCTTAATGTCCTAATTCATGCAGGGTATGATAGGGAGAAGATAATCATGAAATTTATCCAACTAAATTCAAAAGTTTAAAAAAAAGGGATCGATTCAAATCCAAAGGTTCTAGAAGCTATCTTATCTGAAAACTGGATATATCAGATAAGATAATATTATCTCATTTCAAAGAAAAAATGGATTATTTGAAGACCCTATCTGTTTTGCTAAAGATAAATGAATATCTTATCAATTCTAGAAGACAAACTGAAAATCGAAGAGGATAAATGGATAAAGAGAAGATAAACGGATGAGATGAAGCAATATAGATTCGGATTCAGGCTGGATATAGTTTAGCATTTTAATCATAACTTTCACTACCGAAGGTCAAATCTGGTGACTCAAGATTTTACAGAAAGAATACTTAAAGGGCTATGATTCGTCTGTTGATCACTAGTTCCAATTCTATCAGTTGATAAGTGATATTCAATAATCAACACGCCAACAGCCTGCAGATCAGAATTGAATTTCTGGATAAATCAAATCAAGTTTGGAGATAAGGGAAGAATTCAAATTCAAAAATATCCAACTCTTCCTATCTTCATACACGTTTTATCCCTCTGGTTTTCTCCTATAAATACCCTCACACCTCGAAGGCAGAGTGGGACAATCTCAGAGAGAGCTTTACTTTAGGTTTTTCTTTTCTTCTTCAATGTAATCTTTATTTTTTTAGGCTAGAGAGAGTTACATGATCAAAAGAGAGGAAGATTTATTATGGAGTGACACTATTATAATCTTTTCTTCAAAAAGCTTATATTGAAGGTGACAATCAATGAAGGTTTCCCACTTTTATTCATTGTGTTCGATCTCGCCGAAACCTTGCTTTTCTTTATTCTTTCTATTACTTTGCTTTACTCCATGCTAAAGTAAATTTCATTATGGTTCAACAGTAGAGGTAAATATTTTTCTTTTATTTCTTTTTTATTTTTGATTTTTGCATCAACACTTTTCTTTATCTCTTTTTGTTTCTTTTTCTTTTATAATTAAAATAAAACAACACCACCATCTCTTCTTCTACCATCTTCTTCTTAACTTAACTTAATATTTTTATTTTTTTTTTGTAAACTGAGAAGATAAGTGTTATCTAGTTTTTGTAAATTAAAAGAAGAAACTTACATAACGCTTCCATCGCTGTCCCTCCTTGTGAATCATGGTCCGTTGGCCCTACGCTACATGGTAGAATTGAGGACCTAGCACTGTTCTTAAAATTCTTTATATTTCTTTACAGGTTTGGCTCGATCATAATTTTGGCACCGTTGCCGGGGAGAGACAGTAAGTTTTCTTTCTTCTTGATTTACTTTAACAGTTTTACTCTTTTTCTTCTCTTTTTTGATGTACAGAGGCTAATTACAGAAAACTAGGAGCTGCAGTGGACATATTGCTACTCTGTACCTCTGCCCAAGAAGGCAGAGCATCAGAGCCCACAATTGTGGTGAACTACTAACTGTAGTCTCTTGCAGGTTGCTTTACATAGATTAGCTCTGCAGTTATTAGTTTATTTGTTTAACTCACTCTGTACATATTTCAAATCAACAGTAACTTGTTGCTTTGTAAATGCTAAAAAAAGTTTAGACACTTACATCTTAGGGCATTTGTCTATTTTGTCTCTTTACATTACTGTTGAAGAGTGCTGGAGCAAAGGTATGTGTGCATTACATATAATTTAGGAAATATATTTTGAGTGATTCATATTACTTGAATGTTACCTTTTGCTTTATACTTGTACACTGCACTAAAAAGACTAAGGCATATCCTTAAATAAGATAAGGTGGGAAGTCATTACCCTTCTTTAGCCCAAAAATCATCTCCTCACTCACTAACCCAGCCTAACATAATTAAGTAGACGTTGGCCCTAGGGACATCTCGGACTCAAATAGGGATTGACCTAAGGGAAAGTTATTAGAAGTTAACTCTTGCCAAATCGGTGTCTATGGTTGGGGATTGAGGGGCGAAACCCCGAAGGCTGGTGGTTTGGCATAATTAGGCCCGTTGCTTAGGGACAGATACCTCCCACCAATCTTGCCCCTACCTGGCCGATTAATAGTTAGAAGTCGTCTAGGTCGAAGCTCTACCCTAATATAGGCTAGATTTTTCTTTATTTTCTTGTTTGTTTATTTGTTTGTTTTTGTTTGTTCTTATGAAAATGGATTATAATTACAATTATTCTGATTATAACTCAAATTCATATTTCACCCCAACCTCTTTCAATCCGGATATTACCAACCCGGTATTACATAACTCTAACCAACCAAGTATGCCAGATTGGTCTTATCCGAATCAAAATATGCCCCAATCCCAGTACTATGAACAAGAATGGGATAATCATCACCACTCTTCATCGAGTCAGTGGGGATACAACCCCCCGAGTCTTACTATCAACAACCTTACCAACAAACTACTTCATATAATCCATACCAAGACCAACCTACAGAAGAGAAATCTTCTTTAGAAAAGACTTTTGAAGCCTTCCTTGAGTCCACGCGATATGTACAAATCATAGCGGACTCAATTCTCTCAAATAATTCCCAAAATCAAGATCCTTACTCTAATTTTCAAGTCCAACCCCAACAAAAAGAACCAGTTGACTTAGAAAAGACTATGAAATTCATGATTCAGTCCCAAAATGATATTATTCAATCCCAAATGGATCGTCTCCAATCTATCAATATGCTAGAAGTAAAGTGAGTCATTTGGTCAATACAATTAATGATAGGAATGAGAAAACTCGACCTAACACATTTCCGACCACTCCTGATTCCCCTAGACATATTGACGAAGAATCATGGCATCTTGAAGATTTTAACCAAGACTCAATTTCACCACAAAATTTTGAACTTGACCAATATCAACCCATTGATAAATTGGCAAGTTTTCATTTTAATGAGATTGAACTTGAAGATGGATGTGATACCGATTCTCAATATTGTGATTCAGTTTCACTTTTTGAATCTTTATTGACTCCAGTATCCTTACCCAATTCGAACTTAATTCTGAAGCCAACACTGATTCCTATCCCTATGAGCTTGAACATGAACCACTTATCTTAGATAGTCACATTCCATTATTGGTAAATGAATGTGAACTTCAATTCTATGATTTGGACCAAACTTATAAACCAACTCCTACTCTCAAATCTAAACTTGATTTGAGTTTTCTTCTCGAGTCCGAATCGGTTCCTATTCCCTTTATTATTGAGCCCAAATCATCCATTCCACAAAATCACATTCCATTGTTGGATCAAGATTTAGATCAATATGACTCTGTGATGATATCCCAAGACTGGTCATATATCCGGGAAAAATTTCATGTTAGGATCTTGCATGATCCTATTCATATTAGGAATTATAAAAATGTTAATAAGAAAGAGGTGATGAAAGGTGGGTTTCATGAAAATCCACAATATCTAGATTGGGCAGAAACGCTTGGCCCAATAAGACCACCACCGGAACCACCACCTTGAGGTGACAATTTTCCTTCCCTTTCTTTTTTTTTTTCATCTATTATTGCATTTCATTCATACATTGAGGACAATGCATGAGTTAAGTGTGGGGGAGGGTTTACTAACATGCTAACTTCACTAATCTAAAAAAAAAGAAAAAAAATCTTTCTTTAAAACTTTAAAGGCAAAAAAACTTTCTTTAAAATTTTTGAAAAGGAAAATAATACTTTGACTTAGTTTTGTAAAAAAATTAAGTTAATTTTAAGGAATAAGAGGATCATAATTAGGATTTCTTATACTTGATCAAAATAAAATTATTTGTTGATTTTGAGGTTAGCAGAAAAATTGAAAAAGTAATTTAGTCTTAATTTTTACGTTGATGAAATATGCATACTTTATACACTTACACACTTACACTTAGGATTCTAAAACAAAGATTCTTATGCCTTATATAAAAAATATATATATACATATATGAAAAAAATCCTCTGATTAAGCTGGTTGTTTGTGCCTCATAAAACATAAGTATTCACGCCTAAAAGTGGTTCACATAAATAAAAATCCTTAGTTTTGTGGCCTTATTTGCTCGAGTCCTAAGTCCTTGGGGTGCTTTCTCACCGGTGCCTTAAAACCATCAGGTTTGGGAGTCACTGACTAAGGCTCGTTATATGGGCAAATTAGAAAGCCTAATAGAGCTTAGGGATATTACCGCCATAAATTAAAAAAAGAAAGAAAGAAAAATAATAAGGCATAAGAGTTAGAGTTGATGAATCCTGAGCCAAATTTTCACGTTCACAAAATGCATATAACTTAGGGTAAAATAATGGATTAGATGAGAAATATAATTTTAATCCTTACCTTGATTGAAAACAAGTTTTTGAATAAAGACTAAGTTTAGAAATGATTAAGTTTTGATAATCCTATGACTTATAGATTACTTGAAATTTTACATTAATTCTTCAAATATTTTTTCTCTTTCAAAATGCATTTTCGAAAATACTAACACTTTATTTCTTTTTCATCATGGATTTTGTGGGTGCAATCCACTGAAAACCCTCACGAGACAAAACTCGTCCTCTAGGGGTAACCTAGAGGTTTAACGGCTTGTTGCACGTGCTAAGTGTAACCGTGATTCTTACGAAAGTGGGTTAGTTTAGTTTTTTTCTCTCTTTGTTTTACTCAAGGACGAGCAAAAGAGAAGTGTGGGGGTGTGTTTGGATACATATATTGCATAAATATTATTACATTCCTACATATATTCTGTAATGAATATTGCAAATAACTTGTCTTAATGTCCTAATTCATGCAGGATATAATAGGGAGAAGATAATCATGAAATTTATCCCATTAAATTCAAAAGTTCAAAAGAAACGAGATCGATTCAAATCCAAAGGTTCTAGAAGCTATCTTATCTGAAAATTGGATATATCAGATAAGATAATATCATCTCATTTCAAAGAAAAAGTGGATTATTTGAAGAACCTATCTATTTCGCTGAAGATAAATGAATATCTTATCAATTCTAGAAGACAAACTAAAAATCTAAGAGGATAAATGGATAGAGAGAAGATCAGCAGATGAGATGAAGCAATCTAGATTCGGATTCAGGCTGGATATAGTTTAGCATTTTAATCTTAACTTTCACTACCGATGGTCAAATCTGATGATTCAAGATGCTAAAGAAAGAAGACTTAAAGAGCTACAATTCTTCTATTGATCACTCGTTCCAATTATATAGTTGATAAGTGATATTCGGCAATCAACACGCCAACAGCCTGCAGATCAGAATTGAATTTCTGGATAAATCAAATCAAGTTTGGAGATAATGAAAGAATTCAAATTCAGAAATATCCAACTCTTCCTATCTTCATACATGTTCTATCCCTCTGGTTTTCTCCTATAAATATCCTCATACCTCGAAGGCAGAGCAGGACCATCTCAGAGAGAGCTTTACTTTTGATTTTTCTTTTCTTCTTCAATGTAATATTTCTTCTTCAATGTCATACCTCGAAGGAATCATACTTGTAAAATTTTTACAGAGCGTCCTTCCTCCATGAAAGCATCTCCACTCTCAGTTACAATTTTACAAAATAAAAATAAAATCTAACCTAAAACCTAAACTCTAGCTTTTGGCCCTTGGCTCGCCTCTGGACGCTGGACGCTCTGTACGTTGCACTGCAGGGGGTATTTATAGGTGCAGAAGGAATCAGAGTCCCAATCGAAGTGGTGCACGAAAACAGGTCTCTGGATAAGCTCAGATTGCCGCGGAAACGCGGCTTTTGCCACGGATCCGCGGCCTGGTAGAGTCTGCTGGCCACGCGCTTTGGCGCGTGGCCTCTCCTGGTCCGTCCATCTGGGTGCCTGCTTCTGGAAATATGATCCTGGCTCTCCATATTGGGATTTCGAGATAACTTAGTAATCAAGTTACCTTGATCTCAATTATCCCAAATCTTTTATCACGAATTTCCTTCTTATCTTTGGCTTTTATGCTCATCCCGCAAGAGTTTAGGGTTGGGTAGAATTCTATCCTTCCCTCATCTTTAATAATTGCAACTTTAGCCCTTGTATATTTGCACTTTGACAATCTGATATTTGCACTTTGACTCTTGGGCTTCAAATATGGGCTTGGATCTGGGCTTTTGGGCTCTTTAAGCTTTATTTATTATAAAAATAAGAATTCGAGGCCTGCACACAATAAATTACAAATTATTAATAAATGTGCAGAATTAAATGAATAAATATGAAAATGTGATGGTAAATATGATGATAAAAATGCACTTTTGACTACCAATCAAAATCCAAAACCGGTTAAACCAAAAAGTAAACATATTGAACTTGTGTGTTTGTGTGAACTTGAGCATATTAATACTAGTCTATCTTACACAAGATCTAAACACAAACTTAAAACTAACAAACCGAAGTCTTCTTGTAAAACTCCTCCAAGCCGACTCGATCTAAACACGATCCAAAGAGTTTAACTCCATCTGAGTGCTAGATGCGATCTTGATGCGCGAGTCATGAATCCACATGTGTTAGCTCCAAAACTTCTTTGTTGAAGCTAGATACCTACTAAAATCTTTATAGAAAATTTGACACTATATAAACATAAGATCATTAGTACTATACTATATGAGTTAATCATAATCAAAACTAGGGTGATGGACATTTGGGCCAACAAAACTAACAAAATGGGGGAGATGATTTTAGAGTTTATATATGCATGCTTGTATTCTATGTGTTTATATTCATAATCCAAAGGTCCATCATTATGAATAGTGGTGAATATCTCTACATGGTGATCCTAACAATCAAGCGGCACGATGAGTGTTTACAATGAAATCGCAACATGCCAATTGTGCAGCTGTTAAGGTCCAAAACAATCTATCAACAATTACCAGGTATTTAGTTTCCTCTCTAATAGGGAAGATGGTAGCTTCTGTTCGCTTCTACTACTGAAAACCCACACAAGTATGAAAAACACCTAGAGGGGGGGTGAATAGGTGTTAGTGCTAATCTAAGAAACTAAATGCAAACTAAGTGCGCTAAATGCGGAAGCTAATGCAAATTATGCACAAACTAATACAATACAACAAGTGTAGCCGAATTCCCCTTGCGAGGCTCTGGACTAACTCCCCTTGATTCCCCTTGAAATGGGTTGAGGTGCTATGTGAAGCTCTTGTTGGATGAGTACAAGTTAGGCACACACACACAAGCAATCCAAGCAATAAGAAATATGTGCACACACAATCAAGCCAAGCATATAAGAATGAATTGCAATATAAAAGATGCAAGGCAACACAAGCAATGTATAAGATATGAATGAATCAATGCTCAACACAAGCAAGTATGATATGATGATGAGTATGATGCTTTGCACAATTATAAGAGAGAGAGTTAGAGAGACAATGGATCAAACGCTAACACAAAGATTTGTTTCGAGGTTCGAGTACCCAACTCTACATCCCCGCCTACACCACCGTGTAGGATTTTCCAATCCACTATAGGAGTACCAAACTCCTCTCTCAACCTTATAAAGCCACCGAGGCTATACAACCACAATCCACCTCTACCGAAGAGGGATACGGCCCGTAGCCAACTACAACAAACACCTCTACCTAAGAGGCTCACAAACCAATCACCCGATCACCTCTACCGAAGAGGGATACAACAAGAATAAGGGTGTACAACTTAGAGGTTTACAACAACAACCTCAAACACTCTCTTTTCTCTTTTTCCACAAAAACAAGATCCTAATAGTTTAGGATAGAAGATATGGCTCAAGTGTGGAAACTAAGTGTTTTTGGAAACAAGCAACAAAGAAAAACTACTTGGGAAATCTCTTGTATATGATAGAAAATGAAATACCAAATCAAAATCCCAAAACCTAGTTTTCTTTGATTTTCCAAAAACCCAAAAACAAATAAGATGAAATCTTTTTGACTTAAAAACTCTTTTAAAACTCTTTTAAACTCTTCAGAAAACTGAAAATTTTTAGCTCAAAAATTCTTGTTCAAAACAATGGAGAAATGGGGTATATATAGCCCCTAGGAAAAACTAGCCGTTAGGCTGATGTGGCAGTCTGACCAACTGCCGGTCGACCGGCCCGGTCGACCGCCAACGGTCAAATTTGTGACCGTTGGGCAACATCGGTCGACCGGTCCGGTCGACCGAAATAAACCGAGAGCAGAGCTCTCAGGCACGGTCGACCGTCCACTGTGCCTAACAGACGTGCACGTCTGTGCACGTCGGTCGACCGGATCGGTCGACCGGCCCTTGGTGCGGTCGACCGGCACGGTCGACCGACCAGTCTGTCAGCACAGTCCAGGTCAGAAAAATTTAGAAAAATATTTTCTAAAAAATCTTTTATCTCTTTTAAAAATACCATAAAAATTGTTTTATCATTTTATGTTGAAATATAAACATGTGATAAAAATTTCAAGACATATATCAACATATCAATTCATTTTTTTTGAGTCTTGCAAATTTTATCAAAAACAAAACCTTGTATTTTGTCAAACTTGATTTTTCCAAAACATGAATAGGGATATCAAAATAAGTTTGTTTGCCAAGTTAAAGCATGTATGTATAAATAGAAAACATCTACTATACATATAACATATGTAAACTTGTTTTGATCAACTATTCATAAAAACCAAATATCAAATCATAAAATGTGTGTGTTTTGTGTTCACTTGAGCATATCAACTAAACTAAGCTTTACAAATGGATCTAAAAACTCTATCTAAACTAGGATACCTAAGTCTTCTTGACGATCTTCATCTTCAAGTAGACTCGGTCCAAACTCCGTGATTCTCCAAGTGCAAAGGTATGATCTTTAAGCTTTGGCACCAGAATCATCATGATAAGCTTCTAATCATCTTGTTGAAGCTAATCATCAACTAATATCCTGTTAATGATCTGAAACTTAGAAACACAAGAATATTAGTAAACATAACTACATGAGTGTTGATCATCATCAAAACTAGAGTGGAAGGCCATTGGGCCAACAAAGTATTCTCAGCTTTCCTCAAACAAGGATACTTATTCTCATTTTTGCCGGCATCATACTGGTGCTCCTGTTCTGAAAGGTGTTATTTTTTTTGTGTTTTTGGAAGAATCAATCGGGAGCGTCCAATGATCTATGGCGAAAAGTTCCCGCCACATTGGTGCTTTCATTGAGAGTGCTTAAGTTTACGCTCAGAGTTTCCTCTCCTTCGCTAGACACCACCCTAAAAACCTCTCCACAAATAGCCTCGCCAGTAATAAGGGACCCTCAAAAGAAAGCCTCTTCATAGGCTGCTGTTGCGTCTGCTGCCGCCAAAGGTAAGAAGATAATCAACGGGGGTATGGGTCCTGCTGATCTCCATTCTATAAATCCCGACATCATTCTTGAACAAGTCAACGAGGATCCCTTATCCCTGACGACCATTCCAGAACAAGTAGCTAATGAGCACGAGTTTCAGCTGTTAGTTGAAGGCTAGACCAACTCTGGAAACAGCTAGATGAGCAAGAGACGGAGGCAGCCCATAAGCGTGAGAAATTTTCCTTAGAGAGGGATGTTGTTACGCGTGTCCAGAACCATTTCCTTGCTTAGGTCGAGGTACTTTAAAGAGCTTAGATGAGGGGCTCAGATAATGAGGAGTCCCACATTTATCGTCACGACCGCGCACGACGGATACTGCCTGCACTGGGAGTACCCCAAGATATCATAGATTCGCTTCCTTATACCATGAGAAACACTCCGATGAGAGTGAGCCCTCTAAGCCCCTCTAAGCCCATGAAGACTCCTCGCATCGAGGATCTTGGGAAAATGGTCTGAGAGTGGATCGACGAGGATACATCACAATCCCATGGCGGCCCAGGATCTTCCATCCTGCGAATTTTCGGTGCTCCTCTTTCGAAATTATTCACATCCTATTGATTCCCGAAGAAGTTCATGATACCGATCTTCGATTGTGAAACTTGAGTAACTGATTTTGTCTAGCATCTCTGAGCCTATCAGGTCAAGATGGTGGTCCACTTTCACGATCACCACCTCATGTGTTTAGTATTTCCTGCCAGTCTCAAGGGCACATCCTAAGACAACTCCCAGGCTAAGTAACGAGAAAACACTAGACTTTGTGGTTTGCGTATTTCCTCCCATCGCGGCTCTCTAAAACTTTTAAGAGGTCATGACATCTTCTTCAAACAATATTCCTCGTGATAAGAGTTCAAGAGGAACAACAATCACCTCCTCACCATGAAGATGAAACTAGGAGAAACCTTCAAACACTACATCAGTTATTTTCAAAATCAGATGACCATGGGTTGTATCTGTAATGATGATTTTACTGTAGCCACATTCATTGTCAGACTGCAGACTAATCACTCCTTCTACAAGCACTTGGTAAAACACAACGTCACTAACATGAAGGACATCCTATCACAAGCCCAGAAGTATGTTCAGCTGGAAGAAGTAATGGGGCCTCACAAGTTGACTTTCCAAGATGGAAAGAGAGAAGGCAAAGCTACCATCTGCTCCTCTGAAGAAAGCTCAAAACCGTGGGCAGGACGACTTCAAGAAGCGACCTCAACCGAGTCCCTCCTAGAACCCCGTCGAGGTCTATGAGGTTAATACTAACTTCACTCCATTCAAGACCTACATCGATCGGATCCTCAGTGTTATCTTGGACCAATCCTAGTTTAGGTGTCCAAGACCACTTCCACCTAACCCGAAGGGCCCCGAGCCGGCGACTATTGTGCTTTCCGTTATGGGATGGGCCATCATATCAATCCCTCCAAAGACAGCTCCAAGAACTTATCTATCGAGGGTACCTCAAGAAATTCATCCTTAACCCAGACAACTGATTGAAGTTTAACCTGCACAAAAAATGTAAAGTTTAAAATTGAGGATTAAGATAATGCTAGGTTGTTCAATACTACTGCTATAGCAAGTGGCTATGCGGGTCGTGATCCACAAGGAGGGATTACGATAAAAGCTTTTTGTAAGTTCTTTTCTAAGTTACCAAATCAGTTAAATAGTTCTTCTTTGTTTCTTAAAAAGAAAAGAAAAGTGTTAGTAATAGAAGAGGAGAAGACGAAGAAGAAGGTGATGTTGTTGGTGTTTTTAAGTATATCTAAACTAAGCTAAAAAGAAGGAAGAATAAAGATAGAAGATGTGTGTTTCTAACCTAAGAAATAAAAAAAGAAAGAACTAAAGAAATACTTGCCTCTTTGAAGCTTGCTTACATTGGATTCATTGCAACGATTTACCTTAGCTTGAAGGCGATCACATCATGGTATATAGGATCTTCCCTACTCCAAATAGGTCAAACTAAATAAAAATATAAGCAGAAAGGAATACTAAACAACTACACACTTTAGAATAGATATCCATCACCATAAGCCATCTGTGGCACTTGCAAGAGTAAGGCAGATTCGAGACTATAGGATTCATTTGGATTTACAAGTCATCACAGAGGCAAGTAAAGCAAAAGCAAAAAGAATAAAAAAATGTAATTTCGATTAAAATAGAGTAACAATAAAGAAAAAGAGAAAACTTACACTGGTGTCACTCTCAGTACAACCTTCTTCACTTTCTCTCAAAAAATTTCTCTCTGTTCTCAGTTATATAGAGAAAAATAAAAAATTATATTAAAACAACAAAAGAAAAACCTAAGTTAAACCTAAACAAAAAGTCTATTCTAAACTCTTTGCTGAGTGGTGCCCTTCTGCCTTCGAAAATGCAAGTATTTATAGAAGAAATGAGGAGAGAAGAGTGCACTTGAGGATGAGACATATCGCTAGCCTAACAGAAAAGATTTTCTGATAAGATTGGAGATAAGGGGAGAGATATACATAAAATTGCTTATGCAACAGAAAAGATCTTCTAATAAGGTTAAAGATAAAGCTGGAGATAAATATTTATTTATCCCTTGATCTTCGGTTGGATTATGTCTTATCTATCTAAATCTTCTGAATATATGTCCCAATCCTTTAGATATCCCTTTGTATATTGATAGAATTGCCTTTGGTCTTCTGGATGATATTTATTTGGTATTATCTTCTTTTCTTCTATTAATAATCACCCTGCATAATATATACATTAAGACAAATTAATTGCAAAGATTATTACAAGATAAATGCATGAATGTAATAAAAATTATGCAATATGTGTGTCTAATCATACCCCACACCTATCTTTTGCTCATCCTCAAGCAAAACAAAAAGGTAAAATAGAATTAACCTAATCCAACTCACTTTCGTAGAAATTATGATTGCACTTAGCATGCACAACAAGCTGTTAAACCTCTAAATTACCCCTAGAGGACGAATTTTATCTTGTGATGATTTTCAGTGAATTACACATACAAAATCTATAAAGGAAAGAAAAGCAAAGTGTTAGTATTTTTAAAAATGCATTTTGACAGAGAGAATATTTGAAGATTTTTTTTTGCAAAAATTCAAGTAATCTATAAGTCATAGGAATACCAAACTATTCATTTCTAAAGTTAGTCTCTATTTAAAAACTTATCATCAATCAAGGTAAGAATTAAAACTGTATTTCTCGTCTAGTCTTTTATTTTACCCTAAGTTATATACACCTCTGTGACCGTGAATATTTGACTAAAAATTCTTCAACTCTAACTATTATTCCTTATTTTTACATACTTTGGTGGATTAGGCTTTTTAATTCACCCATGAAACTTGCCTTTAATCGGTGACTCTCAAATCAGACAGTCTTAGGGCACTGCTTAGTCTCTAAATATACATATTTCATACCACATTTTCACATTTATTCAATATTAAATTCTGTTAATAACACCTCTCTTGTATGTGTTGGCCTAAGGTTAAATCACCCGTGTTTAGTGTGTTTTGATGATTACAAAACATATTAGTTATTTGTACTAATAATGTTTGTTGTTTAAGTGTGTTTCAGGGTTCTAACTCAACTAGAAGGGTTCTTCCCTAAAGGAGAGTATTTTGGACTCAAGTCAACTCAAATTGGGCTCAAGAATCAAGTTTTGAAGATCATATGGTGAAAAGCCCTCTTGAAGCGCTTGTAGTACTTAGAACCAATGTAAGAAATAGGTTGTTAAAGTTTGAGTTTTGGAAATTGGCTCTAGGATACACACACACATTTTTAATTCAAGTTTTCAAGTTAAAGTCTTTGTTTCTAAGTTTTTCTCATGACTTGACAAATATACATGACTCCAAGTTTTACAAAGACATATATCATTTTTAAATCATGTATACTCTTTTCATCATGATACTTAGATACTCTTTACTTCAAAATATTTTAAAACAAAAAATTCCAAGTCCTGCTGCTATTTTTCTGTTTCAGGCTTGACCGGCCGACCGGCACGGTCGACCGGCGCCAGTATCAGGACGTGCACGTTTGTGCACGTCTGTCGGCCGACCGCTCGGGTCGACCGACTGAAAGCAGTTGCTCTCGGGTTTTCTGGGTCGACCGCCCGAAGAAAACTGTGTTTTCTCTTAGAGGACGGTCGACCCGAGCCCAACGGTTCTTTGCCAGCAGAGCTGGCGGCCGACCGGCCCGGTCGACCGCCAGGCCTGCAAAAGCCCAACGGCTCTTTCCTCTTTTGTGCAATTCTGAAATCTGTTTTTTAGACTGTTTTTTGGCAGACTTTTTCAGGGTTTTACAGATCTTTTCCAGAGCAAATAAGGTTAAAATAAATTAGTTTTAACCCTTTTCTCTCCCTATAAATAGAGGAGGAGAGTCTCTTGCAAAACACCAAGAAAAATCCTCAAGTTTTCAAAAAGAAAAGAAAAGTGTTTAAGCTCTTCATCTCCAACTCTTTCTTGAGCTTGTTTTTCAGTTGTGTTCTCTAGCAAAAATCATCTCTACAACTGAGTTTTCTCACTACACTTCTTAGAGCCAAAATCCCTTACTCATTCTATAAGGAAGTTGTAAAAGAGTGAGAAATTGTAAAGAGTTTAGTGATCTTGTTGTGATCACTTTGGTTACTTGTTCCTCTTCTTGTTCTTGTGGAGACACCTCTTCGGTAGAGGTTATTGTAAGTGGTGGAGCTCGGTGCTCGGGTCTTCGGTAGACCGTTGTAATCGTCCTCGGTGGATAGTGGAAACCCTTCACGGAGGTGAAGGCGGGGAGTAGAGCGGTGGCTCGAACCTCGAAACAAACATCTTGTGTTTGCGATTGCCTTGTGTCCATTTTGCTTTAAATTTCTCTTGCTCTCTATTGCTTTCAATTACTTGCTTGAGATCTAGTTTTTCTTTCCTTGTGTTATTGCCTCTAGTTTGTGATACTTGTGATATATCTTGTGTGCATTTCATCATTGCATATTATTCATTCTTTGTTCGATCAATTCTCATACAACAAGGTTGCATTGCGCACCTCTAACCCATTCAAGGGGAATTGGGAGGAAGGAGTTCAGAACCTCTCACGGGGTATTCGGCTCTTAGTCTTGTTTTGAGAGATCGTTGCATCATTCATCCATCTTAGTTTTAAAAAGATTATTAGATTAGCAGTTACACCTATTCACCCCCTCTAGGTGTTTTTCAATTAGTATCAGAGCTAGGACTCTAGGCTCTTGGCTTAACAACCTTAGAGAGATCCTAATATTGCTAATCATTTCATTCATTCTCACTTAGTAAAGATAGCCGATGGTATTAAGACACCCCCTAAGTTTGATGGACTTAACTTTCCCATATGGAAGGTTAAGATGACCGTTTTCTTGCAATCTCTAGGAAGTCGAGTTGCAAAGGCCGTGACCAAACCCTTTAGTGCACCCCCCGGTGATGAATCCACTTGGTCCGAAATTGAGACTAAGGAATTTGATGCCAATGCTAGGGCTCATTATGCACTCCTTCAAGCCCTTAATGATGATGACATAGCTAGAGTTATTCATTGCAAGTCCTCATATGAAATTTGGACACATTTGCTAGTTACACATGAAGGGACTTCACAAGTGAAGAGGGCTAAAGTAGACCTTCTTCGGTCCCAATATGAGAACTTTTGCATGCAAGAAAATGAAACCATAGATGATATGGTTACAAGATTTACAAAGATCACTAATGGACTTTCTTCTCTAGGTGATGGTATTGACAATGACCAAAGAGTAAGGAAGATCATCCGGGCTCTTCCTCCTTCATGGGAAGTAAAAGCAACCACCTTGAAGGAACTCAATGACAAGGAGAAGATGGAGCTAATTGGTCTCATTGGGAACCTCAAAACCCATGAGATGGAGAGAAAAGCTAGGGAGGACATGGCTCCTTCCAAGAAGAAAATAATAGCCTTCAAAAGTCAATCATCACACTCCGACGAAGATGATGAAGAAGAAGATGACGAAGAGCTCTTACTTCTTTTCAAGAATGTTTGGAGGATGTATAACAAGGCCAAGTTCCAAGGTAGAAAGAGATGGCAAGGAGGTAAAGAAGAAAGGAAGATTATTTGCTTCAATTGTCAAAGGCCGGGACATATAGTGGCGGAGTGCCCGGATAAAGTAAAGCCTTCCACCTCCAAGAAGCCCTACAAGAAGAAGGCAATGAAAGCTACATGGGATTCCGATAGCGAATCCGAGGAGGAGATTGATACCGCCAACATGTGCTTCATGGCCAATGAAAGCACAAGCAAGGTAACCCCTTCCACTTCTCTTAATGATGAACTTTCCATGGATGAACTAGGAGAAGCTTTTGTAGAATTATCACATAACTATGATTTCTTAAGAAAAAGTATTTAAAAATGAAAAAGGAAAATGAATCTCTTAATCATCAAGTTTTTACTCTTTCCAAAGAAAAAGATGAATTACTTTCCACTCTTGTTTCCACCCAAAAAGATTTTGACAAATATAAGATTTCTTGTAAAGGCAAGTCCCCACTAATTGATTCTAATGAGATTACCATACTTAAAGAAAGAATAGACTCATTAGGAATTGTTTTGAAAAATTGTGAATTTGATAAGAAGAAGATAGAGGCCATGTTTCCTAAGAAACAAGCCCCTAAGAAAAATGTTTACCATGCTCATGCTCATGTTCATACCACACAACCTTTACATCGTGGCAAACCCCCAAAACATGCTCACACTTCACACACACATCATGCATTCATGTATGGAAGAGTGTTCTCATGTTCACATTGTGGGCGAAAAGGGCACTTAGCTAATTTTTGCTATGATAAACTAAGTGCATCTTGTCATAATGTTTGGGTTCGAAGCACTAACTTTCAAGGACCCAAGAAAATTTGGGTACCAAAGTCAATAATTTTGTTAAATGATGTAGGTACCTTCCAAGGCCCAACGACGTAGAGGATTGTGGTATCTTGATAGTGGTTGCTCAAGGCACATGACTTGGGACATTAACAACTTTACAACCCTATCAAGATACCATGAAGGTGGCACCGTCACCTTCGGAGATGATGCCAAGGGTAAAATCATCGGTATTGGTAATGTAAAACTCGGCACATCCCCTTTAATTGAGAATGTAGTTTTAGTTGATGGCCTCAAGCATAACCTCTTGAGTGTTAGTCAACTTTGTGATAAAGGTTTTGATGTAGTTTTTGATAATGTAGTTTGTAAAGTAATTGATAGAATTTCTAATACTTGTGTGTTTTCCGGTTTTCGTGAAAGTAATGTTTATATGATAGATATGTCTAATATGTCTTATAATATTACTTGTTTAAAAGCCCTCGATGACGACTCTTGGTTGTGGCATAGAAGATTAGGCCATATTTCTTTTGACCATATATCTAGATTAAATACAAAGGAAATGGTGAAAGGTATTCCTTATTTGAATTTTGAAAAGGACCGAGTTTATGACGCATGTCAATTTAGGAAACAAACTAAGTCTTCTTTCAAGTCAATTAAGGATATCATGACATCACGTCCTTTGGAGTTAATCCATATGGATTTATTTGGTCTACTCAAACCAAAAGTCTAAGTGGGAATAGATTTGCATTTGTTTTGGTTGATGACTTTTCACGGTTTACTTGGGTTTTCTTTCTTGAACACAAAAATCAAGCCTTTTCACATTTTCAAGCCTTTAAGAAAAGAGTTGAAAAGGAAAAAGTGTCTTCAATTTTAAGAATAAGAAGTGATAGAGGAGGTGAGTTCATTAACCTACCCTTTACCACTTTTTGTGAAGAACATGGAATTAAGCATGAACTTTCTTGTCCTAGAACTCCACAACAAAATGGAGTAGTTGAACAGAAAAATCAAACTTTACAAGAGATGGCTAGGACAATGCTAAGTGAATATGGTTTACCACATTATTTGTGGGCCGAGGCCGTTAATACATCATGCTATATATCAAATCGTGTTTTCTTGTGTAAAAATACTTCAAAAACTTCTTTTGAAATGTACTTTTCTAGAAAATCAAATGTTTCATATTTCAAGGTTTTTGGATGCAAATGTTTTTTTAAATACAAAAGATAATTTAGAAAAATTTGATGCTAAAGCTTATGAGGCAATTTTTGTGGGTTACTCTAATACTAGTAAAGCTTATAGAATCTTCAATAGATCATCTTTGACTATTGAGGAATCTATACATGTTAAGTTTGAAGAATCTTAACTTGTTTGTTAAGAATGTTGTAGAAATAGATGCTTTGGATGAAGGCTTGGAGAAAGTGACCTTGGAGGATACACCTACTATGGGAGACAAGCCAAAGGATGATGAAGGAAGTGAAGCTAAAGTAGAAGAGGCTCAAGGAAATGAAAATCAAACAAATGAAGTGGAGTCTACTCAACAACTTCCAAAGGATTGGAGATACAATCCTCATCATCCCAAGTACCTCGTCATAGGTGAAGTATCTAAAGGGGTAACCACTCGCTCTAAACTTCATGATTTTTGTGGACATTATGCATTTATTTCTCATGTTGAACCCAAGAACGTCCTCGAAGCCGAGGCCGATTCATATTGGTTGCTAGCCATGCAAGAGGAACTCAATCAATTTGAGCGCAACCAAGTTTGGCACCTTGTTCCTAGGCCCCACGATAGACCAACAATTGGTACTAAGTGGATCTTTAAGAACAAGTTGGATGAATCGGGTAACGTTGTTAGGAATAAAGCTAGGTTAGTTGCCCAAGGTTACACTCAAATCGAAGGAATCAATTTTGAAGAAACCTTTGCACCCTAGCACGGCTTGAAGCCATACGGATGACACTAGCATTTGCCTCATATAAAGATTTTAAATTATTTCAAATGGATGTTAAAAGTGCTTTTCTAAATGGTTTTATTGAAGAGGAAGTGTATGTTGAACAACCCCCCGAGTTTGTTGATCCTACACATCTGGATTTTGTGTTTAAATTAGATAAAGCTCTTTATGGTTTAAAACAAGCCCCTAGGGCTTGGTATGAAAGACTTTCTTCATTTTTAATTTCAAATGGTTTTAAGAAAGAAAAAATTGATACAACATTGTTTACAAAACATGTAGAAAATGATATTCTTATTGTGCAAATTTATGTAAATGATATTATTTTTGGGTCTACTAATGAATCTCTTTGCCAAGCTTTTGAATCATGCATGAAGGAAGAATTTGAAATGTCTATGATGGGGGAACTCAACTATTTCCATGGACTCCAAATCAAGCAAAGGAAGGATGGGATCTTCATCAATCAAGCCAAGTACACAAAGGAATTAATCAAAAGGTTCGGGCTTGAAGGATCTAAAGTGAGCAAAACTCCCATGGCAACAACCACAAAGCTTGATAAGGATGAACAAGGTAAAAGTGTAGACATTAAGCTTTATCGTAGCATGATTGGTAGTTTATTGTATTTGACGGCTAGTAGGTCGGATATTATGTTTTCCGTTTGTCTTTGTGCACGTTTTCAATCTTGTCCTAAAGAGTCTCATATAATTGCGGTTAAACGCATAATTAGATACCTTAAGGGCACTATTGAAATGGGTTTGTGGTATCCGAAAACCGGCCAATTTTCAATGACGAGTTTTTCGGATGCCGACTATGCGGGTTGTAGGGTAGATAGGAAGAGAACAAGTGGAACATGTCAATTCCTAGGTAATTGTCTTGTATCTTGGTCTTCCAAAAAGCAAAATTCGGTAGCCCTCTCAACCGCCGAGGCGGAGTATGTTGCAGCCGGAGCTTGTTGTGCACAAGTTCTTTGGATGAAACATACTCTCCTCGACTATGATTTACACTTTGATCATGTTAAAATATTTTGTGATAATACTAGTACAATTCACATGACAAAGAATGCAAATCAACATAGTAAAACCAAACACATTGACATTAGGTATCACTTTCTTATAGATCATTATGAGAAAGGTGATATTGATATTGATTATGTTTCTACCGATTTTCAACTTGCCGATATTTTTACTAAACCTCTAGATTATGCTAGATTTTCCTTTATTTGTGGTGAGTTGAATGTTTGCATTATGGATTCTTAAAGATAAATTTTTTTAATGTTTTGTTTGCTTTGTTTAACCCTTTTTGATGTATGACAAAAAGGGGGAGAAAAAGTATAAGTTTGTTTGTTGTTTTGTTTGTTTATTGTGTATTTTGATATATTTGAGAAGCATTTGAGTTTTTTAACAAAACTATGTGTTTTCAATGCCTTATGTATTTAGCTCTTCATTGACATTCTTGATACATAGCATTATTTGAGGGGAGTTTTCCAAGCTCTTCTTCTTTTTTTTTTTAAATAACGTATATGTTTTGTCATCATCAAAAAGGGGGAGATTGTTGGCCCAAGGTTACAATCACCCGTGTTTAGTGTGTTTTGATGATTACAAAACATATTAGTTATTTGTACTAATAATGTTTGTTATTTAAGTGTGTTTTAGGGTTCTAACTCAACTAGAAGGGTTCTTCCCTAAAGGAGAGTATTTTGGACTCAAGTCAACTCAAATTGGGATCAAGAATCAAGTTTTGAAGATCATATGGTGAAAAGCCCTCTTGAAGCACTTGTAGTACTTAGAACCAATGTAAGAAATAGGTTGTTAAAGTTTGAGTTTTGGAAATTGGCTCTAGGATACACACACACATTTTTAATACAAGTTTTCAAGTTAAAGTCTTTGTTTCTAAGTTTTTCTCATGACTTGACAAATATACATGACTCCAAGTTTTACAAAGACATATATCATTTTTAAATCATGTATACTCTTTTCATCATGATACTTAGATACTCTTTACTTCAAAATATTTTAAAACAAAAAATTCCAAGTCCTGCTGCTATTTTTCTGTTTCAGGCTTGACCGGCCGACCGGCATGGTCGACCGGCGCCAGTATCAGGACGTGCACGTTTGTGCACGTCTGTCGGCCTACCGCTCGGGTCGACCGACTGAAAGCAGTTGCTCTCGGGTTTTCTAGGTCGATCGCCCGGTCGACCGCCCGAAGAAAACTGTGTTTTCTCTTAGAGGACTGTCGACCCGAGCCCAACGGCTCTTTGCCAGCAGAGCTGGCGGCCGACCGGCCCGGTCGACCGCCAGGCCTGCAAAAGTCCAACGGCTCTTTCCTCTTTTGTGCAATTCTGAAATCTGTTTTTAGACTGTTTTTTGGCAGACTTTTTCAGGGTTTTACAGATCTTTTCCAGAGCAAATAAGGTTAAAATAAATTAGTTTTAACCCTTTTCTCTCCCTATAAATAGAGGAGGAGAGTCTCTTGCAAAACCCAAGAAAAAATCCTCAAGTTTTCATAGTTTTCAAAAAGAAAAGAAAAGTGTTTAAGCTCTTCATCTCCAACTCTTTCTTGAGCTTGTTTTTCAGTTGTGTTCTCTAGCAAAAATCATCTCTACAACTGAGTTTTCTCACTACACTTCTTAGAGCCAAAAATCCCTTACTCATTCTATAAGGAAGTTGTAAAAGAGTGAGAAATTGTAAAGAGTTTAGTGATCTTGTTGTGATCACTTTGGTTACTTGTTCCTCTTCTTGTTCTTGTGGAGACACCTCTTCGGTAGAGGTTATTGTAAGTGGTGGAGCTCGGTGCTCGGGTCTTCGGTAGACCGTTGTAATCGTCCTCGGTGGATAGTGGAAACCCTTCACGGAGGTGAAGGCGGGGAGTAGAGCGGTGGCTCGAATCTCGAAACAAACATCTTGTGTTTGCGATTGCCTTGTGTCCATTTTACTTTAAATTTCTCTTGCTCTCTATTGCTTTCAATTACTTGCTTGAGATCTAGTTTTTCTTTCCTTGTGTTATTGCCTCTAGTTTGTGATACTTGTGATATATCTTGTGTGCATTTCATCATTGCATATTATTCATTCTTTGTTCGATCAATTCTCATACAACAAGGTTGCATTGCGCACCTCTAACCCATTCAAGGGGAATTGGGAGGAAGGAGTTCAGAACCTCTCACGGGGTATTTGGCTCTTAGTCTTGTTTTGAGAGATCGTTGCATCATTCATCCATCTTAGTTTTAAAAAGATTGTTAGATTAGCAATTACACCTATTCACCCCCCCTCTAGGTGTTTTTCAGTATGTTTCAAGGTCCATGGCAAGAAATGAAGAAGAAGCCCAAAAATCTCATTTATTTGGTGATTTAAAGCCTACACATATAGCCATTGACTTTGAAAAGTAGTTTTGTCAAAATTAAGGGGCTACAACCGACAGGGGGACACACTGACAACGCATGCCAGAAGGTGCTGCACGCGTGACACCAGTACAGCCGCATAAAAGGCGGTGCGCGACAGCGGCGGAAACGCAGCCCTGGCCGCGTTTTGCGGCCGTGCAATGGAGTCGCACGTCAAGATTCGACGCGCGGCCCGTGACACCCTCCTGGTACCTCTTTAGCCTATAAATACCATGGGATTTTCAGAGCTCAGGGAGTTTTTAGGGAAGATTTCTTCTCCTTAGTGTAGTTTTGTTTTTCTTGTTTTTCTCTTTTTCTTTTGTTTTTTTCATTTGCATAGATCATGTAATAGGAAAGAGAGTGATTATAGGATAGACGAGAAAGTTCTTGTAATGGAGGGTGCCACTCTATGAAAGGATCTTCCTTTATCTCTATTTTCTTCTTCTCTGACTCTTTACATGTTTAGTTAATTTTCTCTCATGGCAACTAACCACTAACTTACTAACTCCTTACTTGATAATCTACATGAATCTAGTAGCCTCTACTTGGCCTTGCTTTTGCAAGAGCCATTGATGGCTCATAATAATGGATTCTAACACTTTAACATCTAACTCTCTAACAAGTTAATATTACTTTATTCCATACTTGCTTTAGTTTATTTTTGATGGTTTAAGTGTAGCTTGCACTTGTTGTTGAGTTGGACGTGAAAGTGATCTTATTGGTCATGCTTTGAAACGCTCTTGAACCAAGGACTAGTGATGGCCAAGGATACATGTGAGGCAACTATCATTAAGAGGTTAGCATAGTTAGTGGAGCCATTAGTAGTTAGTAGCCATAAGTTTGCTTTTCTTTTTTACTTTGTTTTAGAAATATACCAAAAATCACAAATCATTCTTTTCTATGTTTCCTGCTTCTTTGTTTTCACCATACCCTTCTCTTTCCATTCTTTGTTTTCTTTTTTTCATTCTTTAAAACTTAAGAACCATTAACACACATGTGAATAGACCGGTAAAGCTTCTATCACTTCTTGTCCTTGTAGATATGACCCTTTTAGCCTCTATGCTATAATGAAAGTATCGAAAAAGTCAAAACACACACTTTTACTTGTGATTTCAAAACATACACTTTTTGTGTGCTTTTCCCTATTCAAATTTTGGCGCCGTTGTCGGGGATGGGAACGGTTTGATTTCACATTTTTCTTAACTTTTTTCTTTATTTTTGGTGTGCAGATTAAATTTTTAGCATTGCAGAAGTCCACACTTGCTTTTGTATAGTTGGGTAAATTCTTGTATATTGCTATATTCTGCTGCTAGTTTCTGTTTATATTACCTCTGCACTATAATAATTTTAAGAACTAAAATATGATAATTGGATATTTTAAAATGGTTAGACATTTGTATGTAGGCACGTGTCAATTTTCATTCCAATATACCGTATTTTATTCTTCTCTTGTTGTGATCTGGATCGAGGTGTATATATGATATTGCATATAGCATAGGACAAACGCGTAGATGATTTACTCGCTTTGTATATTCAATCTTTTCTATATTGCAACACATGCATGAATTGAAATTAAGGGCAAAACTCAACATAAGATAAGGTGGGAAGTCATTTTCCTCCCTTAGCCCAAAATCACCTCCACACTAACACAACCCAAGCCTTAATAAAAGTTGCTAGACGTGGGCCCCTAGGAATATCTCGAAATCATTAGGAGATTGACCTAAGGGAAAAGTTGTCAGACTTTGACTCTTATCAAATTGGTGTCTATAGTTGGGATTGAGAGGCGAACTTCAAAAAATAGTGGTTTGACATAATTAGGCCCGTTCTCCAGTACAGATACCTGCCACTGGTTTTACACCTACCAGACCAATTAACTTGTGGTCAGATTTCTACAAGGTACCCCCCATGGACAGTCAACCAGTTAGGAATCGTCTAGGTCTAAGTCAACCCTAGTATAGGCTTGTTTTCTTTTCTTTTTCTTTATTTGTTTATTTGTTGTTTGTTTATTTTTCTTTCTTGTAAATTGTGATGTGAATTTGAATAACAACAATTTTTCAATCCTAATATGAATCTCTATTTCACTCCGACCTCATTTGACTCGGATAACTCCAACCTGATGATTAAAAGAATGAAAGTGAAAGGAATTACCGTGTAGTTTTGGGCTAACGGGTCATGTCCACGAGGAGGACTACGATGAAAGCTTTTTGGTGTTTTGTTTAGAAAGCTAAGAATGGTGCTAGTTTTTTAGTTAAAAAGAGAATGGAGAGAAGGGAAATGATTAAAAGAAAAATTGCAAATTTGGAGAAGGCTTTGGAAAAGGTGATTTAAAAAGCTTTGAAAAGTGATTTATTATTTTTAATATAAGAAGAAAATATGGGCTCACTAATTTTGTACTCAACTATGCACTTATCTCAAGAATGTTTGGGTGTATCATTTTTATCATAAGCAAAAAATCTTTAGTTTCTTTTAATGCTCAAGTAAAACAAATAAGATGGCTTCATTTAAAGCTTAAGCCCTTTCTTTACAAATCATTAAAAGAGAATGTTAAGCCATCAAGCGCGAAGAAGCAAGTATGGAATAAAAATAGTTTAAAAAGATTTGTGCATTAAAAGTTCAAGTTTAAAGTAAAGACCTCCTCATGTGCTTTCAAGAATGAAGTTTAACTAAGATATTTTTTTCTGATTCAAAAAGTGTTGCTTTCATGAAAATCAATCAAGAGAGAAGTGATAGAAGAGAGTAATTGTGAGCCCAAAAAATGAACTTAGCTACTCATAGAAGATGAAAAATAATACTTGTAAGTAAAGCAAGTCATATCGTGAATTGGAGTGGTAGAAGAGAAAGCTTGATTCTTTTATTGATGTCACTTCAATCTTCGGATTACAATCACTCAATTCCTCTCTCTTACTGGTATTTGATCTGAACTACAAATTACAAAATAAAGTTTTAACTTCTATACTATCTAACAAAGAGCCTAAAACCTTAGAAAATAAACAAAATTCTTATCCTAGTCTTCTCTCCTTTCTTCTCTGTTGAAAATGGTATTTATCAGGAAAAACCAGGGGAGAGGTCGTAGGAAGATTGGAAGAGCAAACGCTCCCCCAACAGCTTCAACAAGGCCGCAAAAACACGGCTAGGGCCGCGTTTCTGCGGCCCTGGTGTGGCAAGGTGGCGACACCCAAATGGTGGAAATCCCCAGTTTGGTGATTCTCCCATATCTTCTGCTGGTTTTCTCGTTTCAGCTCTAAGATTTGACGAAACATCCTTTGATTGTTGGCTTCAACCGCTTGATTTGAGAAAATTCATTTCAACCAGTTTTCAACCTCTCTGATTTGCCAAGATCTCCCCTGATTTCCTGATTTCGAATTTATTCTAAATTAAATCAGAATTTGATGGGCTTTTGGGCTAGTTTCACTTTCCTATCCTTAGCAATGGGCCTACGTTCAACAAAGAAGAATAAGACGTATTAATAACATTTATTAGATGAAAAACATGGTAATGTGACAATATATTATGTAATATATGTGACCGGTCACACCCCCACGCTTATCTTTTGCTCGCCCTCGAGCAAAACATCAAATCTAATCCTAATCAATTATTAGTCCACTTTCGCAGGTCACTCGATTGCACTAAGCTTGTGCAACAAACCGTTAAACCTCTAGGTTACCCATAGAGGACGAGTTTTATCGCATGAGGGTTTTTAGTGGATTGCACCCACAAAATCCACAAGGAAAGAGAAAAAAGTTAGTATTTTCGAAAAGTATTTTGAAAAGAGAAAATATTTGAAGTATATTTGTGAGAGTTTAAGTAATCTATAAGTTATAGGAATATCAAATTTTCATTCCTAAACTTAGTCTCTACTAAAAAACATGTCATCAATTAAAGTAAGGAGTCAAATTGTATTTCTCATGTAGTCTATTACTTTACCCTGAGTCAATGAACCATCGTGACTGTGAAGTTTGACTAAGGGTTCTTTCACATTAACTCCTATGCTTTACTTATATTTATTTTTGGTAGTATTTATTCCTCAATTCTATTAGGCTTTCTAATCTGCACGTGTAACGAGCCTTTAGTCGGTGACACCCAAACCGGACAGTTTTAAGGCACCAGGTGAGAAAACACCCATAAGGACTTAAACACTCGAGCAGACAAAGCCACGAAACTAAGGTTTTTATTTATAAACCTATTAGGCATGATACATAAGCTTCATTGGCACAAATACCCAGCTTAATCAGAGGATTTATATATATATTTTTTCTCAAACTTATCAATTATCTTTGCATAAATACCAAGGCTTGATTAGGCCAAAGCACCTAGCTAATCAATAATTAGATTCGTTTATTTTTTCTTTTTTTAATAAGGCATAAGAGTCTTTATTTTTGAACCCTAAGTGTGTAAGTGTATAAAGTGTGCATATTTCATCAAGAAAAGATCAAGACTAAATTACTTTCACAAATTTTCTTCCTAACCCTAAAAATAAAACAAGTCATCTTATTTTGACCAAGTGTAAGAAATCCTAATTATGATTTTCCTATTCCTTAAAATTGACTTAATTTCTTACAAAAATATATCAAAATATTGTTCTTACCTTTCAAAAAAATATTATATATATATATTTTAGTTATATTAGTCATGTTAGAACCCTCCCCCACACTTACCTCATGCATTGTCCCCAATGTATGAAAGAAATGTATAGATGCATGAAATAGAATGGAAAAGAGGAAAGTTACCGATACACTGGGTCAAAAAGACCCATAGCCATTTCATTTACCGGCACTAATTCCAAGAAAGGTTTAAGGCATTGACCATTTACCTTAAAGTTATTTCCATTCTTGGTGTCACTGATCTCTACTGCACCATGTGAAAACACGATTTTTACAACGAATGGCCCAGTCCATCTTGATTTTAATTTTCCTGAAAAAACCTAAAGCCTAGAATTATAGAGTAAGACTTTTTAACCAGGGATAAAGGTTTTTCTTCTGATGTGTTTATCATGAAAAATCTTAACTCTATCTTTAGTGATCTTAGCATTTTCATAGGCCTAATTTCTTAACTCCTCTAATTCAGAAATTTGTAATTTCTGAAGGTCACCGGCCTTAGTCAAGTCAAAATTTAACTGCTTGATTGCCCAAAAAGCCCAGTGTTCTAACTCAACAGGTAGGTGACAAGCTTTACCATAGGCTAACCTATAAGGAGAATCCCTAGAATCATCTTGAAAGCGGTCCTGTAGGCCCATAGAGCATCTACAAGTTTGGTGGACCAATCTTTTCGCTTTTGGTTCACAGTCTTCTCTAATATAAGCTTGACTTGTCTGTTAGAAACCTTAAACTGCCCATTAGTTTGAGGATGATAAGGTGTGGACAACTTGTGAGTGATGGGATACTTTCGTATAAGAGCTTCAAAGGATCTATTGCAAAAGTAAGTGCCATTACCACTGATGATAGCACGAGGGCTTCCAAAGCGTGAAAAAATGTTCACTTTCAAAAACTTTATGACAACTTTGTTATCATTAGTTCTATTAGGAATAGCCTCTACCCACTTGGACACATAGTCCACAGCAACCAATATGTATTGGTTTCCAATGAATTAGGAAATGGACCCATAAAGTCGATGCTCCAAACATTAAAGAGTTCTATTTCTAGAATTGGGTTGAGGGGCATCATATTTCGTTTTGAGATCCTTCCTACCATCGGCATATAGGGTACGTCATGCAAAATTCATAAGCATCTTTGAACAAAGTGCGCCAATAGAACCCACTTTGTAGCACTTTTTTAGTAGTCTTGCGGGGACCAAAGTATCCACCGCATGCAAGGTCGTGACAAAATGATAGAACACTCTTATGTTGGCCCAAGGTTACAATCACCCTTGTTTAGTGTATTTTGATGATTACAAAACATATTAGTTATTTGTACTAATAACAATTATTGTTTAAGTGTGTTTCAGGTTTATCATCACACTAGGAGTACTCTCACTCAAATACAAGGTTTTTGGACTCAAGACATTTCAATTTGGGCTCAAGTTGCAATATTGAAGATCATATGAAGAAGCCAATTGAAGACCTTGAAGTCTTTTAGAGTTTGTAAGTTTAGAATGTTAAAGTTTGATTGTAGGAAATTTGGCTCTAGGATTTGCACACACACTTGTTTCATGTATTTCCTATGTTTTGAAAAACTTGTTTAAAAACATGTACCAAAGCTTTAGTTTATGCCTTAGTTTATATATACATGTACCAAAGCTTTATATCTTGAAAAACTTGTTTAAAACATGTATATAAACTATTTTCTGCATAATACTTAGCTATAGGTATTTTCAAAATGTTTTTACAAAAAAAAAAATTCCATCTTCAAAAACAGTCCAGAAATTCAGTTTCAGGCAACATCGGTCGACCGGCCCGGTCGACCGGCGTTGTGTCCGGACATGCACTGTTTGTGCATGTCTGTCGGTCGACCGGACCGGTCGACCGACAGAGAGCCTTCTGCTCTCTGGAAATTTCGGTCGACCGGACCGGTCGACCGGAAGAAGGAAACTGTGTTTCCTCCTTTTTGGTCGGTCGACCGGACCGGTCGACCGGGAGCCAACGGCTATATCCAGCTAGGCTGGCGGTCGACCGGACCGGTCGACCGGCAAGCCTGCAACACAGCAACGGCTCTTTCCTCTTTGGGATTTTCTGAAAAACTGTTTCTTTTTCTGTTTTAGCAGATTTTTGGAGAGTGGTTGGGGAGCTTTTGCAGGTTGAATTAGGTGAAAAGAAATTGTTTTTAATCTATTTTCTAACCCTATAAATAAGAGGAGAAGTCTCTCTTCCTCATTACTTAGAAAAATCCTCAAGTTTTGTTGTTTTCAAAGAGAAAAAGAAAAATTGTTTTAAGCCTTCAATTCCTACTCTTTCAAGTTTGTTTTTCAGTTGTGTTTGATTCTCTATATCACTCTACAACTGAAGTTTTCTCACCACACTTCATAGAGCCAAAAATTCTATATTCATTCTATAGTGAAGTTGTAATTGAAGTGAGAGTGTTTGTAAAAGAAATTGAGAAAAGTGTAGTGATCAAGTTGTGATCACTTTGTTCTTGTAATTCCTTCTTGTGGAGCAACCTCTTCGGTAGAGGTCCTTTGTACTCGGTGCTCGGTCTTCGGTAGACCCAATTGTAAAGGCATCCTCGGTGGATAGTGGAAACCCTTCACGGAGGTGAAGGCGGGGACTAGAGCAAGTGTGCTCGAACCTCGAAACAAATCATCTTGTTTGCGATTGCCTTTGCGTTCTTCTTGCTTTTAATTTCTATTGCTTTATATTGCCTTGAATTAATTGCTTGAGAACTAACCCTCTACTTGTGGAATCTTGTGTTGTTTATCTTACTTGCTATACTTGTTGTTTTACATTGTGAGCATTTCATCTTCATCATCATACTTGGCATTGATCGATCACACCTCAATACAACACGGTTGCATTACGCACCTCTAACCCATTTAAGGGGAATTGGGAGGAAGGAGTTCAGAACCTCGCAAGGGGTATTCGGCTCTTAGTCGTGTTTTGAGAGATCGTTGCATCACTCATTTAATTAAAGTTTAAAAAGATCACTAGATTAGCATTCACACCTATTCACCCCCCCTCTAGGTGTTTTTCAATTGGTATCAGAGCTTGGACTCTAGGATTTGGTTTAACAACCTTAGAGAAGATCCTAATTTGCTAATCATTTCATTCATATTCATATAGTAAAAATGGCCGATGGAATTAAGACTCCTCCTAAGTTTGATGGACTTAACTTTCCATGTGGAAGGTTAAGATGACCGTGTTTTTGCAATCTCTAGGTAGCCGAGTTGCAAAGGCCGTGACTAAGTCCTTTAGTGTACCCCCCGGTGACGAATCCACTTGGTCCGAAATAGAGACTAAGGAATTCGATGCCAATGCCAAAGCTCACTATGCACTTCTACAAGCCCTAAATGATGATGACATAGCTAGGGTTATACATTGCAAATCCGCATTTGAGATTTGGTCACACTTGATAGTTACTCATGAGGGGACCTCACAAGTTAAGAAGGCTAAGATTGACCTTCTTCGGTCTCAATATGAAACATTTAGCATGCAAGACAATGAAACCATAGATGATATGGTTACAAGTTTACCAAGATTACTAATGGACTCTCTTCTTTAGGTGAAGATATCAACAATGATCAAAGAGTAAGGAAGATCATCCGGGCTCTTCCTCCTTCATGGGAAGTTAAAGCAACAACCTTGAAGGAACTCAACGACAATGAAGAGATGGAGCTTATAGGTCTCATTGGGAACCTCAAAACCCATGAGATGGAAAGGAAAGCAAGAGAGGACATGGCTCCTACCAAGAAGAAGACTATTGCCTTCAAGTGTCAATCATCACACTCCGACGAAGATGATGAAGAAGAAGATGACGAAGAGCTCTCACTTCTAGTCAAAAATGTTCGGAGGATGTACAACAAGGCAAAGTTTCAAGGTAGAAGGAGATGGCAAGGAGGCAAAGAAGAAAGGAAGATTGTGTGCTTCAATTGCCAAAAACGGGACACATAGTTGCGGAGTGTCCGGACAAAGCAAAGCCCTCCACATCAAAGAAGCCATACAAGAAGAAGGCTATGAAGGCAACTTGGGATTCGGAGACCGAATCCGAAGAGGAGATAGACACCGCCAACATGTGCTTCATGGCTAATGAAGGCACAAGCAAGGTAACCTCTTCCCCTTTTCATAATGATGAACTTTCTATGGATGAGTTAGAAGAAGCTTTTGTTGAGTTGTCACAAAACTATGATTTCTTAAAGAAAAAGTATTTAAAAATGAAAAAGGAAAATGAATCTTTAAGTCATCAAGTTTTTACTCTTATAAAAGAAAAGGATAATTTAGTTTCCACCTTGACCACTACTAAAAATGATTTTGAAAAATATAAGACTTCTTGCAAGGGTAAGGCCCCACTAATTGACTCTAATGAAGTTTCCATGCTTAGGGAAAGATTAGACTCATTAAGTGTTGTTTTGAAAAATTGTGAATTTGATAAGAAAAGGATTGAGGCTATGTTTCCTAAAAAGCAAGCCCCAAAGAAAAATGCTCATGCTCATGCTACACAACCTAAACAACATGGCAAACCCCAAAAGTATGCTCACACTACTACACATACACATCATGCATTCATGTATAGAAAAGTGTACTCATGTTCACATTGTGGGCGGAAGGGACACTTAGCAAATTTTTGTTATGATAGACTAAGTGCATCACATCATAATGTTTGGGTTCGTAACACTAACTTTCAAGGACCCAAGAAAGTTTGGGTACCAAAGTCAACAATTGTTTTAAATGATGTAGGTACTTTCCAAAGCCCAACGACGTAGAGGTTTGTGGTATCTTGATAGCGGTTGCTCAAGGCACATGACTTGGGACATCAACAACTTTGCAACCCTATCAAGATATCATGAAGGTGGCACCGTCACCTTCGGAGATGACGCCAAGGGTAAAATCATCGGTATTGGTAATGTAAAACTTGGCACTTCTCCTTTAATTGAAAATGTGGTTTTAGTTGATGGCCTCAAGCATAATCTCTTAAGTGTTAGTCAACTTTGTGATAAAGGTTTTGATGTAGTCTTTGATAATGTTTCTTGTAAAGTAATTGATAGAACTTCCAATGTTTGTGTATTTTCCGTTTTCGTGAAAGCAATGTTTATATGATTGATATGTTAAATATGTCTTGTAATATTACTTGTTTAAAAGCCCTCGATGATGACTCTTGGTTGTGGCATAGGAGATTAGGGCATATTTCTTTTGATCATATTTCTAGATTAAATTCAAAGGAAATGGTGAAAGGTATTCCTTCATTGAATTTTGAAAAGGACCGAGTTTGTGACTCATGTCAATTTGGGAAACAAACTAAGTCTTCTTTCAAGTCAATTAAGGATATCATGACATCACGTCCTTTGGAATTAATCCATATGGATCTATTTGGCCCAACACAAACCAAAAGTCTAAGTGGGAATAGATTTGCTTATGTTTTGGTTGATGATTTTTCAAGATTTACATGGGTTTTCTTTCTTGAACATAAAAACCAAGCATTTTCGTATTTCCAAACTTTTAAGAAAAGAGTAGAAAAAGAAAAAGATTCTTTGATTTTGAGAATAAGAAGTGATAGAGGAGGTGAATTCATTAACCAACCCTTTGCCACTTTTTGTGATGAACATGGAATAAAGCATGAACTTTCTTGTCCTAGAACTCCACAACAAAATGGAGTAGTTGAACGGAAAAATAGAACATTACAAGAGATGGCTAGGACAATGCTAAGTGAATACGGTCTACCACATTATTTGTGGGCCGAGGCCGTTAATACATCATGCTACATATCAAATCGTGTTTTCTTGTGTAAAAATACTACTAAGACTTCTTTTGAAATGTATTTTTCTAGAAAACCTAATGTTTCCTATTTTAAAGTTTTTGGTTGCAAATGCTTTGTTTTAAACACAAAAGATAATTTAGGAAAGTTTGATGCTAGATCTTATGAGGCTATTTTTGTAGGTTACTCAAACACTAGTAAGGCTTATAGAGTTTTCATTAGATCATCTTTGACTATTGAAGAGTCTATTCATGTTAAGTTTAAGGAATCTAACAAGTTTGTTAAGAATGCTGTAGAAATAGATGCCTTGCATGAAGGCTTGGAGAAAGTCACCTTGGAGGATGCTTCTACCATGGGAGAGAAGCCAAAGGATGATGATGGAAGTGAAGCCAAAGTGGAAGAGGCCCAAGGAAATGAACATCAAACAAATGAGGTGGAGCCTACTCAACCACTACCTAAGGATTGGAGATTCAACCCTCATCATCCCAAGGACCTCGTCATAGGTGAAGTATCAAAAGGGGTAACTACTCGTTCTAAAATTCAAGATTTTTGTGGCCACTTTGCATTTATTTCACACATTGAACCCAAAAATGTCCTCGAGGCCGAGGCCGATTCATATTGGTTGCTAGCTATGCAAGAAGAGCTCAATCAATTTGAGCGCAACCAAGTATGGCACCTTGTTCCTAGGCCCCACGATAGACCAACAATTGGTACTAAGTGGATCTTTAAGAACAAGTTGGATGAATCGGGTAATGTAGTTAGAAACAAGGCTAGGTTAGTTGCCCAAGGTTGCACTCAAATCGAAGGGATCGATTTTGAAGAAACCTTTGCACCCGTAGCACGGCTTGAAGCCATACGGATGACACTAGCATTTGCCTCATATAAAGATTTCAAATTGTTTCAAATGGATGTTAAAAGTGCTTTTCTAAATGGTTTTATTGAAGAGGAAGTGTATGTTGAACAACCCCCCGGGTTTGTTGATCCTACACATCCGGATTTTGTTTTTAAATTAGACAAAGCTCTTTATGGTTTAAAACAAGCCCCTAGGGCTTGGTATGAAAGATTGTCTTCATTTTTGATTTCAAATGGTTTTAAGAAAGGTAAAATTGACACAACATTGTTTACAAAACATGTAGAAAAAGATATTCTTATTGTGCAAATTTATGTAGATGATATTATTTTTGGTTCTACTAATGAATCTCTTTGCAAAGCTTTTGAGTCATGCATGAAGGATGAATTTGAAATGTCTATGATGGGGGAACTCAACTATTTCCTTGGACTCCAAATCAAGCAAAGGAAGGATGGGATCTTCATCATCAAGCCAAGTACACAAAGGAACTAATCAAAAGATTCGGGCTTGAAGGATCAAAAGTAAGCAAAACTCCCATGGCAACAACTACCAAGCTTGACAAGGATGAACAAGGTAAAAGTGTAGACATTAAACTTTATAGAAGCATGATTGGTAGTTTGCTTTATTTGACGGCTAGTAGGCCGGATATCATGTTTTCCGTTTGTTTATGTGCACGTTTTCAATCATGTCCTAAGGAATCACACTTAATAGCGGTAAAACGCATAATTAGGTATCTTAAGGGCACAATTGAATTGGGTTTGTGGTATCCTAAAACCGGATTATTTGAAATGAAGAGTTTTTCGGATGCCGACTATGCGGGTTGTAGGGTAGATAGGAAGAGCACAAGTGGAACATGTCAATTCTTAGGTAATTGTCTTGTATCTTGGTCTTCCAAAAAGCAAAATTCGGTAGCCCTATCAACCGCCGAGGCGGAGTATGTTGCGGCCGGAGCTTGTTGTGCACAAGTTCTTTGGATGAAACATACTCTCCTTGACTATGATTTACATTTTGATCATGTTAAGATTTTTGTGATAATACTAGTACAATTCACATGACCAAAAATGCTAATCAACATAGTAAAACCAAGCACATTGATATTAGGTATCATTTTCTTAGAGATCACTTTGAAAAAGGTGATATTGATATTGACTATGTTTCTACCGATTTTCAACTTGCCGATATTTTCACTAAACCTTTAGATTATGCAAGATTTTCCTTTATTTGTGGTGAGTTGAATGTATGTATGATTGATTCTTAAAATACTTTTGTTTTGACATGTTTGTGTTTTGATATGTTTTAACCCTTTTTGATGTATGACAAAAAGGGGGAGAAAAATATATAAGTTTGGAGAAAAAGAATATAAGTTGATTAAAATTGTTGGGAGAAAAATATACTAGTTTGAATATACTTAGATTTTTGAAAATAATAAATTTGTTCATTATTTGGTTTTCCTTGACAAAATTTATGGTGATGATTTTTTCAAATGCTTTATGTATGATTTCATAGTTCTTCATATTCATGATAGATACATAGCATTGTTTGAGGGGGAGCTTTCCAAGCTTTTTCCTCTCTTTATTTGTTTAATAACTATATGTTTTGTCATCATCAAAAGGGGGAGATTGTTGGCCCAAGGTTACAATCACCCTTGTTTAGTGTATTTTGATGATTACAAAACATATTAGTTATTTGTACTAATAACAATTGTTGTTTAAGTGTGTTTCAGGTTTATCATCACACTAGGAGTACTCTCACTCAAATACAAGGTTTTTGGACTCAAGACATTTCAATTTGGGCTCAAGTTGCAATATTGAAGATCATATGAAGAAGCCAATTGAAGACCTTGAAGTCTTTTAGAGTTTGTAAGTTTAGAATGTTAAAGTTTGATTGTATGAAATTTGGCTCTAGGATTTGCACACACACTTGTTTCATGTATTCCTATGTTTTGAAAACTTGTTTAAAAACATGTACCAAAGCTTTAGTTTATGCCTTAGTTTATATATACATGTACCAAAGCTTTATATCTTGAAAAACTTGTTTAAAACATGTATATAAACTATTTTCTGCATAATACTTAGCTATAGGTATTTTCAAAATGTTTTTACAAAAAAAAAATTCCATCTTCAAAAACAGTCCAGAAATTCAGTTTCAGGCAACCTCGGTCGACCGGCCCGGTCGACCGGCGTTGTGTCCGGACATGCACTGTTTGTGCATGTCTGTCGGTCGACCGGACCGGTCGACCGACAGAGAGCCTTCTGCTCTCTGGAAATTTCGGTCGACCGGACCGGTCGACCGGAAGAAGGAAACTGTGTTTCCTCCTTTTTGGTCGGTCGACCGGACCGGTCGACCGGGAGCCAACGGCTATATCCAGCTAGGCTGGCGGTCGACCGGACCGGTCGACCGGCAAGCCTGCAACACAGCAACGGCTCTTTCCTCTTTGGGATTTTCTGAAAAACTATTTCTTTTTCTGTTTTAGCAGATTTTTGGAGAGTGGTTGGGGAGCTTTTGCAGGTTGAATTAGGTGAAAAGAAATTGTTTTTAATCTATTTTCTAACCCTATAAATAAGAGGAGAAGTCTCTCTTCCTCATTACTTAGAAAAATCCTCAAGTTTTGTTGTTTTCAAAAGAGAAAAGAAAAATTGTTTTAAGCCTTCAATTCCTACTCTTTCAAGTTTGTTTTTCAGTTGTGTTTGATTCTCTATATCACTCTACAACTGAAGTTTTCTCACCACACTTCATAGAGCCAAAAATTCTATATTCATTCTATAGTGAAGTTGTAATTGAAGTGAGAGTGTTTGTAAAAGAAATTGAGAAAAGTGTAGTGATCAAGTTGTGATCACTTTGTTCTTGTAATTCCTTCTTGTGGAGCAACCTCTTCGGTAGAGGTCCTTTGTACTCGGTGGAGCTCGGTGCTCGGTCTTCGGTAGACCCAATTGTAAAGGCATCCTCGGTGGATAGTGGAAACCCTTCACGGAGGTGAAGGCGGGGACTAGAGCAAGTGTGCTCGAACCTCGAAACAAATCATCTTGTTTGCGATTGCCTTTGCGTTCTTCTTGCTTTTAATTTCTATTGCTTTATATTGCCTTGAATTAATTGCTTGAGAACTAACCCTCTACTTGTGGAATCTTGTGTTGTTTATCTTACTTGCTATACTTGTTGTTTTACATTGTGAGCATTTCATCTTCATCATCATACTTGGCATTGATCGATCACACCTCAATACAACACGGTTGCATTACGCACCTCTAAACCATTTAAGGGGAATTGGGAGGAAGGAGTTCAGAACCTCGCAAGGGGTATTCGGCTCTTAGTCGTGTTTTGAGAGATCGTTGCATCACTCATTTAATTAAAGTTTAAAAAGATCACTAGATTAGCATTCACACCTATTCACCCCCCCTCTAGGTGTTTTTCATCTTAACCTCCTCATCAGGAATGCATCTCCTAAAAATTTGGTCAGAACAGTACTTAAAAAGAAACGGTTCCTCCCAAAAGAAATACCGGACGTGGGATAAGAACCGGTATATATCGTTTTTGGACCAATGAGATGGAGTTTGGTTTGTGACTAAGTAATTCACTATATCAGCATACCAAGGTTCCCTAGAGATAGCTAAGAGATTTTCATTAGGGAAATCCTTATTTATGGGTAATTCGTTGCATGGAGAATTAGGGATTCGTGAGAGATGGTCAGCAACGACATTTTCTACACCTTTCTTGTTTCGAATCTTGAGATCGAATTCCTGAAGAAGGAGGATCCAACGAATGAGTCGGGCCTTGGCGTCCTTCTTCATCATGAGGTACCTAAGCGCAGAATGATCGGTGAAAATAGTGGTTTTGGACCCTAGTAGGTAGGGACGAAAATTCTCTAAGGCAAACACTACTGCCAAGAATTCTTTCTCAGTCGTAGTGTAGTTCAATTGAGCATCGTTAAGAGTCCTACTAGAGTAGTAAATCACGTGGTGCTTGTTATCAATGCGTTGTCCTAGGACAGCGCCTATGACAAATTCGAAAGCATCGCACATGATTTTGAATAGCTTAGACCAATCCGGTGCAGATATGATTTGTGGAGAAATAAGCTCTCTCTTAAACTTCTCCCAAGAATTTATACATTCAGCATCGAAAATGAAGGACACATCCTTAGCTAACAGATTAGTCAAGGGCATAGCAATCTTACTAAAATCCTTGATAAATCTTTGGTAAAAACTGGCATGTCCTAAGAAGGATCTAATATCTTTCACGCATTTGGGCATTGGAAGCTTTGTAATAACCTCAATTTTAGCTCTATCCACTTCAATTCATTTCTTGGAGATTTCATGACCCAAGACAATTCCATATTTTACCGTGAAGTGGCATTTCTTCAAATTCAGTGTTAGATTTTTCTCAGTATAATGTTAGAGGACAAGTTCTAAATGGTGGAGACATTGAGTGAACGAATCTCCGTAGATGGAGAAATTATCCATGAAGATTTTTAAGAATCGTTCTACCATATCAGAAAAAAGACTCAATATGTAACATTGAAACGTTACTGGGCATTGCATAAGCCGAAAGGCATTCGACGATAAGCAAATGTCCCAAATGGACATGTGAATGTAGTCATTTCTTGGTCCTCAGGAGCAATAGGAATCTGATTATACCTAGAGTAACCGTCTAGGAAACAGTAATACTTGTGGCCCACCAAATGTTCAAGCATTTGATCAATAAAGGGAAGTGAAAAATGACCCTTACGAGTTGCAGCATTGAGCTTCCTATAGTCAATGCAAACTCAGATCTTCGTGGGAAGTCAAGTTTGGATCAACTCTTTGTTTTCACTACGGTGAAACCAGATTTCTTTGAAACCGCGTGGACAGGACTGACCCATTGGCTATCAAAAAATGGGATAGATTATCCCATTGTCTAAGAGTTTCACAATTTCAGCATGAACAGCCTCTTTCATTATAGAGTTTAACCTACGCTGCGGGTCTCCTTTAGGTGTTGGATCTTCATTGAGATGAAGGCGATGTTGAACTATGGTTAGACTTAATCCCTTTATATCAGTCATAGTCCAGCCAATGACTTCCCTATATTTTCTTAGAATTGCTTTAAGATCTTCTTCTTTCCTATAATTTAAATGGGAGGCAATGATGATAGGAAAGGTCTCTTGTTCACCTAGATAAACGTACTTGAGATGCATAGGTAAGGCTTTCAATTCTAAGGAAGAGGAAGGCTCACTAGAAGGTTAGTCAAATTGTTGGCTCCATAATTGGTGAAATAGAGTTCGAGGCCAAATTCACATCAGACTCAATAACCTAAACAAGATTGAAGTCGTCAGACTCTAACCCGAAATCACACTCAGTTTCTAGTTACAATTCTTCCCTATGTTCACTTGTTAAGTTCTTAATGAGGTTGACTTCAAATGTTTGGGCCTCAACATCACGGGATTGTTTTCCTAGGTTGAAGACATATACTTCTCTAGTCATGTCCCCAAAGGTTAACCTCATGGACCCATTCCTACAATTGATGATGGCATCGGCAGTAGCAAGAAATGGTCACCCTAGGATAACAGGAGTTTGAGCCCTATGATTGGACACAGGTTCTGTCTCTAGAACTATGAAATCAACAGGGTAAATAAACTCTCTGACCTGGATAAGGACATCATTAATCTCCCCTTTGGAACTTTCACTGAATGATCAGCCAGTTGGATAGTGACTCGAGTTGGACTAAGATTGCCCAACCTGAGTTGTTGATAAACTGAGAATGGAAGTAAGTTGATACTTGCCCCCAAGTCAAGAAGTGCACGATTAATCTCGGCTTGTCCTATTGTGCAGGCAATGGTGGGACTACCTGGATCCTTATACTTAACAGGGATCAGACCCGATAATAGCTCACTAATGTTAGTGGCTAAGAAGACATTTTTAGGTACATTAGTCTTTCTCTTCTTGGTGCACATGTCCTTAAGAAACTTAGCATAGGATGGGACTTGTTGGATGACATCAAGAAGTGGCACATTTATATTCACTTGATTAAATATCTTAATTATCTTGTCCATATGTAGATTTTGCTTGTTATTTTTCAGCCTATTAGGAAATGTTACTGTAGGCTAGTGCACCTGACTGGTTGACTTATCTTTTTCAGATTCGTCAGATTTAGGAGTGGAATTAGATGAGTTGGATGCTTGATTGTGGTTGTGCTGAATGGGATTGGTTGGCTTTGACACTTGATTATCAACTTTCTTTCCTGACCTCAATGTATGAACATCATTACATTGATTTAATGATTGATCCTCAGCCAAATAAGCTTGTTGAGAATTCCTAAGATTGGTTATTGGCTAACTAGGCAAGGTACCCTTCCGTCTCTCATTCTGTGGAGTGGCTAGTTGGCTCATTTGAACCTCTTGCTTTTGTATAGTTTGCATGAGAGAATCTTGGTTCTTCATGTATCTTTCTATGTTTCTCTCAAAGTCAGTCATTCTCCTTTCTAGTTGAGGATTCTTGAAGGACGATTGTGGAGCTTGGTTGGGAAAGTTTTGTTAATAGTTTGAAAAATTATGTGGATGGTTGGGAGAATTATGATGGAAATTGAAAAAGTTGAGTTGATGATTAGAAGAATTATTGACTTGATGGAAGTGGCTTGCATGATTTGACCGTGAGTGGTCATTATTGTTTTGGCTCAATGAGAAATTAGGGTGATTTTTTCAGCTAGGATTGTACGTTCGTGCGTAAGGATTATTTTTCGACCTTGAAAAGATGGCATTCATCGGTTCAGGGTGTTGTTCTGAGCCTGAAACATAGGGCACTCCTCAAACACATGATTCATGGCTTGATAGTAAGTACAGCCTGGAGTTGGAAATTAGTTTGGGCTGACTTGATTGACTGAACTTGGTTCCTTAGTTTCTAAAGCTTCCAGTCTTCTTGCTAGGTTAGCTAACTTAGCCTCATTAGCTATGGATGATTCAATAGAATGAAGACTTCTTTTTTAAGATATGGAGTTTGGATTCCTAGAGATTTCACTAGTAGGTTCCCATTGGATGGTCTTTTCAGCTAGGTTTTCATATAAATCTCATCCTTCATTTTCATCCTTCTTCACGAATCCCCCTTGGCACATACTTTCTAAGAGGATTTTGGTAGAATAGTCTAAACTATCATAAAGAATTTGACATTATCGCATTTCTCTATTCCATGATGAGGACATTGGACAAGGAGGTTTTTAAAACGTTTAAAGTACCTCCAAAGCGGTTCACTAGTTTCTTATTTGAATTGCATTATGTTCTTCCTAATGAGAGCAGTCTTATGAATTGGATAGAATTTCTTCAAGAAGACCTTGATGAAACCATCCAAAGATGTGATAGAGCCGGCCGCTAAGCTGTAAAGCTATATCTTGCTAAGTCCTTAAGAGCGAAAGGAACAAATCTCAACCTAATAGCATCATCGACAAGGTGTGAGATTTTCATCATTAGACATACTTTCTCAAATTCTCTTATGAAGAAATAGGCATCTTCGGACTCTAAGCCATGAAACTTAGGGAGAGTGTTGATGAATTGAGGCTTGAGCTCAAATTTGTATTCACCAACCGATGGAAGTTGGATGCAAAATGGAAGTGAGGTTCTAATGGGATAGAACCTATCCTGCAATGATGTTGGTTGAGCCATAACCGGATCTGGTCTTGGTTCAAACTTGGGTGGTGATGTGTTTCTAGTCAACCTAGATGAATTAGGGTCTCTTGACCACACTTGCATACACAAATACAATCACAATCATAAACAAGTTTACCAATAGTCAACAAGAGTAATCAACCAAGCCTAGTCTAAGGTACCCTTGGCCTAGACAACTCCTAACTGGTTGATTATCTACAGGAGGTATAATGCAGACTTTGACCACAAGCTAATCAGCCATGTCAGGGCAAGATTGGTGGGAGGTATCCGCGCAAAAGCGACGGGCCTAATTAAGCCAAACCACCAGCCTTCAGGGCTTCGCCCCTCAATCCCTTTCCTAGACACTGATTTGGCAGGAGTCAAATTTCAACACCTACCCCCTTAGGATAATCTCCTAGTGAGTTCGAGATGTCCTTAAGGCCAACGTCTATCAGATTTTACGTAGGCTTAGGTTGTGCGTGCTTGGAGATGGTTTGTGGGCTAAGGAAGGGTAATGACTTCCCCACCTTATCTTGAATTGGGTTTTGCCCTTAAAATTTATTGTGCAAAGTGTGCAAGATATAGAAAAGTAACATTCAAAAGCAAATATCACCCAAGAATGTTTCCTAAACTATTTGCTATGCATACGTACCTTATCTCTAATTCTCGTCAATAGTAATTGTAAAATAAACGTAATTAGACAAATGCCTAGAATGTAAGTCTAAACGTTTTTAAGCAATTAACAATCACTTAAATTATTGTTGGATTAAAACAGGGATTGTGAATGGCAGATATAGCAAGAATAATAACACACAAAAACTTAATTTTTGCAAGAAATATGTCCTGCAAAAAAGAGTTTTAGTAGTCCAATAAAAATTTCAACTTTTGCACTTGCACTTTCTTGAAATTCTGTTTCCTACTTTCGAGAGTAGGGGCACAGAATAGCAAGTCTTCTCCTACAAAGCTTGAATGCTATATCTGAATCTTGATGTCCTTGAAACAAGGCACCAAACTTCTTAAAAAATAATTACACTGTTCCCTCCCCGGCAACGGCGCCAAAAATTGATTAAAAGAATGAAAGTGAAAGGAATTACTGTGTAGCTTTGGGCTAACGGGTCGTGTCCATGAGGAGGAATGTGATGAAAGCTTTTTGGTGTTTTGTTTAGAAAGCTAAGAATGGTGCTAATTTTTTAGTTGAAAGTGAATGGAGAGAAGGAAATAATTAAAAGAAAATTTGCAAATTGGAGAAGGCTTTGGAGAAGGTAATTTAAAAAGCTTTGAAAAGTGATTTATTATTTTTAATATAAGAAGAAGATATGGGCTCACTAATTTTCTACTCAACTTTGCACTTATCTCAAGAACGTTTGGGTGCATCATTTTTATCATAAGTAAAAAACTTTTAGTTTATTTTAATGCCTAAGTAAAACAAATAAGATGGTTTCGTTTAAATCTTAAGCCCTTTCTTTGCAAATCATTAAAAAGAGAATGTTAAACCATCAAGCGAGAAGCAAGTATGGAATAAAAACAGTTTAAAAAGATTTATGCATTGAAAGTCCAAGTTTAAAGTAAAGACATCCTCATGTGCTTTCAAAAACAAAGTTTAACTAAGATGTTTTTTCTGATTCAAAAAGTGTTGCTTTCATGAAAATCAATCAGAGAGAGGTAACAGAAAATAAAATTAGCTACTCATGAAAGATGAAAAATAATACTTGTAAGTAAAGCAAGACATACCGTGAATTGGAGTGATAGAAGAGAAAGCTTGATCCATTTATTAATGTCATTTCAATCTTCAGATTATAATCACTCAATTCCTCTCTCTCACTGGTATTGATCTGAACTATAAATTATAAAATAAAGTTACAACTTCTATACTATCTAACAAAGAGCCTAAAACCTTAAAGAATAAACAAAAATTATAATCCGAGCCTTCGCTCCTTTCTTCTCTGTTGAAAATGGTATTTATAGGGAAAAACCAGAGGGGATAGGTCGTAGGAAAATTGGGGGAGCAAACGCTCTCCCAACAGCTTCAACAAGGCCACAAAAACGCAGCTAGGGCCACGTTTCCGCGACCCTGGTGTGGCTAGGTGGCCACACCCAAATGGTGGAAATCTCAAGTTTGGTGATTCTCTCATATCTTCTGCTGGTTTTCTCGTTTCAGCTCCAGGATTTGACGAAACAACATTTGATTGTTGGCTTCAACCGCTTGACTTGAGAAAATTCATTTCAACCAATTTTCAACCTCTCTGATTTGTCAAGATCTACCCTGATTTCCTGATTTTGAATTTATTCTGAATTAAATCAGAATTTGATGCGCTTTTAGGCTTGTTTCTCTTTCCTATCCTTAGCAATGGGCCTACATTCAACAAAGAAGAATAAGACGTATTAATAGCATTTGTTAGATGAAAAACATGGTAATGTGACAATATATATGCAAATATGTGACCGATCACCCGACTATACACAACATGAGCCAATCATATAGGCCGGATTTAAATTTTCGACTCAATATGACCCATACCCCCAATCTTGTGACCATAATTTTCAAAATAATTTCAACTCTTCACAGAGTCAATGGGGATTCACCTCCCTCAAGTTAAATTTTTAACCACCTTGTCCACAATTTTTGCAATATTTATTCCCCTATTTTGCTTACTATACTCCTTTTTCAGAACCACCCTCTGAAGAAAAATCCGATTTGGAAGGGAGAATGGAAGCCATCTTGAGTCCCAACAACAAATCCAAAATTTGCTCAATTCGTAATCCTTCCCAGATCAAAATCCATATACTTCTTTTATAGGACATCCAATTGAAAAAAAAAATCTGAGTTAGAAAAGAGTTTGGAAGTCTTTTGTGAAACAACACAATAATTTCAAAATATGTTGGACTCATCATCTCAACCAAATTTTCAAGAGTCATACTCATCTTTTCTAGTCGCACCGATTCAAAATGAACAACCATCCATCCTGAAAATGAATATGAAACTCTTGCGTGAGTCTGAGCAACAATCGCAAAATCTGATGGACTCACAACTTCACCATAATTTCAAAACCAACTTTCATAATCACCTTTTCAAGAAGATACAATTGCAAAGAGTATGGAAGACATGATTCAGACTTAAAATTCAATTACTCGACATATCAGTAGGTTAGACCAATAATCAGTAAATTGATTGATTAGAATGAAGAAAGTCTTTCTGTCAACCTTTAACCAATTCTTATATCTCTAACTCTATCGATTGGACTTAAGAATCATGTTATTTTGGTAACCAAGATTCAATTTTAGGACATCTATTTGAACTTGACCAAACTCTAAATTTTGAAAATCATATTGACATTTTGGCAAGTTACCCCTTTCCTAAAATTAAATTGAACATGAAACTGATCCTGAATCTCAAGTTGGTAATTCCATTTCACTTTTTTACTCGGTAATGACTGGTATCTTTATCAGATTTTTTCCCTATTTCGGAGTCAACATTGAATCCCATTCTAGTACACCGTGAAATTAGATCACCAATATTTTATGATCACATTTCGTTAATAGAGAAAGTGTGTGAACATCAATTCTTTAGTTTGGACCCCATTTTTAAACCAATTTTCCCACTTTCGAATCTCTACTTGAACTGAGTCAAATTTCCGAGACGATATTGGCTTTTGTTCCTGTTCTATTTGAGCCCAAATCAATCATCTCCTAAAATCACACTTCATTGTTGGACAAAGGTGTTGAACAAATTAACTCAAGAATTTTTTTTGAAAATTGAAAATTGGGTGGGGTTAATTTTTTTAAATAAGACCATTCACTTCATCATTCTTTTTATGGGTTATATTTGAAAGGTCACTGGTGGGTTCCTGCGAATTCCACAATATATGATTTGGGCCGCATTTTGTGGGCTAATCAGACCACCACCGGAACCACCCTAAGATAATTTTTTGTCCCTGTTTTGTTTCATGCATATACACATTCACGTTGCATTGAGGACAATGCATGAGATAAGTGTGGGGAGGATTTATTAACATAGTTAGTTTTAAATTTTCTTTCTTTACACTTCTTTTAGAAATTTTTTAGATTTTTCTTTTGTATAGAAACTCTTTTCTTTTCTTTTTACAAAACTTTTTGAAATAAGAGAAATAGTTTTGATTTAATCTTAAGAAAATTAAGATTACTTAGGAATTAAGAAAACCTAAAATTATGAATTTTTAAACCGAGTCAAAATAATAGATCTTCCTTAAATTTTCAGATAAGGAAGTAAGATTAGAAAGATAATTTTTTGTTGATTTTTTTTGCCTTAATATATGCAATTCACACTTACATAATATTTTAGGATTGCAACAAAGACCGAAAATGCCATAAAAAATATTAAAAAATAATGATAATAAAAATTACTTATTGAAGTTGGGTAATTATGCCTCATGAAGCATAATTATTCACGCCTAAAAAGATGGACAAAATCAAATAATTTTCTTTAGTATTGTGGCTTTGTTTACTCGAGTCCTTAAGACTGAGGGATGTTTTCTCATTTGGTGCTCTAAAATCATCTAGTTTGGGAGTCACCGGTTAAAGGCTCACTACCTAGATAAATAAGAAAGCCTAAAAAACTAAGAGAAGAAAAGAATAAATATATACAAATAAATGACATGAAAGTTAGAGTCCATATCCCAAAAATCTTCACAGTTCACAAAGTGCATATTTTTCTAAGAGTTTAATGAAAGATCAATGAATCGATTCAATTTTAAATTCTTAGATTTAATTTATAATAAGATTTTACATTTAGATTTAGTTTAAGAAAGAATAATTTCTGGTAACCTATGACCTTGGATCCCTTAAATTTTCGCAAAAATATTTCAATACTTTTCTCCATTTCAAAACGCGTTTTCAAAATACTAACATTTGATTTCTTTCTTTATGAATTTTGTGGGTGTAATCCGCTAAAAATCCTTAGGAGACAAAAATCCTCCTCTAGGAGAAACCTAGAGGTTTAACGGCTTATTGCACAAACTCAGTGCAGTCGCGTCACCTATGAAAGTGGAGTAATAATTTTCTTAGTTTTTTCTATTTTGCTCATTACGAGCAAAAGATAAGTGTGAGGGTGTGATTAGTCTCTAAATATGTATATTTCATACCACATCTTCACATTTATTCAATATTAAATTCTGTTTATAATACCTCTCTTGTATGTTTCTAGATCCATGGCATGAAATGAAAAAGAAGCCCAAAAATCCTATTTATTTGGTGATTTAAAGCCTGCACAATAGCCATTGACTTTGAAAGGTGATTTTGTCAAAACCAGGTGCCCATATCTAAAATTAGGGGCTATAACCGACAGGGGCACAAACCGATAATGCATATTAGAAGGCACTACGCGGGTGGCGCCAGTACGACCGCGTTTTCATGGTGCCCTTGGTCTATAAATACCCTGACATTTTCGGAGCTTAGGGAGGAGAGTTTTTAGTGTAGATTTCTTCTCCTTAGGATAGTTTTTGCTATTGTTCTTCTTCTTCTTTTTCTTCTTTTGTATTTTTCATTTTATAGATCATGTAACAGGAAAGAGAGTGATCATAGGATAGAAGAGAAAGTTCTTGCAATGGAGGGTGACACTCTATGAAAGGTTCTTCTTTTTTCTCTGTTTGTTTTTTCTCTAACTTTTTATATGTTTAGCTAATTTTCTCTCATGGCAACTAACCACTAACTTTCTAACCCTTACTTGATAACCACATGAATCTAATAGCCTCTACATGGCTTGCTCTTGTAAGTGCCATTGATGGCTCATGATGATGGATTCTAACACTCTAACATCTAACTCTCTAACAAGCTAACATTAGTTTGTTCCATACTTGCTTTAGTTTAGTTTTGATAGTTTAAGTGTAGCTTGCACTTGTTGTTGAGTTGGATGTGAAAGTAATCTTATGGGTCTTACTTTGAAACGCTCTTGAACTAAGGACCAGTGATGACCAAGGATACATGTGAGGCAACTATCACTAAGAGGTTAGCATGGTTTGTGGAGCCATTAGTAGTCAGTAGCCATGAGTTTTCTTTCTTTGTTACTTTGTTTTAGAAATATACCAAAAATTACGTACATTCTTTTCTATGTTTCTCACTTCTTTGTTTTCACTATATCCTTCTCTTTCCATTCTTTATTTTCTTCTCTTTTCATTCTTTAGAATATAAAAGAACTGTTAACACACACGTGAATTGACCGGTAAAGCTTCTATCGCTTTTTGTCCTTGTAGATTCGACCCGTTTAGCCTCTTTGCTATAACATAAGTATCGAGAAAGTCAAAGTACACACTTTTAACTCGTGATTTCAAAACATATACATTTTGTGCACGGTTTTCCCCGATCAGGCACCTGGTGAGAAAATACCCAAGGGCTTAAGAACTCGAGCAAATAAGGCTTATTTATAGTATGGTTCACTTTTAGGCGTGAATACTTATGCTTTATGAGGCACAAATACCCAGCTTAATCAGAGGATTTTGAAATATATATACACACACACATATACATATACATATATATACATACACATATACATATACATATATACATACACACACACACATACACACACACATATTTTGTAAGACATATGAATCTTTGTTTTTTAACCTTAAGTCTATAAGTGCATAAAGTATGCATATTTCATCACGGAAACATGAAGACTAAATTACTTTTTTCATTTTTCTTCTTAACCCTAGAAATCAAACAAATAATCTTATTTTGACAAGTGTAAGAAATCCTAATTATGATTCTCCTATTTCTTAATATTAACTTAATTTCTTACAAATGATAAGTCAAAATACTGTTTCTCTTTTAAATTTTTTTTTAAAAGAAATTTTTTTAATGTATTAAAAGAAAACCTATGTTATGTTAGAACCCTCTCTCATACCTAACTCATGTATTGTCCTCAAGGTATGAATGAATGCATATGTTCATGAAAAAGAAGAAAGAGAAGGAAAAATGTTATCTCAAGATGGTGGTTCCGGTGGTGGTCAGATTGGGCCAAGCGTTGCTGCCCAATCTAAATAATGTGGATCTTTAACCATCTTTGATGACCTCTTTCTTATTTATAGTTTTATCGTCCCCTAGTTGATTAGAATCATGCAAGTTCCTAACATGAAAATTATCCCCTTTATATGACCAATCTTGAAACATCATCTCAGAGTCAATATGGTCTATATCTTGATCCAACAAAAGAATGTGACTTGATGAAATAATTGACTTAGACTCAAGAATGAAATATTCGAGAACCAATACTAACTCGGGAATAAGACTTAAATCAAGTTTAGGTCCAAGAGTTGATTTCGGTTCAAGAATTGGTTCCAAATCAAAGAATTAAAATTCACATTCTTTTTTCATTAATGGAATGTGGCTATCAAAAATTGGTGGTTTATTTCAAGCTCAATGGGTATATGAGTCAGTGTTGGTTCGGGAAATGGGTCCAAATTGGTTAAGGATGCCGAAGTGAAAATAGATTCAAAAACTAAAACTGAATTACACAGTTGTGGATCAGGTTCACATTCACTATCAAGTTCAATTTTTTTGAAGTAAAAACTTACCAATTCGTCAAAGGTTTGGGATTAGTTAAGTTCAAGTTGGTGTGAGAAAATTGAATCTTGGTTAAAGTCTTTAAGACACTATGATTCTTGGTTCCATCAATAATGCTAGGGGAATCGGGAATGGTCAAAAATTAGGTAGGGAGAGTTTTTTTCATTCCTATTATTAATTGTGTTGACGACCCATTTGTGCTTCTAACCTACTGAAGGAATCATCTTGGGACTAAATATAATCATTTTGAGACTGAATCATGAATTCCATACTCTTTTCTAAGTCAGTAGGTTCTTTTTGTTATTGTAGGACTTGAAAATAGAGTAAGGATCTTGGATTTGAAAATTTTGATGGGCTTGTGAATCTTTTAGATTTTGAATTCATGGCTCGATCGCTTCTAGAGGCTTATGGAAGTCAGATTTTTCTTCTTTTAATTGTTCTAGATAAGAATCATATGAATACTGGTAAGGTGGTTGATAAAATAACTTGGGGGAGTTGTATCCTGACTAACTTAATGAAGAGTGAAGATAATGTTCCAGTCTTGTTCACAATATTGAGACTGGGCCATATGTTGATTCGGATAAGACCAATCTGGTATACTTAGTTGGTTAAATTATGAAATGCTAGTTTGGTGTTATCCAAAAAAGAGATCAGGTTATTATAATCCATTTCATACAAACTAATGAAAACAATCAAAGAAAAACAAACAAATAAATAAACAAAAAAAATAAAATTCTAGCTCATGTTAGGGTAGACCTTAGACCTAAATGACTCCAACTGGTTAGACTGTCCACAGGAGGTATATTGTAGCAATCTGACCACAAGTTAATCGGCTAGGTAGGGGCAAAATAGTGGATGTATCTGTGCCTGAGCAACGAGCCTAATTATGCCAAATCACTATTCGAGGTTTAACCTCTTAATTCCCAACCTTTGACACCTAATTGTACACGTACATTGCATATTTAGTACCACATATGTCACATTTTCACATTTATTTAATAAAACTCTGCTATTTAATTCATTTTAATGTCAATGGTATGCAAAGTAATTAATAGAGAAAAGAAGAAATGAATAAGTTTATCCAATTAAATCTGAAAATTTTAGAAGCTCAAGCAAATCAATGACTCAAATTCAAAGGTTTAAAAGCAATTCTATCCAAAGACTAGAGCAAATCAGAGAAGATAACACTAGATAAAACCAGTTAAAACTGGATTTTTGAAGATCTATTAGGTTAACTTGAAGATCAACAAGGATAATTCCAAATTCAGAAGTCCAGAGGAAATCTTATCAGAAACCATGAGATAACAAGGAGGATATTATCAAATCTATTTCAACTAAATCAGATTTATTTGAATTTTTTATCCTTACTTGCTTGAGAAGTCAATGAAGATAATCCCAAATCTAGAAGTCCAGTGATGAATTTATTAATATATAAAGGGATAACATGGATAAGAATATTGGCTGTTGGGCCAGCGATTTGAGCTTATCTCTTTACCACCCTTTGGCACTCTTTTTTCCTATAAATACTGTAATTTCTGAAGGCAAACAGGCACCACACTGCAGAGAGATTCTAAGCTAGTTTTTTTTGCTCTAGATTAGCTTAGGTTTTCTTTTTCTTTTTAAATATAATTTTCATTTCTTTATAGTTTAGATTAGAGAGAGTTTCATGAACAAAAAGAGAGAGAAAATTGTGTTTAGAGTGACACTAAATGTAATCTTCTTTAGAAAAAGTTGTACTGAGAGTGATAGTCAATGTAACTTTCTCACTTTTTTCATTGTTACTCAACTTAGTTGATCACTGCTAGTACATTATTCCTTTCGCTTATTTTGCTTTCTTCACTCTAAGGTACGTTAATCGACATAAGAGGTAAGTATACTTTTAAATCTTTTCGTTCTTTCTGTTAATTTCTTAGTTTTAAAAAAGACTTAAAAAACCAACGCTTTTCTTCTTCTCTATTATTTCATTCTTTTTTTTAACATGGTTCTTCCTTTAACCTAAAATGATTTGAACACCTTTTTTTATTCCACCTTCTTTCTTAACTTAACCTTTTTCTTCTCTTTAAAAATAAAGAAGAAGCTTTAACCAGTTTTAGTGACTTAAAAGAATACTGAAATTACTTTCATCGTAGTCTCTCCTTTGATATCACAATCCGTATAGCCACTTATTATAGTGGTAGTAATGAGGAACTTAACATATTTCATTCTCAATTTTTAAATTCTACTTTTTTGTGCAAATTTCACCTCAATCAGTTTTGGCGTCATTTCTGGGGAGGGACCGATTTGAATAGAGACACACTCTAACAACTTCCTCCTTAGATCAGTCTCTTATTGATCCCGAGATATTCCTAGGGCCAACATCTACTCAGTTTTAGTTAGTGAGGGTTAGTGAGTAAGGAGATAGTTTTTTGGCTAAGGAAGGGAAATAATTTTCCCACCTTATCTTATTTAAGTAAATGCCCTTAATCATTTTAGTGCAATGTGTACATATTATGAAAAGCAACACTTAAGCACTATAAACAATTAAAAAGTGTTCCTATACTAAATGTTATGTGTTGGCCCAGAGGCCTTCCACTCTAGTTTTGATGATGATTAACTCATGTAATTATAGTTTACTAATAATCATGTGATATTTAGTTTTAGATATTTAACAAAGATATTAGTAGGTGATTAGCTTCAACAAAGGTGCTTTGGAGCTTTCACGCAGTGATTCAAGAGCTCGAGCGTCAAGTTCATATCTAGCACTCGGTTGGAGTCAAGTTCGTTGGATCGCGTTTGGATCGAGTCGACTTGGTGACGGCGTTCTACAAGAAGGCTTCATTTTTTTAGTTAAGATTTAGTTTCGATCCATTGTAAAGTTAGATAGTGTGATATGCTCAAGTTCACAACACACACACTTGTTTCATGTTTGTTGGTTTTGGTTTTCGGTTTAACTGATCTTGATTTTCATAAATAGAATTGAATCAAAACACGTTTACATGGTTTATTGCATATTAGATTTGATCTATATACATCTATGCTTCATCTATTTAGAAAAACTTATTTTGATAACCTATTTATGTATTTGGGTTTTGTATTTAAACAAAACTCATTTTCGGATTTAATGTCACAAACATTGATATATATCTCTTTCATGTATATTGGATTTTATCCATATACTATATGCTTCAAGTTGTTTAAGTATCATATTATTGTATTTACATGTGTTTTGGAAAAATCAGATTTCCATTTCAAAAATCTAATTTTTGGAAATATAGAATTTGGTTTAAGGCAAATTTTCCAAGTCAAAAAAATGGTTCAAAATGTTTGTAACATGATTTGATTTTTATCACACGTGTTTGTATTTCAAAGATAATACATGAACCTATTTTTGTAGAATTTTAAAGATTTTATGGGATTTATTTGACAATAAAAAGATAAGATTTTAAGTTCTGAAAAATCTGCTGCCAGGCTCTGGCGGTCGACCGGAACGGTCGACGGGACCAGTGGTCGGGCGACCGAACCGGTCGACCGATGTGCACGAGACGTTCATAAAGGCCAAGTTAGCTTGGCCGGTCGACCGTGCGGTCGACGGACTGAAGTCACCCCACTCTCGGGTGGGGCGGTCGACCGGGCAGTCGACCGTAAGCTTTGGCCCGATCGACTGGGCGGTCGGCCGATAAGAGAGCAATTGCTCTCTGGATCTGGCACGGTCGATCGGGCGGTCAATCGGAGGGCTCAACGTTCAATTTTTTGACCATTGGCCGGTCGACTGGCCGGTCGACCGGAAGGGCATTCTGGCCCTTTTCAGCTGCCAATGGGCAGATTTTTAAAGGGGCTATAAATACCCCATTTGAAGTTAGGTTTTCATAAGATTTTCAAGAGTCAAAATTCCCATACATTCTAGTATTTTATACAAGTTTTAAAAGGGTTTTTAAGCAAAAAGATTTATCTTTTATTTGTTTTAAAAGGTTGGAAAAAGCAAGAAAAGGAGAAGTCTTTGGGATTGATTTGATCTTCACTTTATATTCATTCTAGAAGTTTTCCTAAGAGTTTTTTTTTGAGTTTTGATTTCCAAACTCTTTATTTCTCACACTTGAGCTTATCTACTATCCTATCTATTAGGATCTTTGTTTAGTGAGAGAAGAAATGGTTTGCGGTTGTTAGACCACCAAGTTGTAAACCTTCCATCTTTGTGATATCCCTCTAGTGAGAGGTGATTGAGTTGTATCCCTCAAATGTGAGGTGATAGTGGAAGTGATATTTGGCTCCCTCTAGTGAAAGGTGGAGATTGTGTTGGAATCCCTCAAGTGTGAGGTGATTGTATTTGAGTGGCTTTGTGCCTAGCCTCTAAGCGTAGAGGTTGTGTTGTATTTGAGAGAGGAATTATGTACTCCCGGTTATTGTATTGCCCAAAATCCTCAGTGGAGGTTCCCTGTGTGGAAAGTCCTGTGTGGACGAGTTAGTGGAAATCTTTCTGTGTGAAGGTGGGGTCGTAGAGCTGTGTGCTCGAACCTCGAAACATATCTTGGTGTTTGCGTTTGATCCACTTTCTCTAACTCTCTCTTACTTTGTGCCTTGCATTGATTCATATTGTCATATCACACTTATATGCTTGGTTGTATTTGTTTGTGTGCCTCACTCATTTTTAACCACGAGAGCTTCATATAGCACCTCAACTCTTATTCACAGGAATCAAGAGGAGTTAGTTCAAAGCCCTTCACCGGGAATTCGGTTACACTCATTGGTTACACTAAGTGTGTTACATTAAGTTTTTTATTTCCGCATTATTATTCATTAGATTAGCCGTACACCTATTCACCCCCTCTAGGTGTACTTTCAATTGGTATCAGAGCCTACGCTCCTGATATTAGGTTTAACTATCAAGGAGTGTGATCTTGGTTTTGCTACTCTGTCATTTGCATTTGCACACTTATATTGTTTACATACACTTATGGATTACTTGACTCCTCCTATGTTTGATACTTCCAACATTGTTGTTTGGAAGGCTAGGATGTCCATGTACCTAAAAACCCTAAGCTTGCATGTTTTCCTTGCCGCTACCAAGAAAGCCTATCTTAGTAATAACAAGCATAGAGGCCAATGCACAAGCCCTTAAGGCACTTAGAAGCACGCTTAACAAAGAATATCTTATGATGGTTTCTAACTGTGATTCTGCCTTTGCAGTGTGGAACACGTTGACCTCCTCCAAGCTCCAAACGCCGACCATTGTGGAGGATGAATCTAGTAAGGATCAATCCGAACAACGATGCTACATGGTCCAAGGGAATGACTTTCTTGAGGTACATTCGGATACTCAACTAGATAATGCTTGCTCTTTATTTGAAATTCTTGATAGTATGGATGCCGATGCATTAAATGAAGAGTTATCTATCATTTGTGAGAACCTCCTTGAAAAATATAATGTTTTGAAAAAGAAAACTTATAAGTTAACAAAAGAAAATAAGGATTTATTTTTAAAACATGAGTTGTCTTTGCAAGAGAAGGTTGAGATTTCTAATGAAAGGAATTCATTGAAATCTAAGCTTGATCATGTCCTAAATGAAAACAAGTTTTTAAAAAAAAAATGATTGCAATGTGGTTTTGAAGAAAAATGAGGTCTTGTCTTCAAAACTTGATTTTGTTGTAAAAATAATGAATCTTTAATAATGAAATTGTTTCTATTTCAAATGATTTGGATTTGGTTTTCAAGAAAAACATTTCTTTGAAAAATGATTTAGACTCTCATGTTTGCCATGCTAGTGTAGCTCACATTCTAGCTCACCTATTGCATGCACCTCTTCTTCCATGATTGAAAATGATATATCTATGCTTAAGAAGAGTGTGGATTGTTTGGGCTCCACTTTGAGCCATTGTGCCATGAACCATACACGTTTGGAATATATATTTTGAAAGAAACAAGTTCCTTCTATGCATGCACACAAACCACGACATACACATGCTCCTCACGTACACACCCATAACGCTTTGTATGCTCATGTGTACACTTGTACACATTGTGGTTAAGGGCCACCTTGCTAAGTTTTGTTAAGATCATATACATGATTCAAATTTAGCAACTAAATTTGTTTGGGTTAAGAAAGGAGCTAACCCTCATGAACCCAAAAGAGTATGGGTACCAAAGACCACTCCTATTCTATTTGATGTAGGTGTGGGCTCTCACATGACGTGAGAGTGATGGTGCCTTGAGGTGGATGCGTTCGGAGCTTAAAGAGGACTATTTGGATGCATCACTTTCAAGGGGAGTTTGGTAGGAGGACCACCATGGTTTGGAGACATAGAGATATACCCTCATCGATTTTGGTAACGATCTCATCGATTTTGGTAATGATCTCTTACTCCTCATTTATATTTACATGCTTTTCATATTGTTGATTTTTAGCATGTCATATTTTTTTTTAATGTTCATTATGCCATATGCCATGTTTATTAGTCCTATGACATACATGATTAGTATTTGAGATCACCCATGTTTATATGGACCCATACTTTGTGTTCTCACATTTGTTTAGCTATTGTGTATATCATACATCTAATGGATGTGCATTTACCATAATGATCATATGAGTTTTATTTGATTTCTATGCTTCATATTTTGATTAAATGTTTAAATGTTAGTTTTCATTAAAACTTGGACATATACCTGTACAACTTGTGAGCCACAAATAGATTATTATATGTTTGTGCTTGATTGCTCATTTATACTCATTAGATGTACTAGTATAGTCTAGTTTTGATGATTCATACATTTTAACTTGTATTCCCATCTTGTACATGTTATGTTTAACGTCATGTATATGACTATTTTTTCTAAACTAATAGTTATACATATACATCTATGAGCCACTTGCCTTCATGCATATACTTTTGTGGACTCGTTTATGTTTGGATATGTATGTATACTCTAGTTTGTACAAGACATACATATGCCTTGAAGATTGAACTATTTTTTCATGTTTTAAGGAATTTCAAATTGAGCTTATTGCCTATTTCCATGACTATGTCTTTCACAAAACTTGTACACTCATATTACTTGATGTTTTCTCATGATTTTATTTTTATGAGTATTATATGTGCTATATAGATTTTGAGTGACATTGGTTTAGTGATTTTCATGTTTTATGGAATATATTCTTGTTTTATTTCTTGTTTGAAAGATTTCGTACTAGTTTACAAATTTTTCATATAACTAGTTCGTATTCTTCATATGGTAGAGTTTTCAAACGTATTATATTTTTTGAAAACCCCTACCCTTTCATGGGCGGCTGGTTGGGCGACCATGTCTTGTATGTTCTTAATTGAAAATCTATTTAAACATTTGCATGAATGGGTAGTAGGGAATATGAGTTATACACTTGATCTTATTGTGTTTTCAATTGATATCATTGTATCTTTTCAATTGGTATCACTATTGACATTCTTTTTTTATACCCATATATGTTTTTAGTTGTGCTTACTATATCTCTATAGCTTTGAGCACAAATTTTGGTTATGCCAATCTTGACTCCTTAAATGACTATTATAATTCAATTGATTATTTTTCAATTAGTATCTTATACAAGCCTATGCATCACTTTGTTTGTTATTTCATAAGGAGGGAGAAAATTCATATTTCACCTTTCAATTGGTTTTGTTTACCTTTGGTATTCTACTCTCACACTTTATATTAAAAAATGATTGAAAAATGATATTGATTTTTTGGGTATCATTCGCTCTTAATGAAAATTATTTTCAATTGATACTAATTTTTACAATTGGTATCAAGATTACCTATATGTTTACATCTTTCAATTGATATCAAAATCTTTTAGTTGATTTTTTCAAAATATTTTATTTACTTTCAATTGGTATAATATATGCATGTTTATTTAAATTTATATTAAAATTTTTTGTTTTATGTACTTTCAATTGGTATGTTTTATTTATTTTTCATTGGTATCATGATGCACTAAATTGATATATATTTTTCAATTGGTATCATAATGTTTTGATTTGATTTCACCCCTTGTTGATTTTTTTTTGTTTCGGATAAAAAGGGGGAGAACATTGTTTTATTGTTTACTTTAACCCCTTTGTTGATGATTGACAAAAAGGGGGAGAAGTATTTGAGTATTTATGCATATTTATTTATAAGTTTATATCAAAGTTTGTTTCATATTTGGTATCAAGAGAGTTTGTTTTGATGTTTTGTTGATATTGGTATTAAGTGCATAGATATTAGTATCAAGAACATGTTTTGTTAATTTGTTTTATTGGTATCGTGAACTTTTATTAAAATTTTTATTGTTGGTATCAAGAGCTTTTATTGATTATCTTTCAATTGGTATCAAAAATTTTTATTGATTGGTATCAAGAGCTTTTATTGCTTTTATTGATAAGTTTTCAATTGAAATTTTTACTGGTATCAAGAGTAATTATTTAAAGAACATGTTTATTTTAAGTTTATATTTTCAATTGGTATTTAAGAACATGTTTATTTTAAAAGAGGGAGAAGTAATTTATTTTAAAAACTTGATATCAAGAGCATATTTATTTCATTATTTTATGCATGTTTATGCATATTCATGTTTAACATTCATTGCATATTTTATTATTTATTGTTATGCATGAGTTAAGGGGGAGCTTCTTTGAAGCTTAACTTTAATCCATGCATATATGCCTCCATGAGTTTTGTCATCGTAAAAAACGGAGAGATTGTTGGCCCAGAGGTCTTCCACTCTAGTTTTGATGATTAACTCATGTAGTTATAGTTTATTAATAATCTTGTGATATTTAGTTTCAGATATTTAATCAAGATAATAGTAGGTGATTAGCTTCAACAAAGGTATTTTGGAGCTTTCACATGGTGATTCAAGAGCTCGAGCGTCAAGTTCATATCTAGCACTCAGTTGGAGTCAAGCACGTTGGATCGCGTTTGGATCGAGTCGACTTGGAGACGGCGTTATACAAGAAGGCTTCATTTTTTTAGTTAAGATTTAGTTTAGATCCATTGTAAAGTTAGATAGTGTGATATGCTCAAGTTCACAACACACACACACACTTGTTTCATGTTTGTTGGTTTTGGTTTTCAGTTTAACCGATCTTGGTTTTCATGAATAGAATTGAATCAAACAAGTTTACATGGTTTAATGTATATTAGATTTGATCTATATACATCTATGCTTCATCTATTTAGAAAAACTTATTTTGATAACCTATTTATGTATTTGGGTTTTGTATTTAAACAAAAACTCATTTTCGGACTTAATGTCAAAAACATTGATATATATCTCTTTCATGTATATTGAATTTTTCCATATACTATATGCTTCAAGTTGTTTAAGTATCATGTTTTTGTATTTACATGTGTTTTGAAAAAATCGGATTTTCATTTCAAAAATTTAAGTTTTGAAAAATACAGAATTTGGTTTAAGGCAAAATTTTCAAGTCACAAAAATGGTTCAAAATGTTTGTAACATGATTTCATTTTATCACACGATTTTGTATTTCAAAGATAATACATGAACCAATTTTTATAGAATTTTAAATATTTTATGAGATTTATTTGACAATAAAAAGACATGATTTTAGGTTCTGAAAAATCTGCTGCCAGGCTCTGGCGGTCAACCGCGACGGTCGACCGGACCAATGGTAGGTCGACCGGACCGGTCGACCGATGTGCACGAGACGTGCACAAAGGCCAAGTTGGCTTGGCCGGTCGACCGTGCGGTCGACCGACTGAAGTCGCCCCACTCTTGAGTGGGGGCGGTCGACCGTGAGCTTTGGCCCGGTCCACCGGGCGGTCGACCGACCAGAGAGCAATTGCTCTCTGGATTTAGCACGGTCGACCGGGCGGTCAACCGGAGGGCTCAACGGTCGATTTTTTGACCGTTGGCTGGTCGATTGGCTGGTCGATTGGCTGGGCATTCTGGCTTTTTTTAGCTGCCAACGGGCAGATTTTTAAAGGGGCTATAAATACCCCATTTGAAGTTGGTTTTTCATAAGATTTTCAAGAGCCAAAATTCCCATACATTCTAGTGTTTTAATAAAGTTTTCAAAAGAGTTTTTAAGCAAAAAGATTTATCTTTTATTTGTTTTAAAAGGTTGGTAAAATCAAGAAAAGGAGAAGTCTTTGGGATTGGTTTTGATCTTCACTTTATATTCATTCTAGAAGTTTTCCCAAGAGTTTTTTTTTGAGTTTTTGATTTTCAAACTCTTTATTTCTCACAATTGAGCTTATCTACTATTCTATCTATTAGGATCTTTGTTTAGTGAGAGAAGAATTGGTTTGTGGTTGTTAGACCACCAAGTTGTAAACCTTCCATCTTTGTGATATCCCTCTAGTGAGAGGTGATTGAGTTGTATCCCTCAAGTGTGAGGTGATAGTGGAAGTGGTATTTGTCTCTCTCTAGTGAGAGGTGGAGATTGTGTTGGAATCCCACAAATGTGCGGTGATTGTGTTTGAGTGGCTTTGTGCCTAACCTCTAAGTGTAGAGGTTGTGTTGTATTTGAGAGAGGAGTTGTGTACTCCCAGTTATTGTATTGCCCAAAATTCTCAGTGGAGGTTTCCTGTATGAGAAGTCCTGTGTGGACGAGTTAGTGAAAATCCTTCTGTGTGAAGGCGGGGACGTAGAGCTGTGTGCTCGAACCTCGAAATATATCTTGGTGTTTGCGTTTGATCCACTTTCTCTAACTCTCTCTTACTTTGTGCCTTACATTGATTCATATTGTCATATTACACTTATATGCTTGGTTGTGTTTGTTTGTGTCCCTCACTTGTGTTTAACCACGAGAGTTTCACATAGCACCTCAACTCTTATTCAGAGGAATCAAGAAGAGTTAGTTCAAAGCCCTTCACCGGGAATTCGGTTACACTCGTTGGTTATACTAAGTGTGTTGCATTAAGTTTTTAATTTCTGCATTATTATTCATTAGATTAGTCGTACACCTATTCACCCCCCTCTAGGTGTACTTTCACTATGCACACGTACTTTTTCTCCAACACTCTTTAATAGTAATGTAAAGATAAACAAATTAAACAAATACCTAAATGCAAGTCTAATCATTTTTTAGGATTTACAAAATACATGTTACTGTGTAGTTAGAAATAGTGACCAGAGTAAATTAATCAGGAAAACTAAATAGTGCAGAGAGCTAAGCTCTAAAAATTAAGCAAACTACAATAAAGCAAATTAGTAGTCCTTCCTACTTTGTCGCGCAAACGCGGCTTTGGTCGCGTTTTCGTGACAGAAGATAAGTCCCCTGAGCTCTACTTTTAAGAGCAAAGGCTCTGGTATGCTGTATAACCACTGCAACTATTGATTTTCTGAAATCAGCCCCTGTACACAAAAACAGATAAGAAAATAGTTAAACCGATAAGTAAACTTAAAGAAAAAACTTACATCCCTCCCTGGCAATGGCGCCAAAATTTGATTGAAGTTTAACCTACACAGAAAATGTAAAGTTTAGAATTGAAGTTAAGATAGTGCTAGGTTGTTCAACGCTACTACTATAACAAGTGGCTATGCGGGTCGTGATCTATAAGGAGCAACTGCGAAAGAAGCTTTTAGTAAGTTCTTTTCTAAGTTACTAGATCAGTTAAATAGTTCTTCTTTGTTTCTTAAAAAGAAAAAAAATGTTAGTAATAGAAGAGGAGGAGAAGAAGAAGGTGATGTTGTTGGTATTTTGAAGTGTATCTAAGCTAAGCTAAAAGCAGGAAGAATAAAGAAAGAAGAAGTGTGTTTCTTACTTAAGAAATAAAAAAAGAAAGAGCTAAAGAAATACTTACTTACCTCTTCAGCGCCTACTTATCTTGGATCTGTTGCAACAATTTACCTTAACTTGAAAGCGATCATAACATGGTTATAGGATCTTTTCTACTCCAAATCGATCTAACTAAATAAAAATACAAGTAGAAAGGAATACTAAACTATTACACGCTTTGGAATAGATATCCATCATCATAAGCCATCAGTGGCACTTGCAAGACATTCGAGGCTATATGATTCATTTAGGTTGACAAGTTATCGCAGAGACAAGTAAAGCAAAAACAAGAAGAATAAAAAAAAAATGTAACTTTGATTGAAATAGAGTAACAATAAAAGAAAAAAAAGAAAACTTACACTGATGTCACTCTCAATATAACCATCTTCTCTTTCTCTTTGGAAACTTTCCTCTGATCTCAGTTACATAAAGAAAAATAAAAAGAAAGGGAAACGAAAAACCTAAGTTAAACCTAAACAAAAAATCTATTCTAAACTCTCTACTGAGTGGTGCCTTCTACCTTTGAAAATGCAAGTATTTATAGGAGAAATGGGGTGGAGAGAGAGTGCTTGAGGATGAGGCCAAATCGTTAGCTCAACAGAAAAGATCTTCTGATAAGACTGGAGATAAAGGTGGAGATATGGACAAAATTGCTTACCTAACAGAAAAGGTTTTCTGATAAGGTTGGAGATAAATATTTATTTATTCCTTGATTTTTAGTTGGATTGGCGTTTCTCTCTATGTCTTCTAAATATATGTCCCAATCTTTTAGATATATCTTTGATAGGATTTCCTTTGGACTTCTGAATTTGCCTATATCTTAGTTTATCCTTGTTGATTCTCTAAGCTAACCAAATATATCGATATAAATCCAATTTAACTAGTATTTATTTGGTATTATCTTTTTTTCCTCCATTAATCATCATCCTGCACAATTTAGACATTAAACAAATTAATTGCAGAGCTTATTACAAGATAGATATAAGAATGTAATAATAATTATATAATATGTGTGTCCAATCAACAACCCTCGAAAGTTAAGGTGCAAAAGGAGGCCCCTGATGATAATCAATAGAGAAATCCTACGAACCATGCCTTATCAACTAACGAGAGGTCAATGCCACCTTCAACGCTTTTTGACTGGAGGGCACCACCTTGAAAGAGAAGACCATCTATCAATGAGGTCTGCCGAAGCAACTACCCAACTATGCTAATCTGCCCGACTCCTTTCCCGAGTAGGTCTATCTCGTTCTCCAAAGCCGATGCCTGCGTCATGTACTTCCCGTAAAATGATGCCCTAATCATCACCATGCAATTCAAAAATTATCGAGTCTCCAGAATTCAGGTTGACAATGAAAGCAAGATTAACATCTTGTATAGAAGCGTCCTGGATAAAATGAAAGACACTCAGAAGATAGTTGGGCAATGATCTATCCTCAAACCCAATTGAATCTATATGAGTTTGACAAAAATGAGACCAGTTTGCTTGGTACTATCGCATTTCCAGTCCATGCTGACCCGTACAATGTCATTACAGAGTTTTATATGATCGATGTTGCGTCCCCCAATAATATGGTCCTCTGGCAGCCATGGATCCATATAATGAAGGTCATGCCATTCAGCTATCACCAGCTTCTGCGATGTCCAACTCCAATGGGGACCGCGAACGTAAAGGGGACCAAGCTATTTCTCGAACCTTTGCTGTCATCACCCTGAAGAGATCTAGATGGATAATGAAGAATGTGAGGGCAACCTCCGTTCAAGACCTTCCTCCAGGGAAGAAGCAGAGGCAACTCACCAATCAATAAAAATTAAAGAATGATGGAAGCCCCAAAGCGGACTCTTCCGATGAAGCAGAAGCTCCGATCAGCCGATCGGAGGAAGATGCTTAGCTGATCTATGTAGACTCATTGCATTCAGAGTGAGTCCTCCTAGTCGGGACAAATCTTCCTGCAGTTGAAAAGGTACGGTTTAAAAGTTTCTTATCTAACAATCTGGATGTGTTCACATGGACTCCTAGAGATGTGCCTAAGTCAATCCATCCATTATATGTCATCAATTATCAATTGACTCAGGGATCAAGCCCGTCAATCAAAAGCCAAGAAAGATGAACATCGAGCGGTTCCATTCCCTCAACAAAGAAGTTGATCAGTTATTATGAGGTAAATTCATCAGAGAGACTCACTACCCTGATTGGCTCGCCAACCTGGTCTTAGTAAAGAAGAAGAGTGGCAGGTGTAGAATCTGTAGTGAATTCACCAACTTTAATCATGCATGTCCCAAAGATAGCTTCCATCTCCTGAGGATTTGTAACCCCCTGCTCCCTGGTGTACGTATCACCGTATCAGTATGCGATACGACGTACAAAATTGATTTAACCTCCGTAGTAATCCGTTTGAGCTGATTTTAGTTTTAAAAATCATTTTCTAATATTTTAGATTTTTCAGGATTTTCTGAAATTTTTCTGGATTATTTTGGAAAATCTCCGTAGTCGGTGTCGACCGATACCGATAATCAGCTTTTTGATTTTTACAGCACAAATGGAGTTCTATTTTGAGAATCCGCTTTTACCTTGTATCTTAGAATCATATGACCGACATTAGGATATTTTTGAGAATTTTTCTGAATTTATCGAAAATCGGGCCAAACCAGCGTCGCCCGATACTGGCGACAGCTTCCGGGATTTTTAATTTACAAACCGGATTGAATTTCTTCAAACCGTCTTCATATTCCATCTCAGGATAATATTCTCTATTTTCTATAATTTTTGGGCACCGTTCGGAGCTGGTCGAATATCGGGTCAATTTAATAATAATAAAATATTAATTTTTAATCTTCTTTTCTTTTCTTTTCTTTCCTTCTTCCTTCTTCCAGCGATTTCCCTCACCGCCTCTCTCCACCGACTCTCCCCCTCCTTTATAAAATTCCCTCCTCTCTCTCTCTCTCCTCTATTCTCTCTCTCACTCTCCCAAACTCTCTTTCTCTCCAAACCCTCTCTCTCTCTTCATTTCTCTCTCCCTCTCTTTATTTCTCTCTCCCTCTCTCCATATTTATCCCTCTCTCTCTCTCTGCAGACCGCCAGCAGGGGAGGCCGGCAGCACACCGGAGGCCGGCCAGGCCGGCGGTGCTGGTGGGGGGGCATCAGCCCCACCCACTTCTCTCTCTCCCTTACTCTCGCGTGGGGAAATCCGGCGCCGGAGCGGTGCCGGGGGGGCGCCGGCGCCGGCGGGCGGCCGCGCCGGCCGGCGAGGGCGGCAGCAGCAGCACCCGGCTGCTGCTGCTGTTGCTCTGTTGGGTGAAAACCCAATGGGTTCGGGTTTGGGTTTAACTCAAACCCAACCATTTTGCAAGTCAACCCGACCCAATAAAGGTATATTTGCAGAAGACCCCCTGTACATTTTAGTATTTGCATTTAATATTTTATTTACATATTTAACCCTATTTGTTATGATTTAGTATTCGGGCGATATCGGGAGCATCCGTACTCCGATTGGGACGATTCTGGATCCGTTGCGATCGTGGAAAAGAGAGCTACCTTCCTATGGCTAGTTTGTGAGTGTTTTTATTTTATAAATTATATTTTACTATATTTAGTAACATGGAGTGATATATCTTGCTTATGGATAAAAGACGGTAACTAGTAATTATTCACTAGACATACTCGGACATTATACACGGACCACTGTTAGGACATGTTAGTGATATACCAATGTCTTACACAGATTCTTGCTACAGACCAATGCACTGGCTACCGCATACCAATGCACGGTTTACCGCATGTCATATTATAGTTATCATCATTACATGGAATACACTGATTACTGTTACACATGCATGTCATGTTTCTATATCCCTGTTACACGTGCATATATGGTTTCTCTATCCTTATCATATGATTCCCCGTTCATATTACATGGATTATTGTTCCATGTTATTCCCGTTTACTAATTTGGATATTCCCGTTACTGGACATGAGAGCTGTTGATATGCGATATGTGGAATCCCACAGCTATTGTTCCCGATTCCGGTTATATTGTTCCTGTTATATTGTTCCCATTTCTCGTTATATTGTTCTATGCTATCAACAGAGCTCTGGTCCAGTTATCATGTTACCCGTATCATGTACAGTAGTTGTTCTTGTTACATTGTATACTTGACGTATTAGATCATAAAGTTAACTGGGGTATGGGGGAGACTCGACGGTTGATTAGATCTTATCGGGTGATGTACTGGATCCATATTGTTCTCCCACTGCAGGGGATGGTAGTGCTACCTATCAATTGCTCCATGAGCTCTCGTTACTTGATTATTGTTCCCCTCTTAGCGGAGGGCTCTGGTCTTAGCAGCCAGGGGTTTGATAAAGGCCGTGATGCCGGGTATGCACGGGATACACTTACCCGATAAGAACTCCTCGACCATGGGTTTCCAATTAACATAATAAAACAGTATACACAATATTGACGTCGGGAACACTTGTTATTTGGTCACTCTCTTGTTTGGATAATGGTACCCGTAGGCCATGTCCGGATGGGTTCGACTGGAGTGCGGGCTCCAGTATGAACTGTCAGTGGTATGGGACACTGGAAGAGATTGATTAAAATATCATGAGGTACTGATTGCTACTATTGTATAAATCACATGACATGCCTGGTACATGTATGCTATCTTGTTATTGTTCATGCTACTGTATCCGATATCATGTTACCTATATACTTGTTACTTTACATGGCATATGTTATACTGTCTGTGATGGCATATGACGCATGTTCTGCATTGCATGGCATACAACGCATGTTCTGCATTGCATATATGATGCTTTCTGTAGAGCAGACATCACTACTGTATATACACCACACCGTATAGTGATTACACTGCATAGGCCCATCTGCCTGTACAGGTCTATCACGTCGCCACTAGCATGTTCACTTCTATCACGTCACCACTAGATAACATTTTATATTATATAAACTGGATACGATTAGAGACATGACCTGATGATAACCGGTTAGGTAGTGATGGTATTAAAACATGACCTGTTTATAGATATCTACTGTTTACATGGTTATATACTCTGCTACTTATTATATACTTATGATATGGTATCACTACCATAACATCATGTATTATATATTATTATCGTGCTTGTATTATTATTGTATCTCGTACTGCCTCCTTCATTTTATCACTCACTAGGTCGCTTTCTGATGACCCTGGGTTTGCGTGCCCAGATTTGGAGATTCGAGGTACCGTAGTATCAGAGAATGCCTTGGAGTGGCCTAGGAGATTCCTCATCGAGATCATTTATAGGTATCTTGTTGATTTATTTCTGTTATCTTATTTGTCCTCATTTTTCATATCTGTTATGATCGCTGACCTCTTTCTGCAGGTATTCTTGTACTTATTTCATGCTGGAACTCAGGTATTGATGGAGGTTATTTATTATACTGAGGCTTAACGTACGCGTGAGGTTGATTCCACCTCGCATATGTACGTCGCCATAACATCCCCGTACCTATGGGATCGGGGCGTTACATAGTGGTATCAGAGCTTAGGTTCACACCTGGGGTGGGTAACCACCTAGGTCAAGCCTCGAGCTCAGACCTACAGTACAAGCAGAGGCAGATTAGAGTTTATCTGTCTCTGAATTTGGGGATTCCAGCAACGAGTACAAGAATACCATGACCTTGACAATTCCTGCCTTGACTCGTTTGTATCCCTTCTTTACTTACCGTTGTCTACCAGAATATCCGATTTCTTTATCGTTTTCTTTGTATCTGATTGCTTCCAATCCGTTCGTGTTAGTTCCCTACACGACTTCTCCATCCCGAGTTCCTTATAGATATCTCAGAGTGCGCAGCGGAAGTGTCGTGGACCTGTAACCTTTAGGCTTTGGGGTTGGAAATATTGTTCTCACACCTGAATGGAAATTGCGAGGACGCAATTTTTTTGTAAGGTGGGGAGAAATGTAACCCCCTGCTTCCGGTGTACGTATCACCGTATCAGTATGCGATACGACATACAAAATTGATTTGACCTCCGTAGTAATCCGATTGAGCCAATTTCAGTTTTAAAAATCATTTTCTAATATTTTAAATTTTTTAAGATTTTCTGGAATTTTTCTGGATTATTTTGGAAAATCTCCATAGTCGGTGTCGACCGATACCGATAATCGGCTTTTCGATTTTTATTGCACAAACAGAGTTGTATTTTGAGAATCTGCTTTCACCTTATATCTTAAATCATATGACCGACGTTAGGGTATTTTTGAGAATTTTTCTGAATTTATCGAAAATCGGGACAAACCGGTGTCGCCCGATACTGGCGGCAACTTCCGGGATTTTTAATTTGTAAACCGGATTGAATTTCTTCAAACCGTCTTCATATTCCATCTCAGGGTAATGTTCTCTATTTTCTATAATTTTTGGGCACCGTTCGGAGCTGGTCGAATATCAGGTCAATTTAATATAATAAAATATTAATTTTTAATCTTCTTTTCTTTTCTTTTCTTTTCTTTTCTTTTCTTCTTCCTTCTTCCAGCGATTTCCCCCACCGCCTCTCTCCACTGACTCTCCCCCCTCCTTTATAAAATTCCCTCCTCTCTCTCTCTCTCTCTCTCTCTCTTTCCTCTATTCTCTCTCTCACTCTCCCAAACTCTCTCTCTCCAAACCCTCCTCTCTCTTTCTCTACTCTCTCTCTCTCTCTCTCTTCATTTCTCTCTCCCTCTCTCCATATTTCTTCCTCTCTCTCTGCAGACCGCCAGCAGGGGAGGCCGGCGGCACGCCGGAGGCCAGCCAGGCCAGGCCGGCGGCGCCGGAGGCTGGCCAGGCTGGCGGTGCTGGTGGGGGGCATCAGCCCCACCCACTTCTCTCTCTCCCTTACTCTCGCGTGGGGAAATCCGGCACCGGAGCGGCGCCGGGGAGGAGCCGGCGCCGGCGGGCGGCCGGGCAGCGGCCGGTGAGGGTGGCAGCAGCAGCACCCGGCTGCTGCTGTTGCTCTGTTGGGTGAAAACCCAATGGGTTTGGGTTTGGGTTTAACTCAAACCCGACCCATTTGCAAGTCAACCCGACCCAATAAAGGTATATTTGCAGAAAACCCCCTGTAAATTTTAGTATTTGCATTTAATATTTTATTTACATATTTAACCCTATTTGTTATGATTTAGAATTCGAGCAATATCGGGAGCGTCCGGACTCCGATTGGGACGATTCTGGATCCGTTGCGATCGTGGGAAAGAGAGCTACCTTCCTATAGCTAATTTGTGAGTGTTTTTCTTTTATAAATTATATTTTACTATGTTTAGTAACATGGAGTGATATATCTTGCTTATGGATAAAAGACGGTAACTAGTAATTATTCACTGGACATACTCGGACATTATACACGGACCACTGTTAGGACATGTTAGTGATATACCAATGTCTTACACGGATTCTTGCTACAGACCAATGCACTGGCTACCGCATACCAATGCACGGTTTACCGCATGTCATATTATAGTTATCATCATTACATGGAATACACTGATTACTGTTACACATGCATGTCATGTTTCTATATCCCTGTTACACGTGCATATATGGTTTCTTTATCCTTGTCATATGATTTCCCGTTCATATTACATGGATTATTGTTTCATGTTATTCCCGTTTACTGATATGGATATTCCCGTTACCTGACATGAGAGCTGTTGATATGCGATATGTGGAATCCCACAGCTATTGTTCCCGATTCCCGTTATATTGTTCCCGTTTCTCGTTATATTGTTCTATGCTATCAACAGAGCTCTGGTCCAGTTATCATGTTACCCGTATCATGTACAGTAGTTGTTCTTGTTACATTGTATACTTGACGTATTAGATCATAAAGTTAACTGGGGTATGGGGGAGACTCGACGGTTGATTAGATCTTATCGGGTGATGTACTGGATCCATATTGTTCTCCCACTGCAGGGGATGGTAGTGCTACCTACCAATTGCTCCATGAGCTCTCGTTACTTGATTATTGTTCCCCTCTTAGCGGAGGGCTCTGGTCTTAGCAGCCAGGGGTTTGATAAAGGCCGTGATCCCGGGTATGCGCGGGATACACTTACCCGATAAGAACTCCTCGACCATGGGTTTCCAATTAACATAATAAAACAGTATACATAATAGTGATGTCGGGAACACTTGTTATTTGGTCACTCTCTCGTTTGGATAATGGTATCCGTAGGCCATGTCCGGATGGGTTCGACTAGAGTGCGGGCTCCAGTATGAACTGCCAGTGGTATAGGACACTGGAAGAGATTGATTAAAATATCAGGTGGTACTGATTGCTACTATTGTATAAATCACATGACATGCCTGGTACATGTATGCTATCTTATTATTGTTCATGCTACTGTATCCGATATCATGTTACTTGTATACTTGTTACTTTACATGGCATATGTTATACTGTCTGTGATGGCATATGACGCATGTTCTGTATTGCATGGCATACAACGCATGTTCTGCATTGCATATATGATGCTTTCTGTAGAGCAGACATCATTGCTGTATATACACCACACCGTATAGTGATTACACTGCATAGGCCCATCTGCCTGTACACGTCTATCACGTCGCCACTAGCATGTTCACTTCTATCACGTCACCACTAGATAACATTTTATATTATATAAACTGGATACGATTAGAGACATGACCTGATGATAACCGGTTAGGTAGTGATGGTATTAAAAGATGACCTATTTATAGATTTCTACTGCTTACATGGTTATATACTCTGCTGCTTATTATATACTTATGATATGGTATCACTACCATAACATCATATATTATATATTATTATCGTGCTTGTATTATTACTGTATCTCGTACTGCCTCCTTCATTTTACCACTCACTAGGTCGCTTTCTGACGACCCTGATTTTGTGTGCCCAGATTTGGAGATTCGAGGTACCGTAGTATCAGAGAATGCCTTGGAGTGGCCTAGGAGATTCCTCATCGAGATCATTCATAGGTATCTTGTTGATTTATTTCTGTTATCTTATTTGTCCTCATTTTTCATATCTGTTATGATCGCTGACCTCTTTCTGCAGGTATTCTTGTACTTATTTCATGCTGGAACTCAGGTATTGATGGAGGTTATTTATTGTACTGAGGCTTAATGTACGCGTGAGGTTGTTTCCACCTCGCGTATGTACGTCGCCATAACGTCCCCGTACCTACGGGATTGGGGCGTTACAGGATTGATCAACTAGTGGATATAATGGTAGATCATGAACTACTCAGTTTCATGGCCGCCTACTCTGGACACAACCAGATTAGGATGCACCCACCTGATGAAAATAGTCAGCATTCATCACCGATCGAGGGATCTACTTTTAACGCCCGGATCCCACGGGTACAAAGATGTTACTGCGACATATAGATTCAGGTCAGAAATACCCTCACATATATATTCTAAGTATCAGTATAAGTAAGAATCAGAGTACAAAAGTACATGGTGCATTATATATTTGAACATATGAGTACAATTACAAAGTTATCAAAGGATGTGACACAATATTACAAGAATATTACATCACTGATAAGCGCAAATGTGGGAATACAAAGAGATATACAAATATGAATAGTGCAAAAGATGCTCACGAGTTACAAAAGGAAAACTTGAGAGCCGAGGAAGGGGCCTAGAAAGAAAAGACTCTGGATAGTCTGCCGATGGTCCACGCTTCTACTGCGCATCTATGATCAGCAATCAGGAGAATCCACAAGCTCCAAGCTCCAGGATCTGGACATGCGATCTAGGGGAGTTAGAACTGTCCAACGAGTGGTGACGCGAGAGCCAAGTTGCGTGTAGGGACAAGCACATGTGTATCGATGAATCTGAGTCTAAGAGCGTGTATTGAAAATCATGTCGTGAGCACATGCATATATGAGCAGGCAATAAGACAACAAGTAAAGTAAATGTGGTAAAACCAGTTATATAAACCCAAAATATAGATACGTAAGGTAAGTATATTAAAGAAATAATCCAAATAAGGAAACCCTCATATATATACCCTATACCTTACGTCACCGTATCCTGAGTTCGTATAACCTGAATTTTCTCCTAAACTAAAAAAATGTCATAAAACTGATAAAAATCAATAATACCGAATACAAGAAAAAAACAGTCATATAAGCCCGATTTACGGCTTCATGAGATTAGTACATCAAAGGAATAATCCAAATAAGGAAACCCTCATATATATACCCTTATCCCATGTTACCGTTCTCTGAGCATATACAGCCCGAGTTGCAAAATAGCATAACGTATTATTGATTAGCTTCTTATTATTCTTATTATTATTACTCGTCCTTTCCATATATCTAAGTATGTGCCCTAGCATCCTAACACACTTACATCTACATATGAGTAAGCTGAGATTATTATTGAAAACTGCTGATGAAACTAATGGATTATGTTTACAATGAGTCCCGTGCATACCAGGGGCCACGATATAGTCGGTGCTGATTCCGAACCTGCTGCTAGGCAAACATGAGGTGGGTCTTATATTATGCCCATTCAAGAATATAACAGGAGGTAGGAGCCGGCGCTCCCCTCGGAACACCTGGAGGACATCTGGTAGAACCGAAAGTTTGAGTTGTACGACATACCTAATACCATTGTAAACATATTCACCACTTGAAGTCCATCAGTTTTTCCCTTCCCCATTATAGGGTGGCTTTTTTATAGTTTATTATTATGTAATTATAATTTTATAGGAATAGCAGGAGCAGGATAGGTTCTGGAGTTACAGGAGTAATAAGAGTACATAAGTACTAGAGATACATGTCATTGTATATAATACAGAAAAGCAAGACAGGATTCCCAAAATGTGATAATCACTAGTCAAGTGGTAATATATCAGGTGGCAGGTGATAAGTGATATCAAATGGGTGTCAAGTAATATCATGCAGGAGTCATAATCACTGTAGATATTACTATCGTATATCTCAATATAGGAAAATATTATCGATACAAGGGATCGATACGAATATAAAAAATAGTACTGATACAGGAGATCGGTACGAATACAGAAAAATGGTACCGATGCAGGGGATCAGTATAAATACAAAAAATATACAATTTTTAAAAAATAATATAAGTAAAGATTTCAAACTCTTCACAACCATCAATAAAAGAATAATGGTTGAATTATCAAGCAGGCAAGTGAACATCTAAACGAAGCAAAGCAGTGCTGGGGACAAAATCAGTAAACAAAGTTTTATTAATAAAGCACCGGTGGAACTTAGGAATGACTCGATTTAAGATGTGAGTCTAAAATTTGGCAGAGTTTCAGCTAGGCGTGTTTAGTGGTAAAATGCAAGAGATGTTAGTACCAAATAACACACATGCATATATGGCTAGCAGGCAAGAGAACCGACAAGCGAGTAAGCAAGCAAGCTATCATTCAAGTGAAGTTAAGCAAGCTGGAGCGAAGCTAATATACAATCCTAAATGCTATTACGCTCGGCGTGGTTATCGCTCGCAGCACAGTTAAATGCACGTGTCGCAGCATGTGTATGAACATTATACTACCACTCAAGGCACAGCCGTGCTCATGGGGTAATTACGCTCGAACAGAGTTAGTGGTAAAGTGCTGACATTAGTCTGCTTACCAGGCGTAGCATATAGAAAGTCTAGAGGACTTTAAAAACCTCAGAGAGGTTAAGCCCGTGGGCTGTAATGTAGAACCACATAGCAGTTAAGCCTAGAGGCTGTATAAGTACCTGCATAAAATGTTAGTACCATACACAAAAACGTATATATATATCTCTTATATTATTACAAACATTCTCTATACAAAATAAAGTACACACTGGTACAGATACATGTACACACACCAGTACAATATACGTGTCCACGACCAATTCACTGATATAAATATACAATCCAGGAATTACAATGCAGATCTCAGAAAATACAACAAAAACACCCGTCTAAGTGGGGTATCTAGAATAAAGTGAGAACACTCGCCTAATATTCTTCAAAAAAACTGTGAAATCTTCAAAACTCTAAATATCAACGCGAATGCGCGTTCAACATTATAAAATTCAATAATAATATATATAAATTATATATATAGCGAGAGAGAGAAAGAAGGAGGAGAGAGAAATCAAGAGAGAGTTAGCAGGGGAGAGAGAATGAGAGAGAAATGAGAGAGAGAAAAGAAAAAGAGGGGGCTACTGCCCCTGCTCACGCACAGGGCCCCTCAACCTTGCCGTGGGGCCAGGCGCCAACTGCGTGCCTATCGTCGCGGGCCATGGGGTGGCTGGCCAAGCCCCCCGATAAGAGAGAGGAGGTGGAGTTGAGGGGGAGGAGTTTGTGGTGGTGGGTGATGATTTTAGTGGAGGAGATGGAGATGATTTTGATGGTGGTAATGAAGTTGGGGAAAGAGAAGATGAAATTGGGGAAGATGAGAGAAGAAGGAGGTGGTAGGAGTAGAGTTGAGGAGGGGGAGGAAGATGGATTTTGGGAGATTGAAGGGGATGGTGATAGGTTTTGGAGTTGAAGAAGATGGAAAGTAGAGGGAGTTGGAGTTGAGGTGGTGGTGGGATGGTTGGTCAGAGATGGGGACCCACTAGCCAGGGAGGCACCGGCCTGCTTGCCAACGTTGTGTCAAAGGTGGTGGATGGTGGAGGCTGATGAAGGTGATGATGGTGGTAATTGAAAGAAGAAGAAGATGGAGATGGTGGTAGAGTTGTTGAAGAAGATGGTAGACGTGGTGGCTGGGGGGGGTTTTGGAGGTGGAGATGGGGGAGACTTAAAGGTGGAGTGATGGAATTGAAGAGGAAATGGTTGTGGTGGTGGATTAAAGAAGGAGGGAATGGTGGGGGGATTTGTAGAGGATGGTGATTTTGATGGTAGAGGAAGAAGATGGAGAGAGGGGAGATGGCCGAAGTGGGGGCATCGTGGGGAGTTCGTAAGAGCAGGGGAAGTCAGTAGGAGTGGGCGGTCACAGTGGTGGGTGGTCAGCTGCCATTGGGGAGAAGAGAGAAAGAGATAGAGTGAGAGAGATTAATTAGATAAAGAGAGAGATTTAAGGGATTAGATAGGAAAGAAAAGAAGGGGGAGGGGACCCCACATTCAGCCAGGGATACCCGCATCGGGTCTAGACCCGAACGCGGGTCTGAACCTACATTAGAGGGAGAGAGAAAGGGAGGAGAGAGAATTAGTGGGGAAGATATTTATAGGGGATTTTGTGCGGTGGGGAAAATAGGAAAAAGAAAAAGAACAGAAAAAGAAAAAGGAAAAAGAAAAAGAATGTGTGAAGGAGAAAAATTGAATAGTAGGAAAAAATAAAAGAAAAAAATTTGAATAAAACTTCAGAACTTGGGAAAACACCGAAAACTCTAAAAAAACCCGAAAAATAAAGTAACTTGAAATGATCCCTAAAATTTTTTAAAAATAATAAATATTATATTAAAGCATATGGTGAAATCAAATTTTAGAAATTCAAATTTGTTTTTAAATTCAAAATCTTAGAATCAATCAGCGATACCGGTCGACACCAAATCCGGTCAAGTTTTGATAAATTAAGAAATTTTTTAAAAATGTGTTTAGTTAGAAAATATAATTTTAAGAAATAATGTGAAAACAATTTCTAAAAATTTAAGTCCATTTGTAAATTAAAGTTCGTGGAATTGACCAGCGATACCGGTCGACACCGATTTTTGAAGATTTTACAATTTAATTCGGAAAAATTTTAGAAAATTATGAAAAATCTAAAATATTAGAAAATATTATTTGAAACTGAAACTGATCAAATTTGACTACTAAAAAGACTATATCAAGCAATATACTAGGTTCGGGTCCCCGGTTCAGGCTAGGGCTGACTCCGAGTCCACGAATCCGGATCAAATGTAAAGCAATCAAATAAATAATCATAAAATAAAAACAAACACGAAAAGTAAATAAAAAATATGATTAAAAAATTAGAAAACATATTTAAGTATGATTCCGGGAACAGGTTGTTACACTACTACTACAAGGTGATGCTCTTCGACTGAAGAACGCAGGAGCAACTTTTCAATGGATGATTAATAAGGTCTTCAAGGAGCAGATCGAACGTATCATGGAGGTTTATGTTGATGACATACTTATGAAGAGCCTCTGATATGCTTACCGCTTGCAACACTTGAGCGAGGCATTCGACCGCCTCTGAAAGTACAAGGTCCAGCTCAATCCTAAGAAGTGTACCTTCGAAGTGGCTTCTGAAAAGTTCTTGGCTTATCTAGTAACTCAGCGGGGCATAAATGTAAATCACCTAGAGGGGGGTGAATAGGTGATGGCTAATCTAATGGTCACTAAATGCGGAATTAAAAACTATTATGACCTAAACTAAAAATCTTAAACTAAACACAACGTATAACACAAGAGTGCAGCCGAATTTCCCGTGAAGGGCTCTAGACTAACTCCTCTAGATTCCCCTAGATAAGGGTTGAGGTGCCGCGTTGGCTCTCTTGGTTGAATACAAGTGTTAGCAAACAATCCCCAAGCTTATATCAATTAAGCACACAATATATCAAGCATGTAAAGATAAGACAAGTAATAGCATGCAAGATATAAATAAGGAGATAGAGAGAGAGTGAGCAATCGCAAACACAAGGGATTTGTTTCGAGGTTCAAGGACCCTTGCTCTACATCCCCGCCTTCGACACACGAAGGATTTCCACTATAATCGATCCCACGGATCACTCGATGCCGCAACACCTACAAGCTCTCGGACTCCTTAGTCCGTGCACACCGCAAGCCCCACAAGCTCGCCGAGGCCGCGCCTCAAACAAAGAGTTCACACACGAACTCTAAACCACCACGAACACACTTGTCCGCCTCCTCAAAATACAAGAAAGAACTCTTGCTGATCTAAACACTTTGACCACCAATAAACAATCTCATAAAAACACTCCTATAGAATGAATATGTCAATGGGTTGCTCAAGTGTTTGTGAGAAAATAAGGAAAGAATCTATGGTGAAAAACACAAGAAAATCTCTTTTGATACACTCTTGATAAATTCTCCTTTTGAATGGAAGTATTTAGCCAAAATACAAGTGGAGAAAACCTTTGAAAAGAGTTAGAAAAACTAGCCCAAAAACCACTTAGAAATCTTGTAGAAAACAGCCCCCAAATGGCCCAATTTATAGGGCTTCAAAAACTAGCCGTTGGAGGCCTGACAGAGCTGTCGGTCGACCGCCCGATCGACCGCGAACGGTCAGAAATCTGACCGTTGGGGCTTCGGTCAACCGGCCCAGTCGACTGAGCCTCCGGGACGGAGAGCAAACTCTCTGTCGGTCGACCGCTCGGTCGACCGGGGTTTTCCAGAGAGCAGCAACTCTCTGGCGGTCGACCGAGTAGGTCAACCGGCCCTCCAGTGCACAAAGGCGTGCACGTCTGTGCACGTCGGTTGACCGCCCGGTCGACCGACTTCAGAACTCAGTCGACCGGTCGGTCGACCGTCTAAAGCCTCGAAACAGAAAACTGGGATTTAAAACTTGGTCTTTTTGGTTGAAATAAAATCCCGTAAAATCATGAAAAATCTACAAAAATAGTTTTACCAATATACTTTGATAAACAAACATGCTTGCATAAAATCAAGGCATGTTACAAATAATTTGGACTATTTTTGTAACTTGGAAATTTTGGCTCAAATGAAAAACAGTATTTTTCAAACTTGATTTTTCAAAACTTGTTTTTCCAAAACATCACCAAATCCAAAAAACACGATATTTAAACTCTATTAAAGCATAGTGTGTATGGATATGATCCACTACACAAACATGGTGAAATATTATGTTTTTGACATTAAGCTCTATATATGGTTTTGGTTAAAACATATGAACTAGAATACCAAAAACCAAACATGTATTTTCTAAAATAGAAAATCTTTTGTAAAAACAAAACTATCAAGAGTGTGTGTGTGTATATGTACTTGAGCAATCCACCAACTATTCTATCCTTTACATTTTATCTAAAAACAAAATCTTATAAAAACAAACCTAGACACAAGTCTTCATCTTCTTGAAGTCTTCACTTGAAGTCTTCTCATCTTCTTGACTTGGTCCAAACTCGATCCAAAGAGCTAGATTCCTCTTGAGTACTTGATGTGGTCTTGATGCACAAGCTCTTGAATCAAACCGTGTTAGCTCCAAAACTTGACTTTAAATACTTTGTTGAAGCTACACACCTACTAAGATCTTGATCATAAATCTGTCACTAATTAGACGCAAGATCATTAGTACTATAACTACATGAGTTGATCATCATCAAAACTAGAGTGATGGGCCTTTGGGCCAACAATCTCTCCCTTTTGATGATGACAAAACTCATGATGTTATATATGCATGGATTAAAGTAAAGCTCCAAAGAAGCTCCCCCTTAACTCATGCATAACAAATAACAAATAAATATGCAATGTATGCTCATAAACATGTATGCAAATATAGGAGATAAACATGCTAATCAAGCATAAAACAAATCAAATTCTTTTTCTCCTATTTGCAATACAAAACATATATGCATAAAAATAAAAACTACTCCCCCTTTATGAATAAAGGAAGGAAAACATGCATATATCACAAATACTTCTCCCCCTTTTTGTCAATCATCAACAAAGGGGTTAAAGTAAAAACAAAATCAACAAATTTTTCTCCCCCTTTTTGTCATAAACAAAGAGATCACTAAGGGGTCAAATCAAAGCAATCAATAAAGAGTTATATGCGATATACATTCATGAAGAGGAAGACGCTAAGTTAGCTTCCCTACATATATGCATTACATGAAGAAGGGATGACAAGCCCCAATTCACATAACACATAATCTGTAATGCATAAGAGGAGATGTGAAGCTCTCCCTACACACGTGTATCACATAGAGAAGAGTTGTCAAGCTCCTCAATACAAGATACACTCAATATGATCTATATGTAGAAGAGATGTTAAGCTTTCCTTGCATATATACAATACAAATCAAAAATGTTTTGATTTTTAATTGTTCAAACAAAATTTTGAATTTTTCTCAATAAAACAAATTTTGAGATATCTTGTAAACAAAAATTTTAAGATACCAATTGTAAAAAAATATGTTGATACCAATTGTAAATAAACATTACAAATTTTGAATTTTCTAATAGGTAAGACATATTGATACCAATTGTAAATTTATAACAAATTTAAAATTGAAGCATATTGATATCAATTGAAAAACGATGCATAAGCTTTATTAAAAAGTCAATTGAGATACCAATTGAAAATAAAGTTTTAACTTAGGCTTAGCATAAACTTTGTGCTTTAAATAAGTAAACCAATTATAAAGCAAGCACACGAAAATCATATATATGTCTGAAAAGAGAATACCAATAGCAATTGATATTATGGAAATAATGAAGCATACATATATAGAAAGCAAAATATGAGTATATACAAAATTATCAATTTAGATACCAATTGAAAAGATCCAATATTACCAATTGAAAATAACAATGTAAATCAAATATATAACTCATAACCTACCACCCTTTATATGCACAAGGTAAAGGATTTTCAATAAAGCTTACAAGGCATACTCGCCCAGCCATCCGCCCATAGAGGTTGGCAGGGGTTTTCGAAAATAATTTTGAAAATAGTTAAGCATTGAAAATCTCTTCCAAATGAAGAATAATTAACTAGTTAAAAGTAATTTTTGAAAAACTAGTTAAAGATCCTTCAAAAACATGAACCCAAGTCATATGTTTTTCATGAATCATACTAAATACACAAAAATTCAAGCACTCATGGTCCATAAATCTCAAAAATAATCATGAAGCAAAGTCATGAATAAACAAATAAGGTGTGAGTGTTCAAAAAATCATGTAACTAGCATTTTTCATGAAAATAATCAGTGAAGCTCAAAACACAAATATCATTTTATCAAACAAATCATGAAAATTTCTTTTTCATTTTAAAAACAAACTTCAAGGTATACGTATGACTTATCCAATCCTATCAATATGCATACATATCCCAAACATAAAAGAGTCTATCATATAATTTGCATGAAGGCAAGAGACTCAAAAAGGGTATACATGTATATTTATTAGATTTGAATAAAAATGCATATACATGAAGCAAAAGTATGAAAATAGGCAAAACAAGTATAAATGAAAGAATCATCAAAACTAGCCTATATATGTGCATATGTGGGTACAAATGAGCATGAAGTGCAAACATATATGAATCAATTTGTTCTCACTATTTGTACATGTATAAATACAAGTTTTGATAAAAACTACATTTAAACTAGTATTTACCACATGAAGCACAAAAACATGAACATGCTATATAATGTCAAAAATGAATAAGGATGTAAATAAATTAAGAGTTTAGAAATAGTTACCAACTAGGAACTATGTTCCGAAACTTCAAACATGGTGGTTGTCCCACCAAACCTCCTTGATATCGGTGCATCAAATATGTGTCCATCAAGTCCATGCAACCACCATCAAGGCACCATTCTTCTCACGTTTTGTGAGAGCCCTCACTTACATCAAAAACACAAGGTGGGAGTTTTGGTACCTATTTTTTCTTGGGTCCACGGGACTTAGCATTTAATGGAACCCAAACATTTTTATTTTTAGCAAAATTTAAATAATGCAACTTGTCAAAATAAAACTTTGATAAATGGCCTTTGCGGCTACAATGTGTACACTTGTACACCTTAGGATGCTTATGTGTATGAGTGTGATCATGACGTGCAACATAAGCATATGCATGATGATGATGCACATGAATGTGTGGAGTTTGTTTCTTTGAAAATAAGGACTCCAATCTAGAATGATTAAATGCACATGAGCTCAAGGTGGAGCTCAAACAATTAATCCTATTTTTCAAAATATTTATCTCATTTTCATTTATGATAGCATGTAAAGCATGATGAGAATGAGAATCATTTTTCTTTTTCTTAGAAACCTTTTCTTTTTCTTTTTCAACCATTTTTCTTTTTAAACAAGAGTTTTCTTAAAAGCGACCTCTTTTTGTTTTTCTACCAAAACAATTTTATTTTTCAAAATAGTGTTTCCTTCACACAAATCATTCAATTTAGAAAACAAGGAAACATTCTCATTTTTCAAATCATCATTCTCTTTTTCAAAACATGCAATCTTAGTTTTAAAAGACTCATTTTCATTTTGCATGCAATTAAATTTCTTTTTCAAATTTTTATTATCTTTCTTAAGCATGTCATATTTTTCTAAGAGTTGTTGACAAAAAGATGTAAGTTTATTGTAAGACATATCAACATCCTCTTCTACCTCAGATTCGGTAGTTACCTCAAGGGAGTTATTCCTTTGGACCATGTAGCACTTGTTGGAGACGTCACTTCCAACATCCGAATCGCTCCCCGCATAATATAGATCTTTTTCGCCAAGGGAGGTGATGATGTTCCATGCTACAAAAGCCGAATCAATGTTAGAAACCCTAAATAAATAATCATCATTTAGGTACTCTTCAAAGCATAAAGGGCTTTTGCATTAGCCTCAAAATTCTTGCCATTTAAACAATATGAATCATTAGTGATGGCAAGATAAACATGAATGCCTAGGGCCTTGAGGTATAAGGACATCTTAACCTTCCAAACTTGGATGTTAAGAATGTCAAAAGTGGGTGGTGATATGAAATCCATGGTGTGTGTACAAAAATAGTGATTAGCCTAAAAAGAGGATCTTTAACTCTAGGTTGTAAGACCCAAATTCAGAGCACTTGGCTCTGATACCAATTGTAAATCACCCAGAGGGGGGATGAATAGGTGATGGCTAATCTAATGGTCACTAAATGCGGAATTAAAAACTATTATAACCTAAACTAAAAATCTTAAACTAAACACTACGTATAACTCAAGAGTGTAGCCGAATTCCCCGTGAAGGGCTCTGGACTAACTCCTCTAGATTCCCCTAGATAAGGGTTGAGGTGCCGCGTTGGCTCTCTTGGTTGAATACAAGTGTTAGCAAACAATCCCCAAGCATATATCAATTAAGCACACAACATATCAAGCATGTAAAGATAAGACAAGTAATAGCATGCAAGATATAAATAAGGAGATAGAGAGAGTGAGCAATCGCAAACATAAGGAATTTGTTTCGAGGTTCGAGCACCCTTGCTCTACATCCCCGCCTTCGACACACGAAGGATTTCCACTATAATCGATCTCACGGATCACTCGGTGCCGCAACACCTACAAGCTCTCAGACTGCCTAGTCCGTACACACCGCAAGCCCCACAAGCTCGTCGAAGCCGCACCTCAAACAAAGGGTTCACACACGAACTCTAAACCACCGCGAACACACTTGTCCGCCTCCTCAAAATACAAGAAGGAACTCTTGGTGATCTAAACACTTTGATCACCAATAAACACTCTCACAAAAACACTCCTATAGAATGAATATGTCAATGGGTTTCTCAAGTGTTTGTGAGAAAATAAGGAAAGAATCATTGGTGAAAAACACAAGAAAATCTCTTTTGATACACCCTTGATAAACTCTCCTTTTGAATGGAAGTATTTAGCCCAAATACAAGTGGAGAAAACCTCTGAAAAGAGTTGGAAAAACTAGCCCAAAAACCACTTAGAAATCTTATAGAAAACTGCCCCCAAATGGCCCAATTTATAGGGCTTCAAAAAATAGCCGTTGGAGGCCTGATAGAGCTGTCGGTCGACCGCCCTGTCGACCGCCAACGGTCAGAAATCTAACCGTTGGGGCTTCGATCGATCGGCCCGGTCGACCGAGCCTCTGGAACAGAGAGCAAACTCTCTGTCGGTCGACCGCTCGGTCGACCGGGGTTTTCCAGAGAGCAACAACTCTCTGGCGGTCGACCGGGTGGGTCGACCGGCCCTCCAGTGTACAAAGGCGTGCACGTCTATGCACGTCGGTCGACCGCCCGGTCGACCGACTTCAGAACTCAGTCGACCGGTCGGTCGACCGTCTGAAGCCTGGAAACAGGAAACTGGGATTTAAAACTTGATCTTTTTGGTTGAAATAAAATCCCGTAAAATCATGAAAAATCTACAAAAATAGTTTTACCAATATACTTTGATAAACAAACATGCTTGCACAAAATCAAGGCATGTTACAAATGATTTGGACTATTTTTGTAACTTGAAAATTTTGGCTCAAATGAAAAATAGTATTTTCCAAACTTGATTTTTCAAAATTTGTTTTTCCAAAACTTCACCAAATACAAAAAGACGATATTTAAACTCTATTAAAGCATAATGTGTATGGATATGATCCACTACACAAACATGGTGAAATATCTATGTTTTTGACATTAAGCTCTAAATATGATTTTGGTTAAAACATATAAACGAGAATACCAAAAATCAAACATGTATTTTCTAAAATAGAAAATCTTTTGTAAAAACAAAACTATCAAGAGTGTGTGTGTGTGTGTATATGTACTTGAGCAATCCACTAACTATTCTATCCTTTACATTTTATCTAAAAATAAAATCTTATAAAAACAAATCTAGACACAAGTCTTTATCTTCTTGAAGTCTTCACTTGTAGTCTTCTCATCTTCTTGACTTTGTCCAAAGTCGATCCAATGAGCTAGACTCCTCTTGAGTACTTGATGTGGTCTTGATGCACAAGCTCTTGAATCAAACCGTGTTAGCTCCAAAACTTGACTTTAAATCCTTTGTTGAAGCTACACACCTACTAAGATTTTGATCATAAATCTGTCACTAATTAAACACAAGATCATTAGTACTATAATTACATGAGTTGATCATCATCAAAACTAGAGTGATGGGCCTTTGGGCCAACAATAAAATCTACCCCTGATCAGATATGTGTCATCTTGAGCATGAAGTCTCCAACATGTGTCAAGGAGGTCCAGATGCTGAATTAGACACCTAACAGCCTAAACCAGTTTCTCAGCCGATCCATGGAAAAATATAAATTATTCTTCCAAGCCATTAAGAAGAATGAAGAAAATTTCTGCTAGAATGAAGAGTGCAAAATCACGTTCCAAGGCCTGAAGAAGTTCTAGCCTCTCCTTTTCTCCTATCCAAGCCTGTCACCGAGAAGCTATTCTTCTACCTTATAGTATCAGAGTTAGCTATGAGCGAAACCTTGGTTCGAAAAGACAGAGGCGTTCAGAAACCTGTCTACTACGTTAGCAAATCTCTGCTCGATGTCAAAACCAGATACCAAAAAATGAAGAAGATGGTTCTCGCTCTCTTCATTATTTCGAGGAAGCTTAAGCACTACTTTCAATTTTTTCAGATAGTCGTGCTGAAAGAACATCCTCTAAGAAGTATAGTAGAGAACCCACAAGCCACCAGACGGGTAGCAAAGTTGGCCACAAAGTTGAAATCATATGTCACCACGTATGAACTGAGGACAACAATCAAGGAGCAAGTCTTAGGCAGACTTTAATGCTGAGTTCACTCTAGGAGCACCAGCCCAGAGCAACCTCTTGGAAGGATAGACCCTGAATATGGATAGAGCCTCAAACAATAAGGGTTTCAGGATCAAGAATATTTTTATAACTCCAGAGGGATCCATTATCGAATATTCTTTCACTTTATGCTTCCCTGCCACCACCAATGAGGCCGAATACGAAGCCGTCATAACCGGTCTCAAGATGGCTGCGACACATGGAGTCACTGGACTTGGGCACTACTGTGACTCACTACTAGTGCTGAGTTAAGTCAATATGGAGTACACAGCCAAGGACTAGCGATTGGAAGTGTATCTGCAGCTCGTCCTCAACCTGAGATTAAAATTTCTCCATTGCAACTTCAAGCAGATCTCACGGTTGAAAAATAACAATGCCGATTCCTTAGCCAATCTAGGACTGGCTGTTGAGCACCAGTTCTGACCAGAGATCCCTATCGAGCACATTGTGAAGCCAAGTATTCAACGATCGGGCAAGGAAGTGCTCCACCTGGACACTTCCCCAGGGTGGAGAGACTCCAGTATTGCCCATCTGAAGGATGAGTGTTACCCATCGATAAGACTGAAGCACAAAAGCTCTAGCACTTGGCCACCAGATACATATTCCTGGGATATATCTTGTACAAGAAATCTTACTCCAAGTTCCACTCCGATCCTTACTTTAGGTTTCTCAGACTGGATGAAGCAAGGAGGTGATGCAAGAGATCTGTGATGGCGACCGTGGAAACCACGTGGGCAATCGGTCCCTCTCCCTCACCCACAAAGCCATCAACTAAGGGTACTATTAGCCTAAGATATTCAACGATGCTGAGGAATATGTGAAGAAGTATCCCCAATGCCAAAGGTTTACCCATTCTCAAGCAGGCTAAGCACGAACCTTTACACACTCCAGAGCCCCTGACCCTTCATGCAAGAAAATTTATGTGGTAGGATCACTTTTCCGAGCACAACCACAGTTTTGATTTCTATTGGAACTGACTATTTCACTAAGTGGATCAAAGTTGTGCCTCTTTTCAAAGTCACTGGGAAGTAAGTAGTTAATTTGTTGTGGCAAAACTTTGTATGTCGCTTCGACCTCCTTCACACCATCATTCCGACAATGGAACCAACTTTGCCAGAAAAGATGTAACTGCCTTCTACGCCAAATACAAGATCATCCATTGGTTCTCTATGCTGTACTACCAACCAGGCAATGGCCAGGCTGAGATCAACAATCGCATCTTCCTCGACAGCCTGAGCAAGAGCATCGGTAAGGCTAAGGGAAAACAGGTCGAAAAGCTTTCGGGGGCACTATGGGCATACTGAACCACCAAGCGCATCCTTACAGGAGAGACTCTTTTTTATCTAGCCTACGAGATGAAAGCCATCATCTCGGTTGACATTTGCATGCTGACACTAAATGTCACCTAGTTTGATTGGTACAAGAGCAGTCAGAAAGGAGGCAACGAGAGGACATGATCCGAATTGCGGCCTACCAGCAACAGATCAAGGCCGCCCATAGCCAGAAAGTGAAGCCTTAGTAATTCCAAATCATGGAGCTAGTCCTGAGGCATGTCATTCGGAGCACTGAAGAGAAGATATGAGAAAGCTTGGAGCTAACTGGGAAGGACCCTATATTGCGGTCGCCAAAAATGGTAAAGGTTCTTACACCTTAGCCAATCATGACGGAGAGATACTCGTCAAGTAGTGAAATTTCTTTTCTTCTGAAATGATACTATGTTTAAATCTCAATCTTATTCAATGAAAAGAGTCACTGTTGGGTGCCACTTTCTTTTTATAACAAATATCGCTTACATCTGAATTTGCGAGCAATATACCATACAACCTATGTAAGGTCCTCACTCTGAAGGCTAAGACCTACAAAGAGGCTCTTTTGGAAGATGAAAGCACTTCTGATGGTCACTTATATAACCTATATCATATCCTCACCTTGAAGGCTAAGACCTATACAGAAGCTTTCCTGAAAGATGAAAGTGCTTCTAATGGTCACTCATATAACCTATATCAGGTCCTCACTCTGATAGCTAAGATCTACATGGATGCTTTCCTAAATGACAAAAGCGCTCATGATGATCACTCATATAACCTATATCGTGTCCTTACCTTGACGGTTAAAACCTACACAAAGACTTTACTGAAAGATGAAAGCTCTCCTGACGGTCACTTATACAGCCTATATTGGGTCCTCATCCTGACGGCTAAGACCTACATTGATGCTCTCTTGAAAGATGAAAGTGCTTTTGATGGTCACTCATACTATATTCGCTCCTTACCTTGATGGCTAAGACTTGCACAGAGGTTCTCCTGAAAGACAAAAACACTCCTAACAATCACTCATACAATCCATATCATGTCCTCACCTTAATGACTAAGACCTATATGGAGGCTTTCTTAAAAGTCAGAAGCGCTCTTGATGGTCAGTCATATAACCTATATCGAGTCCTCACCCTGATGGCTAATATCTACATGGAGGCTCTCTTGAAAGACGAAAGCGCTTCTGATGGTTACTCATACAGCCTAAATCGAGTCCTCACCCTGATGGCTAAGACCTATACGGAGGCTCTCCTAAAAGATTACAGTGGTAATTTCCTATGAAAGCTATCCGCACACTAAAATTATAGAGATGGGTCAACCAAATCTCAAAAAACCCAACGCAAACACAGAGAATTACGTGAAAACTCAAATTGAAATAAATAAAAGAGAGAGAAATTTCACTATAATAATGGTGATTACAATGGTGTTCTCTGGTGTGCTAAGGTTTCTTGGCTCTATTGATCTTCCCCTTTCACGTCGGAAGGGATTTATATGTATAAATGTAGTGTCTGTTAGATAAGGTTGCAGAGTCTAACTCTGTTTAAATATTTAACTGCTTATCTCAGGGGATGATTAGAGCTGAACATTCATGTTTGAATTGGTTGGGCAAGAGTCTATCTTTTTCTGGTAGTCTGCAGCCAGCTGTTGATGTGGTTGATCTGTTCTCGAGCTTTAACTGCTGAGTTCAAATGGAGATTTGGCTTATAAATAGGGATACCTATAACATATTTAATCTCTTTCTTCTAACCACCTGAGCTGCTTCAAGTTTGAATTGAATAGGGACTCCTAGTCCGAAGTTCAGGAAGTGGCCACGTGTCACTCACCTATTTGGTGCTGGATCGACACGTGGCGTGATCTCTAGGAGGTCAAAAACTGACTATTACAGATGCCCTCTCTGCTTCCTTCTCTTAGGAGAAGGTTAGGAACTATCCCTTAGGGGCTATAGTTTCTCGAGGACTCTGATGGAGAGAGGAGAGTAATAGAGAAGGAAACTCTGGGCCTAGACAAAGTCGCTTATTGTCGCTTCGGTTTTATCTTGTAGTGGCGTTCGTGGCTTAACAAGCTGGCAGAGTCCTAAATGCGCATCCCATCCGCAGTCGTGTCTGTCAATTAGCTGCCACTTTTTGAGGAGTCGAGGTAGTCGAGGAAGGTGCGGGGTATCCGACACGACAGTTCTGATCTGAACTATCGCGACAAGTGTAGGATGCTGATCGAATGGCTTTTCGTCTTCTATAATATCCCTAATTAATAATACTGTAATTATATTTTCTAGACTTACTGATTATTTTATTATTATTAATTAACTTAATTTATGACTTATTCGTTTTGTGATTATTATTAATATTAAATATAAAAATTATTTTAAGAGATTAAATCATAATTTGGCTTTATTTAACTATTATTATCATTACCATTATTATTATTTTTATTGTTTGTAGTAATTGTTATTATTATTATTTCATTATGATTATTATTAATATTATTAGTGTATTATTATTAATACTGTTATTATTATTATTATTATGATTATTGTTAATTATTATTAGGTTATTATTATTGTTGTTATTATTATTGTAATTAGGATTATTATTATGTGTTGGTATTATTATTATTGACTATTATTATTACTAATGCATTGTTATTAGTATATTATGTGCTATTATGCATTATTATTATTGATATTATTATTCCTATTATAGTTTTCTATTTTCTCATCCCCAAAATTATCTAACCCTATTAGCCTTATACCCAAACCAAGCCCATCAACCAGTTGGCCCAAGCCCCGAACTCAATAACCCATTATCATTACCCCTATATAATCTCTAATTAACCTAATCCTAACCCTAACAATTCTTCTTCTTTTTCTTCCTCTCCCTGTAGCCGCACCGACACCCTAAGCTTCTTTCCCTTCCTCCGTCTGCAGCGACCGGACCACATACAATAGCACACAGCCCTCCAAACCCTTATGCATGGCCTATACCCTCTCGGTCGAGACCCTTTTCCCTGTGCATTTCCTTCACCATCTCCCCATGAACAACTGACCATGTTTCTCCTTGCTGCTCCCCAAGATCTCCTTCACAATCTCCCCATGCAGAGCTAGCCATATTTCACCTTGCTGCTTCCTAAGATCTTGATTGGTCGAACCAAGGTACAAGAAGTTAATTGCACAAGAACTAGGTATAAAAGATATGGTTCAATGTTTAGAGTTCACCTTTGGTTCTTGTTCACTTCAAATATGTAATTGATATACCTTGTCCCAATCTTCCGCTATAGCATAAAGCTATACCGAGTCGAACCACAAGGAGAGCTAGCGTAGAAGCGTTACGATACTCGTGAGAAAAAGAAAACGAGAATTCTTCTCTTGCTTAAAAGAATGAATAAAACACAAAGAAATGAATTAAAGGGTGTATGGATATGTTCATGGTGGTAAGCGAAAAGAAATCAAGATCAAGGTTGTTGTATTCACACTAAAAGGAAAGAAAACTTTAGAAAACTTGAATGAAAGAAAACCATGACTAGCTAACCTTAACTACCTTGCCAAAACATACTAAACTCCTTGATAGTGATGCATGCCTCATGTTGATTCATTGGCATGGATATGTCTTGCTTGTTGGTCTAATTACTTTCTCACTTGGATGATGGGGATTCATTCTTGGACTTGTCTTGTAGCCTCCATAGATGGTCATCGGCCTACAAATTAGACTTTCAATAATGGAAACAAAAGAGCTACACTCAAGGGATGCTAATGAATAGGCATACAACATTCAAGAATCGACATAATGAAGTTGTACAACAAATAGCATATTGGTGATCTATCTCCATGTTCTATCAAGGCACTAGTTCAAAGACTAGGCTCCAAGTGAGGCACACATGAATCATATGGAGAATTACAACAAGATACTTGCCAAGAAATGAAAAGAAACCCATCGGAGAAGAGAAAACCATACAAATTGCAAGATGAAGTAAAGCAATCACCCATGAGTTAGAAGTTAGCAAGGTAGTGGTTAGCTAGTACATGGAGAAAGAATTAGCTACACATCATTACAAAAGAAAAGTTAAACATGAATTAAATTGCAAGAAAGTAAACAAAGCAAGTAAGGAAAGAAATCAAACTAGAATCAAGCTCAAGTAGAGGAGTAGAGAATGGATCAATCCTTGTATAGCTCCAAGTTGTCACTCCTTGATGATACAAGCTCTCTCTCTCTTACAACTCTCTCTTGCAATGAAATCTAGGGAGAAGAAGATCATAGAGAGCTAAAAACCCTAAACAAAAACTAACAAAATACAAAACTTTGAACTAATCTCTCTCTCTTCTCTGATCAGTTTTTGCTCGCAGGTGAAGGTGCACTATTTATAGCAGAAAGGAGAAGCTTCAAGAGCCAAGGTTGTTGCCACGAAATCCGGGATCTCAACGGCCTAGATCTGCCGCGGATTGCCGCGGGATCGCCGCGAGATCTGGGCCGTTGAGCCCAGATTTTCTGGTGAGATCTTCTTGTTGGGTTGTTAGCCACGTGGACTACTTGGATTCTCCAATTGGCGCGCGGATCTCTCTAGATCTGGATTTGAATTTGGCTTTATCTTAATCATGGATTAATCACTTAATTAGTGTTAATTAAGTGATTATTTGGATATCTCTCTATTAAGTGTGTACCTGCAAATATGTAGAGAAGAGGAGTAAAAATCACATATTTATTTGTAATATGCATGGGGATTATGATATAAAATATGCAATATTGGATACTAATCACACCCCCACACTTATTCTTTTGCTCGTCCCGAGCAAAACAAAGAAAAAGAAAATCTATACTACTAGTTTATTACACCACTTTCGCAGGTGACGCGATTGCACTGAGCATGTGCAACAAGCCGTTAAACCTCTAGGTTACCCTAGAGGAGGAGTGTTGTCTCCTGAGGGTTTTCAGCGGATTACACCCACAAAATCCATAAAGAAAGAAGACAAATGTTAGTATTTTGAAAACGCATTTTGAATAAGAGACATGTTTACGAACTATTTTTGCAAAAATATAAGTGATCCTAGGTCATAAGTCCACCTATAATCATTCTTCCTTAAACTTAGTATCCATGCAAGATCTTGTCTTTAATTAAGGTAAGAATTCAAAATTGGATTGAATACTTTATCTTTCATAAAACCTAGATAGTATGCACACCGTGTAAGTGAAGATTTCTGGGATTTCAACTCCAACCATAAAGCCATTTATTTATTTATATATACTTTTTTTTATGCTTTTTTCTTCCCTTAGTTTAGGCTTTCTAGTCTACCCTTGTAACGAGCCTTTAACCGATGACTCCCAAACCAGACGGTCTTAGGGCACCAGATGAGAAAACATCCCTCGGGTTTAAGGTCTCGAGTAGAAAAGGCCACGAAACTAAAGGGGATTATTTATTATCACCGTTAGGCGTGAATAATCATGCTTCTTGAGGCATAATTATCCAGCTTAATAAGTGAGATCACCGTTAGGCGTGAGTAACCATGCTTCTTGAGGCATAGTTATCCAGCTTAATAAGTGATCTTTTATTTATATATATATATATTTTTTTTTCTTTTTTTTTTATTTATATGGCATTTTTGGTCTTTGTCTCCATCCCAAGAAATGTGTAAGTGTAAAGTGCATATTTATTTAAGGTAAAAATTCAAGATAAAAATATCTCACCAATTTTACTTACTTAGTCTATAATTTCAAACAAGATCTATTACTTCAATTATGTTTAAGATGTCATAATTAAGGCTTTCTTAATTTCTAAGATACATCTTAATTTTCTTAAAAATAGAACAAAACTTTGTCTCTTATTTCAAAAAGTTTTTATTTTTTTATATTTTTATTTTTATTATTTTTTTTTTTAAAAGAAGTGTAAAAGAAAGAAAATCTAAAAACTCTATGTTAGTAAACCCTCCCCCATACTTATTTCATGCATTGTCCTCAATGCATCATGATATATGTATGCATGAAACAAAATGGAAGGGGAAGGAATTATTTACAAGGAATATACAAGTGTAACTCTCACCTGGGCTTTTGGTCGCTTCCCTCTGGCCCGTTTCCCATCGTTCCAATGTGTTCTCTTTCTTGAGCTCCATTGGGAAACGGTCTGAATTATTCTAACCCTAGGTGTTTCCAGTTTCAATTGGTTGTTATTTTCATTCATACTCATTCCACCACATCGTTCACAAACAAAGTCGTTATCACCACTCTCACTCAGAATCTCATCACTTCCAATTTTAAGAAATTTTAACTCTTCTCCATATAATTCTTCAAAGCTCAAGTCAACATCCGGAAGTGGACAATAAGCTAACTTACCCCGAGTTGACTCATCTAAACACATGATCTCATCAGCAAACAAGTCTTCAAAGGATATATCAATTGGAGGTTCAAATACACTCTCAGTTGGCTTATTGAAAGTGAAAATATCCAAATCAACTTTCCCCGTTTGAAAGGGTACTCGGATAAGAGAATCACAAGATTGTGACTCATCTTCTGGATCTTCACTTTCCTCCTCACAATTGTTATTAATGAAGCTAACCTCAAATGTTTGATCTTTTGTTTTATGAGGCTGTGTGTGGAAGACATTGTGTTCATGTGTCATGTTACCAAAAGTCAACCTCATTGATCCATTCCGGCAATTAATGATTGTATTTGCAGTAGCCAGGAATGGTCGACCCAGAATGACAGGAATTTGTGCCCTTTGATTGGAATTTGACACTGGTTTTGTTTCAAGGACAACAAAGTCAACAGGATAAAAGAATTCTCCAACTTTGACAAGGACATCTTGAATTACCCCCTTGGGTTTAGTAACAGAGCGGTCAGCCAATTGGATGGTCATTTGGGTCGGGAGGAGATCACCTAACCCTAATTGTTGGTACACAGAGAAAGGTAGGAGATTAATGCTGGCCCCCAAATCAAGAAGTGCCTTATTTATTGTAGTCTGTCCTATGATGCATGAAATGGTGGGGCTCCCTGGGTCTTTGTACTTAACAGGAATTGGACCAGTGAGCAACTCATTAATGGATGATGCAAGGAAGACTTTTTTAGGGACTTGGGTCTTCCTCTTCTTGGTGCACATTTCCTTCAAAAATTTGGCATATGATGGCACTTGTTGAATGGCATCAAGAAGAGGGACATTGATTTGGACCTTATTGAATGTTTCTTTTATCTTCTCCATGTGAGCATTTGACTTGTTATTTCTCAGCCTATTTGGATATGGAGCAATAGGCTTGTATGTATGCTCATCTACCTTTTCTTCACCCTTTGCCTTGGAAGTGGATGGCTCTGAACTAGAGGATGGTTTGTCAAAAGTTGGTTGTATTGGGACATGAGGTGTAGGCTTTGGTACTGGATGAGATTGTGGACTAGAAACCTTATTGTCAACTTGTTTACCAGATCTCAGGGTATGAATGGCATGACAGTGACTGGGTCCTGACTCTTCAACTTTGGGATTTAGCAATGGCTGGCTTAAGAACAGTCCTTTTTGATTCTCAGCCAATTGCTTGATCTGGACCTTCATTTCATTCAACTCCTGCTGCTGGTTTTTTGTTAAGGTTTCTATCATTTGTTTCAACTCAGATATCTCGGAATTATTTTGGGGTGGATGTTGAGGATATGGAGATTGGAACTGTGATTGGTAATATGGTGGTGGGTCCTGATATGACTGATATGACTGTGGTGGACTTTGAGGTGGATGAACATACAGTGAATTCTGATCGAAACTGGATGGATGAAACTGAGCATTGTATGGATATGGAAGTGGTAGCATATGATGCTCAGGACCAGACTGACTCCATGGAAAATTTGGATGGTTCTGCCATCCTGAATTGTAAGTGTTGGAGTATGGATGATGATTGGGTCTGGTCAATACTGCATTCATGTTCTCCTGATATGAGTGGAGCTGAGATAATGGACACTCCTCCAAGACATGGCTAAGGTCATGACAGTTGGTGCAACCTGGTCTAATCAAAGGCAATGGGTTGACCTGGTTGACCACAGAATTCCCTTTTGACTCAAGCAACTCTATCCTCTTCATTAATTGTGTGATCTTGGTTTCTGCAGCTAGAGAGGATTCTTTAGAGTGTGTACCAGTTCTGGAAGTGGTGGAAGTGGATTTGTCAGGACAAGACTCCCACTGAATGGTTTTTTCAGCTAGGGTTTCAAAGAGATCCCACCCCTGATGTTCATCTTTTTTCAAAAATTCCCCCTGGCACATGGATTCTAAAAGGGTTTTCGTTTGGTAATCTAATCCATCATAGATAATCTGGCATAGACGCCATTTCTCTATGCCGTGATGGGGACACAGGGCAAGAAGGTCTTTGAAACGCTCAAGATACTTCCAGAAAGGTTCATTTGTTTCCTGCTTGAATTGCATTATGTTCTTTCTCATGAGGGCTGTTTTGTGGATAGGATAGAATTTCTTAAGAAAGACTTTAACAAAATCCTCCCATAAAGATATGGAACTGACTGGAAGATTATAAAGCCATTTCTTAGCTAAATCCTTAAGTGCAAACGGTATGAACCGTAACCTAACAGCATCCTCAGACAGTTGGGAAATTCTCATCATTTGGCATACCTCTTCAAACTCACGAATAAAGAGGTACGCATCCTCAGACTCTAAACCATGGAAGTGGGGAAGTGTACTAATGAATTGTGGTTTCAGCTCGAAGTGATTTCCATTAGGCTCGGGGAGAAGAATGCATGAAGGAATGGAGGTGCGAATCGGATAAAATCGATCTTGAAGTGAGACGTTGTTGGTCATGGTGTCAAGTGGTTGTGTAAGTGCAAGTGTAGAAAGAATGATGATCACAGAACCACTCTCGTATATACAATCTCAAACAACGTGCACCGATCACACCAGCGAAAAAGAAAAATAACAAACAATAAAAGAAAAAAATCAATCCAAGCTTGTCTAGGGTTTCTGGTCCTAGATGACTCCTAAATAGACTGTCCACAGGAGGTTTGGTGTAGAATCTGACTATAAGCAAATCAGCCAGGGAAGGGTAAGGTTGGTGGGAGGTTTTCCGTCCGAAGACGTTCCTTAATTAAGTAACCAGCAACCTTCGGGCTTTCGGCCCTCAACCCCTTTCCTAGACACTGATTTTACAGAAGTCAATTTCCAACACTTTTCCCCCTTAGGAAAATCTCCTAAGTGAGTCCGGATGTCCCTAGGGCCAACGTCTATCAAATTTTATTTACAAGCTTGGGATTGTGAGTGCTGGGATAGTGGTTTGCGGGCTAAGGAAAGGGTAATGACCTCCCCACCTTATCTTATTTACAGGTATTGCCCTTAAAATTGATTGTGCAAGTGTACGATATATAAACAAACAAGGTTCACTCCAAGTAAGATAAATCAAACAAAGAGTGAGTCCTAGTCAATATGCAATGCTTACGTACCTTGTCCCCCGCACTCTTCAACAGTAAAAGTAAAGAATTGAAAGACACGTGCCTAAAATGCAAATGTCTAACAATTTTTATCAATTTACACCAAATCTTTTACTGTTGATTAACAAATATCAGGTGAAGAATACAAGATTTCAGATATATCAGCAGAAGTAATTTGCAAAGCAGCAAGCCCTGCAGAAAACAGATGAGTAGTGAACTCCTCTTTGCCGCGTTCCCACGGCAAAATGCCGCGGCTACGCGGCAATTTGGAGGGATCCTGGGCTCTGCTTTCGAGAGCAGAAGCCCAGGTCCACTTATATGATTCTGCACTGCAAGATTTTCTGTATCTTCAACCTGTACCTGCAACAGAGAAGAAGTATCGTTTAGTTTCTCACTTTTAAAGATACCGTTGCTCTCCCCGGCAACGGCGCCAAAAATTGATTGGTCGAACCAAGGTACAAGAAGTTAATTGCACAAGAACTAGGTATAAAAGATATGGTTCAATGTTTAGAGTTCACCTTTGGTTCTTGTTCACTTCAAATATGTAATTGATATACCTTGTCCCAATCTTCCGCTATAGCATAAAGCTATACCGAGTCGAACCACAAGGAGAGCTAGCGTAGAAGCGTTACGATACTCGTGAGAAAAAGAAAACGAGAATTCTTCTCTTGCTTAAAAGAATGAATAAAACACAAAGAAATGAATTAAAGGGTGTATGGATATGTTCATGGTGGTAAGTGAAAAGAAATCAAGATCAAGGTTGTTGTATTCACACTAAAAGGAAAGAAAACTTTAGAAAACTTGAATGAAAGAAAACCATGACTAGCTAACCTTAACTACCTTGCCAAAACATACTAAACTCCTTGATAGTGATGCATGCCTCATGTTGATTCATTGGCATGGATATGTCTTGCTTGTTGGTCTAATTACTTTCTCACTTGGATGATGGGGATTCATTCTTGGACTTGTCTTGTAGCCTCCATAGATGGTCATCGGCCTACAAATTAGACTTTCAATAATGGAAACAAAAGAGCTACACTCAAGGGATGCTAATGAATAGGCATACAACATTCAAGAATCGACATAATGAAGTTGTACAACAAATAGCATATTGGTGATCCATCTCCATGTTCCATCAAGGCACTAGTTCAAAGACTAGGCTCCAAGTGAGGCACACATGAATCATATGGAGAATTACAACAAGATACTTGCCAAGAAATGAAAAGAAACCCATCGGAGAAGAGAAAACCATACAAATTGCAAGATGAAGTAAAGCAATCACCCATGAGTTAGAAGTTAGCAAGGTAGTGGTTAGCTAGTACATGGAGAAAGAATTAGCTACACATCATTACAAAAGAAAAGCTAAACATGAATTAAATTGCAAGAAAGTAAACAAAGCAAGTAAGGAAAGAAATCAAACTAGAATCAAGCTCAAGTAGAGGAGTAGAGAATGGATCAATCCTTGTATAGCTCCAAGTTGTCACTCCTTGATGATACAAGCTCTCTCTCTCTTACAACTCTCTCTTGCAATGAAATCTAGGGAGAAGAAGATCATAGAGAGCTAAAAACCCTAAACAAAAACTAACAAAATACAAAACTTTGAACTAATCTCTCTCTCTTCTCTGATCAGTTTTTGCTCGCAGGTGAAGGTGCACTATTTATAGCAGAAAGGAGAAGCTTCAAGAGCCAAGGTTGTTGCCACGAAATCCGGGATCTCAACGGCCTAGATCTGCCGCGGATTGCCGCGGGATTGCCGCGAGATCTGGGCCCTTGAGCCCAGATTTTCTGGTGAGATCTTCTTGTTGGGTTGTTAGCCACGTGGACTACTTGGATTCTCCAATTGGCGCGCGGATCTCTCTAGATCTGGATTTGAATTTGGCTTTATCTTAATCATGGATTAATCACTTAATTAGTGTTAATTAAGTGATTATTTGGATATCTCTCTATTAAGTGTGTACCTGCAAATATGTAGAGAAGAGGAGTAAAAATCACATATTTATTTGTAATATGCATGGGGATTATGATATAAAATATGCAATATTGGATACTAATCACATCTCCTTCACCATCTCCCCATGCACAGCCGGCCATGTTTCCCATTGCTGCTCCCTAAGATCTAAGCCACCTCAAACGCAATGCCGCCATCACCATGCCCTCATCACCATCCATGCGCAAGAACGCAACCACGGAGCCATCTTCGCCAACACCCTTACTCCTTCTCCTTGTGCTGTCACACCCTTCATTGCCATCACTGTCCTCCAATCTCCCTGTCATCTCCTCGGCCTCCATCTTCGCCTATCACTCAGCATGCGTGATTAGTCTCTAAAATTGCATATTTCATACCATATCTTTACATTTTTTAATATTAAATTCTTTTAATAACACCTCTCTTGTATGTTCTTAGGTCCATGGTGTGGAATGAAGAAGAAGCCCAAAAATCCCATTTATTTGGTGATTTAAAGACTATACATATAACCATTGATTTTAGAGGGTGAATCTGTCAAACTGGGTACCCATATCTAGAAACCAGAAGGTATAGCAGATAGGGGGATGAAGTGACATCATGTGGTAGGTAGGGCCACGTGCGTGACACCTTTATGCCACGAAAATGTGGCTATAACCACATTTTCATGGCCATACAGTGGAGCCGCGCATCGAGATTTGATGTGCAGCTCCGTACACTCTCTTTGGTGCCCCCTTTTGCCTATAAATACCCTGAGATTTTTAAAGCTCAGGAAGGAGGAGTTTTGATGAGAGTTTAGGGTTTTCTTCTCCACGTATGTAGTTTTTAGAGTAGTTTAGGTTAGTTGTTCTTCTTCCTCCTCTTTGTATTTTCTGTTTCTTGTAGATATTAAATAGGAAAGAGAGTAATACATGGGTGGAAAGTAAGAGTACTTGTAATGAAAGGTGACAATCTATGAAAGGTTCTCTCTTTATCTCTCCTTATTTTCTTCTCTCTAACTCCGTTTACATGCTTAGCTAATTTTCTCTTATGGCAACTAACTACTAACCACTAACTTGCTAACTTCTTACTTGATAATTCACATGAATCGAATAGCCTCTACTTGGCCTTGCTCTTACAAGAGCCATTGATGGCTCATGATGATGGATTCTAACACTTTAATATTCTAACTCTCTAATAAGCTAATATTATTTTATTTCATGCTTGCTCTTGTTTAGTTTTGATGGTTTAAGTGTAGTTTGCACTTATTTGTTGAGTTTAAATATGATGAGTTATCTTATGGGTCATGCTTTGAAACGCTCTTGAAAAAAAGACTAGTGATGGCCAATGATACATGTGAGGCAACTATTACTAAGAGATTAGCATGTTTAATGGACCCATTAGTAGTTATTAGCCATGAATTTTTTTCTTTTTAATTTGTTTTAGAAATATATCAAAAATCACAAAAACCATCTTTTCTATGTTTCCTACTTCTTTGTTTTCACAGTACTCTTCTCTTTTCAATCTTTTTTTCTTTTCTTTTGATCATTGAAGAACCATTAATACACACGTGAATTAACCGGTAAAGTTTCTATCACTTTTTATCCCTGTGAAATCAACCCGTTTAGCCTCTATGCTATAATAAAAGTATTAAGGAAGTCAAAGCACGCACTTTCAACTCTTAATTTCAAAACATACACTTCTCGTGCATGGTATTCCCACGATCAAAATTTCGGCGCTATTGCCGGGGATGAGAACGGTTTGATTTCATATTTTTGTTAACTTTTCTTCATTATTTTTGGTGTGCAGGTCAAATTTTTAGCATTGCAGAAAGTCTACACTTGCTTTTGTGTGGTGGGTAAATTCCTGCATATTATTATATTCTGTTGCTAGTTTCTGTTACCTGTGCTATAATAATTTATGAACTAAAATACGAAAATCGGATGCTTGAAAATGGTTTAGACATTTGCATCTAAGCACGTGTCGATTTCAATTCCAATACACTGTATTTTGTTCTTGTGTTGTTGTCATCTTGACGGAGGTGTACATATTGCATTACATATAGTTAAGACAAACATGTGGGTAATTTTTTTGCTTTGTATGTTCATTCTTATCTATATTGCACACTTGTACGAATTGAACATAAGGACAACACCTAATACAACATAAGGTGGGGAAGTCATTACTCTTCCTTAGGCCAAAAATCACCTCTCCACTCACACAGCCCAAGTCTTAATAAAAATTACTAGACGTTGGACTTCTCGGACTCATTTAAGAGATTGACCTAAGGGGAAAGTTGTTAGAAGTTGACTATTATCAAATTGATGTCAAAGATTGGGGATTGAGAGGCGAAACCTCGAAGAACAGTGGTTTGGCATAATTAGGTCCGTTGCTCTGGCATGGATACCTCCCACTGATCTTGCCCCTATCTGACCGATTAACTTATAGTCAGATTCCAACAATGTACCCCCGTGGATAGTCTAACCAGTTAGGAGTCGTCTAGGCCTAAGTTAATCCTAGCATAGGCTTATTTTCTTTTTTCTCTTTCTTTATTTGTTGTTTGTTGGTTTTTCTTTTCTATAAATTATGATATGGATTTCAACAATAACAATTTTTTAATCTAAATATGAATCCATATTTCACTCCAACCTCATTTGACTCGGATAACTCTAACCCGACTATGTACAACATAGACCAATCATATAGGCCAAATTGGGATTATTCGACTCAATATGACCCATATCCCCAATTTTATAACCAAGATTTTCAAAATAACTTCCACTCTTCACAGTGTTCATGGTGATTCACCTCCCTCGAGTTAAATTTTCAATCACATTGTCCACAATTTTCACAATATTCATTCCCCAATTCTGCTTCACATCATCTTTTTTTTTTTGAACCACTAAGTGAAAAAAAATCATCATTACAAAGGAATTTGGAAGAAGTGATAGAGGCCCAAAAATAATTTGAAAACATGTTAGCCTCATCATGTCCACAAAATTTTCAAAATTCATATAGTTCTTTTCCAGAACCACTCAAAGAAAAATTATTATGAAAATTATTATGAAATTCGTGCAAGAGTCTGAGCGAATAATGCAAAATATGATTGACTCCGATGTCCACCAAATTTTCATATGACTCAAGAATCACGTCATTTTGGAAATCCAGCTTCAATTTCATTATATCAATCTGAACTTGACCAATATCAAATTCTTGATAGTTTGGCAAGTTATCCATTTCCTGAAATTGAACTTGAAGATGAATGTGACCCTGAACTTCAATTTAGCGATTCGAGTCTAATCCTTGAATCAATTCAACTCTTGTAGTGTTACCTAAACTAAGTAACATTTTTGAGCCAATTTTGATTCCAATAATTTCTGAACTTGAATCCATCATTTCACCCATTCACATTCCTTCCGGGGATGAAAATTAAGATTTAATTTCATTACATCCATTTGAACTTGCCCAAAATTTTGAGAACCACTTTGATATTTTAGCAAGTTATCCTTTTCCTGAAATTGAATGTGATCCCAAACCTCATGTTGGTGATTCCATGTCACTTTTTGATTCAATAATGACCCAAGTATGTTTATTAGATTTTTTATTATATTTCAGAGTCAACATTGAATCTTGTACCAGTACACCATGAAATAGAATCACCAATATCTTATGATCACACTTTATTGATGGGGAAAGTGTGTGAACATTAATTCTTTAGTTTAGACCCTATTTTTGAACCAATTTTGACTCCTATTTTTGAATCTCGACTTGATCTGAGTCAAATTCCCGAGTCGGTATCAGTTTTTTCTAAATCAATCATCTTCCAAAATCACACTTCATTGTTGGACAAGGATGTTGAGCAAAATGACACAGTAATTGTTTTTGAAAATTGAAAATCAGATAGGGGTAATTTTTTCAATAAGATCATACAATTCTATAATATTTTACTGGGTCGTATTAGAGAGGTCACTGGCGGGTTCCTGCAAGATCCAAAATCTCTGAATTGGGCCGCATTTTGTGGACAACCACCAGAACCACCACCATAAGTTAATTTTTCTTCCTTTTCATTTGTTTCATGTATATACATATTCACGATGCATTGAGGATAATGCATGAGATAAATATGGGGGAGGGTTTACTAATGTAGGTTGTTTTAAATTTTCTGTTTTTTTACACTTATTTTTAGGAAATTTTTAAACTTCTCTTTTGTATAGAAACCCTTTTCTTTTCTTTTTAAAAAAAAACTTTTTCAAATAAGAGAAATAGTTTTGATTTATTTTTAAAAAATTTAAGATTATCTTAGGAATTAGGAAGACCTAAAATTATGACTTTTAAACCAAGTCAAAATAATATATCTTATTTAAATTTTAGGATAAGAAAGTAAAATTGGAAAGATAATTTGATCTTGAATTTTTGCCTTAGATATATGCACTTCACACTTACAGAATTTTTTATGATTGAAATAAAGACTGAAATGCCATAAAAAATATAAAAAATGATGATAAACTTACTTATTGAAACTAGATAGGTATGCCTCAGGAAGCATGATTATTCACGCCTAAAATGGTGAACAAAAATAAAGTAATTCCCTTTAGTTTTATGGCCTTGTTTACTCGAGTAGTTAAGGCCGAGGAATGTTTTCTCATCTGGTGCCCTAAAACTATCTAGTTAGGGAGTCACCGGCTAAAGGCTCACAACCTGGGTAAATAAGAAATCTTAAGAAAACTAAGGGAAGAAAAAAATAAATATATACAAATAAACGACATGAAAGTTAGAGAGTCGATATCCCAAAAATCTTCACAGTTCACAAAGTGCATATTTTTTTAAGAGTTTTATAAAAGATCAAAGAATCAATTCAATTTTAAATTCTTATATTTAATTTATAACAGGATTTTGCATTTAAACTTAATTTAAGAAAAAATAATTTTTGATTAACCTATGACCTTGGATCACTTAAATTTTTGCTAAAATATTTCAACACTTTTCTCTATTTCAAAATGTGTTTTCAAAATACTAACATTTAATTTCTCTCTTTATGGATTTTGTCGGTGAAATTTACTGAAAACTCTCAGGAGACAAAACTCCTCATCTAGGGGAAACCTAGAGGTTTAACAGCTTATTGCACACTCAGTGCAATCGTGTCACCTACGAAAGTGGTGCAATAATATTCTTAGTTAGTTTTTCTATTTTGCTCGGGAAGATAAGTATGAGGGTATGATTAGTCTCTAAAATTGCATATTTCATACCACATCTTCACATTTATTTAATATTAAATTCTATTAATAACACCTCTCTTGTATGTACGTAGGTCCATGGTGTGGAATGAAGAAGAAGCCCAAAAATATCATTTATTTGGTGATTTAAAGCCTACACATATAGCCATTGACTTTGTAGGGTGAATCTGTCAAAATCGGGTGCCCATATCCAGAAATCAAAAGGTACAGCGGATAGGGGGATGAAGTGACAGCACGTGGCAGATGGTGCCACACACGAGGTGCCTTTATGGCTGCGAAAATGTGGCCATAGCCGCGTTACTGCAGTCGTACTGTGGAGCTGCGCGTCGAGATTTGATGCTCGGCTCCGTACGCTCTCCCCTTCTCCACCTCGCAGCACCTCAGCCCGTAGGCCTGTAGCTTGCGCACCCACTCCAACGCCTCCTCCACCACATAGCACTACTCCCCCTATTCCTCAGAGCGCCGCCTATACCCTCCTCCTTCTCTGCCTCTTCTCCGATCTCCACCAAAGCCAACCGTGTCCTTCGATGTGCCGCCAGAGCTTGATCTCCGCGTGGCTGTGCTCACCCTCATCCTCTGGCCGAGCGTTCCCTCTGCCCCCCCAATAGTGCGTGAGTCCTTCTCTCTCTCCCCTTCTCTATATATAGATGTGTGTGTAATTATGTGTGAGTATATGTTTGGGTTTAGTTGTGCGTGTTGGTTTTCCCTCTCTCATGTATATGCTATACATATGTGAGACCCCCGACTCCCTCTCATGACCCCTATGTATATTTTTGTGTGTAGTGTGATGTGCATGCGTTGTGTTTGTGTATGTGTGTATTAGATTAGTGTGTATGTATACGTGTGTATAAATTATATTGTGTATGTATGTGTGCTGTATTTGTGTGTGTTATAGTTGTAGCACTTGGACCATTTGTGAGACCCAATCCAGATTTGTTCACAGAATGCCGATACGCCGGTGATTCAAAGATTGCCACATGAGTCAGTCTGAAGATATGGACAGATTTGTGTAGTGTAGACCAGACGACAATTCGGACCCAGAACCATGTCATTTTATGTGAGTGTTTATTTTCGTATTATTGTTATTTACCGTTATCAGTGAATGTTTCCTTCGTTTTCAATAAATTACATTTTGTTTCATCATCATCATGTTCCAATATTGTTTATACATGTTGATTACTATTCATGACCATGATCATTTCAATGATACCTATACCAGAGTGGTTGATTCTGAGATTGGAACATACTCGGTAAATTGTTGGCTAGATATTTTGAGTTAGTCATTCTGTAGTTGATACTTGGATTATAAATGGATATAGTTGGAGTAAAGTTTGATTCGAGGTTAGGACATATCGGATTAGAGAAAACAGTAGATCTTAAAGATGCGTAGTGGATTACTAGACTTGTATTGACATACTGAAGGAGAGTTTAGATAGATGACAGATAAATTAATCAGAAGTGTCTTGATCATTATATACTTGTGGATTCAATATCTTATCACTGAGACATTATTACTATAATGCCCCGATCCCACGAGTAGGGGGACGCTACTGTGACATATATACATAGGTTGAAAATACCCTGAGATATATACACTAAGTATCTGTACAGGTAAGAATCAGAGTACGAAAGTACAATAGTAATATACATTCTAATAGAATAGTACAAGTACACAGTTATCAAAGGGTGTAATCCAATATAACATGAATATTACATCAAAAAGGCGTAGAGTATGATTACAAAGCATGAAAAGGACTGAAAGATACTCATAGACTACAAAAGAGAATCTCGCGAGCCAGTCAAAGTAGGCAGGTCAAGAATAAACTATGGCTGATCTGATGCTCCTTGAAGAAGTTCAAGGTTTTCACAGAAGGATTCACCACGCTTCCAGTGTGTAGCTGAATCTTGACATAAAGGTTCAGAGTTGTCAGAAAATAACTTAGCGAGTACGAAAATGAAGCAAAATGGCGTGCACAAGTAGTCACACATGTGCATGATCAAAGTGATATGGTTCAGGCACGTAAGTACAGGCAGAGACCAGTAATATAAATGATAATCAGAGAATCAGTAGTAAATCTAAAATTAAGTACACGTGCATCAATAAATCTGAATGGGAAAACATGTATTGAAAATCGTTTCATGAGTATAGGCATACACAGGCATGAAACCAGTATTGAACCGATAACTAAAACTAGATTATTATATTATTATTATGACTCGTTTGATTTGTATATATCAGTATGTGTCCCATTCTACATACCTCTACATATAGACCTGAGAGTAAGTTATTGGAAACTGATGGGACTCAACGAACCATGTTTAGAATGGGTCTCATGCATGTCCGAGACAATGGACTAGGTATCTGACGTTAAACCAGAATGTACCACTAGGTACCGTGACTTATTGTACGTCCAAATATGAATAGAGTGTCAGGGGCTTATGGCATACCTAACAGGAGATCAAGATGAGTAAGGGTACCAGTACACCCTACAGAAACACCTGGTGGCCCCCAGGTAGAATCTCAAGTTTTACTTGTACAACATTTGTATGGCGACCATAAACACAGAAACTATACTGGTACCCTTCAAGTGTAAGTTGTCTATTTATTACGGATTAGTTCATGATAATCAGTTGATGGGGATTAACAATGATATAGTAATAGGAGGACCATGCATGATACATGAGTATAATCTCAAGAGTGTAACACGATATACGTGTCAAGTCCCCCTATAAGTGATAATTATGAGTCAAGTGATATCGTGCAGGTATCAGGGGTCAAGTGATAGCATGCCAAGTACTAGGTATAAGATATTAGATGTTAAGTGATTAACATATCGGTGTTAGATAATCAGCAGGTCATGTGACATAATATAGGAAAACAATATAATCAAATATTTCAAACTCTTCACAATCATATCAATAAGAATTATTAATTATACAAATAATTAACCAGACGGGGCTAGTTAAACTGGATCAAGTTAGGTCGTATTAGTATAACACTCGTACATAGTGGATCTTGTCTCCTGGCAGAGCTAGTGTACAGCTCTAAATGCTAACGCGTTCGATAAAGCTACACTAGCGGTGGAACGTGTTGGTCCCGAGATGATGCCAATTGTTGAACTTGCTCTGTGAAAAACACCTAGAGGGGGGGTGAATAGGTGTAAGTGCTAATCTAGAACTAAATGCAAAACTAAGTGTGCTAAATGCGGAAGCTAATGCAAATCTTGCACAAACTTAATACAACACAACAAGTGTAGCCGAATTCCCCGTGAAGGGCTCTGGACTAACTCCTCTTGATTCCCCTTGAATGGGTTGAGGTGCTATGTGAAGCTCTTGTTGGTTAAGTATAAGTTAGGCACACACACAATCAAGCCAAGCATATAAGGATGAATAGCAATATGAAATAATGCAAGACAACACAAGCAATGAATGATATGACAATATGAATGAATGATGCTTTGCACAAATGTAAAGAGAGAGAGTTTAGAGACAAGTGGATCAAACGCAAACACAATGATATGTTTCAAGGTTCGAGCACCTTGCTCTACATCCCCGCCTACGCCACCGTGTAGGATTTCCAATCCACTATACCGTCCACCGAGGACTCCCACCGAGGGAACCTTCACCGAGAAGGATTTGTACAACAATGGAGTACCGAACTCCTCTCTCAAACAAACACCTCCTTACACAAGAGGGGTAGGCCCTTAGCCAAACAACCACAACAACCAACACCTCTACAGAAGAGGGTTTACAACCAAACTCTACCTCTCACTAGAGGGAGCAAACCAATCACCCGATCACCTCTACCTAAGAGGGATACACAAAGAATAAGGGTGTACAACAAGTGGTTCTTTCAACCACAAACAATCTCTCTTTTCTTTTTCTCTTTTTCCACAAAACAAAAGATCCTAATAGAATAGGATAGGTGATAGCTCAAGTGTGGAAACAAGGTGTTTTGGAAACAAGCAACAAAGAAAAACTAATTGGGAAGTCTCTTGTAAAAGATAGAAAATGAAAGATCAAATCAAAATCCCAAAACCTAGTTTTCTTTGATTTTTCAAAAACCCAAAAACAAGAAAGATGAAATCTTTTTGGCTCAAAAACTCTTTTGAAAACTTGTTTAAACACTAAACAAACTCTAAAAATTTTCTTGTCAAAAGTCTTGTCAAAACAGCCCAAGAGATGGGGTATTTATACCTCCATCAGAAAACTAGCCGTTAGGCTGATGTGGCAGCCTGACAGGCTGACGGTCGACCAGCCCGGTCGACCGCCAACGGTCAGAAATATGACCGTTGGGCAACCACGGTCGACCGGCCCGGTCGACCCAAACAAACAGAGAGCTCTGCTCTCAGACCGGTCGACCGTCCGGGTCGACCGTCCCAAAGCTGCCAAATGTGCACAGATTTGTGCACGTCGGTCGACCGGCCCGGTCGACCGACTTCAGCCTAGTCGACTTGGTCAGTTGACTTAGTCGACTGGTTGAAGCCTGGAACAGAAATCTGGGCCAGAAAACCAGTTTAAAAATATTTTGAAAAATCTTTTAAGTCTTCTAAAAATCCACAAAACTTGTTTTATCATTTTATATTGAAACACAAACAAGTGATAAAAATTTCAAGACATATATCAATCATATCAATTCATTTTAGAGTCTTGCCAAATGTATGGAGATAAAACATATCAAATTCTTTAAATTCTTTTTCTCCTATTTGCAAAACAAAACATATATGCATATCTATTGTTCATTTGTTAAGCATGAGAAAACTAAACACAAGTATGCATATAAACATGTATGCATCAACATGCATAGAACATATTCTAGAAGCTCTAGATACCAATTAAATTAATAAAACATTAACAAAAACACTAGATGCTCTAGATACCAATAAAACTTAATATATGCAAAAACATAAATATGCATATATATAAACCAAATTATTCTCCCCCTTTTTGTCAATCATCAACAAAGGGGTAAACAATCAAAACAATAAATAATAATGAGGGGTAAAAATCTTTCTCCCCTTTATGTCAATCAAAGCACTAAAACAATGTTCTCCCCCTTTTTGTCTAAAACAAAAACAAAACCAAATAGGGGTGACAATCAATTAAGGATATAATGTCAATGAAGCATCTTGATACCAATTGAAAGGAAACAAACAACAAAAAAATATTGATACCAATTTTAAACAAAAACACATGAAACATCTTGATATCAATTGAAATTAAACATAATAAATTTTGAATGTCTAAACAAAATTTTAATACCAATTGTAAATAATTTTCATATTAAACATATGATACCAATTTGAAATTTTCAATCATAAAGTAAGGGAGTGGGAATCAAATACCAATTGAGAAATCACCAATTGAAAGACAAAATCAAATTTCTTCCCCTTTATGAAATACCAACTAAAATGATGCATAGGCTTGATACCAATTTAAAAGTAATCAATTGAAACAAAATTGAAATTCAAGCACTAGCATAAATAAGATTTTGTGCTTAAAGATATAGGGATATAATAAGCACAAATAAAACATATATATGTAAGAAAGATAGATACCAATAGAAATTGATATTCTTGGAATTTAAAGCATACATACATACAAACATATATGAGTATACAAGAAATGTCAAGATTGATACCAATTGAAAGAATTCAATGATACCAATTGAAATAATCAATAAGATCAAATGTATATCTCATATTACTATACCTCCCAATCATGGTTCAAGTTTTAAATGATTTTCATTTTAAAGCATGCATGAACATGATCTCCCATCCATCCTCCCATAAATGGTAGGGGTTTTCAAAAATAGATTTTAAAATAAGCTTAGTTTGAAAAATTCTACCAAAATGAAGAATACCGTAACTAGTTATAAATAGAAAGTTTTGTTAACTAGTACGAAATCCTTCAAGTAAGGAATACAACAAAAATAGTTTTCATAAAACACATGTAAATCACATAGCACTTAAAACACTCAATATTCAATAAAGTCCATACATACTCATGAAAACATACTCATGAGAAAAATTAAAAAAATGGTGAGTGTACAAGTAATGTGTGACATGGCATTATGAAATTTCCAATTAAGCTCAATTATTCCTTAAATTATGAAACATGAAAACATAAAAATCATCTAAACTATTTAATCTTCAAGGCATATGTATGTCTAATACAAACTAAAGTATACATACATATCCAAAAGACAACGAGTCCACAAAATATATGCATTAAGGCACGTGGCTCAAAAAGGATAAACATGTATATCTATAGTTTGGACAAGATAGACATATACATGAAGTTAAACAATTTAAACACAAAATCAAGAAAAACTAAATTTTCATCAAAACAAATTTCATTTCATGGTATATATGAATTGTCAACACAATAAGTATACATACATATCCCTAAACACAATTGAGTCCATATATAGATTTGCATGAAAGGCAAATGACTCAAGGGGTATACATGTATATCTTAAAGTTTGGCAATACAAACATATACATGAAGTGAAAACTCATAAAACAAATTCAAAGATGGAATACAAGTTTGAAATGTATGAATCATCAAAACTAGATTATACTAGCACATCTAATGGGTTCAAATAAGTAATCAATCCCAAACATATATAGATTTATTTGTGGCCCACTATATGTACAAGTATATACCTAGTTTTAATAAAACTAACATTTAAACAAGTAATCTTATCATGAAGCATCAAAACAAAAATCATCATGATAAAACTAAAACATGATTACAATGTAAATTCACATGTATTAGATTCATGATGTACATTATAGCTTAAACAAAAGTGAGAACACTAAGTATGGGTTCATATAAGCTTGTGTGTCTCAAATACTATACATGTATGTCAAGGATCTAATAAATATGGTATTTACATACTAATCCATAGACAAAGAAACATGCTATAAAACATCAAAACATGCTAATAATGATAAGAATGAAAAGCATGTAATAAATGGAAGTTTAGGAATTGTTACCAAAACCTAGAAGACAACTCTCCTTGTCTCCAAAACATGGTGGTCCTCTCCACCAAATCTTCCCTTGAAAGTGATGCATCCAATTGATTTCCTTTAAGTACGGAACGCATCCACTCCAAGGCGTCATCACTCTCACGTCATGTGAGAGCCCACACCTACATTAAACAAAGGAGGGGTGGTCTTTGGTACCCACATCTTATCGGGTCCATGGGGGTTAGTCCCTTCTCTAACCCAAACAAAATTCTTTGCTAAATTTACATTATGCAATCTATCAAAGCAAAATTTAGCAAGGTGGCCCTTACGTCCACAATGTGTACAAGTGTACACATGAGCATACAAAGTGTGATGGTGTCCGTGAGGAGCATGTGTATGCCGTGGAGGGTGTGCATGAATAATAGATGGAACTTGTTTCTTTCAAAACAAGGTTTCCAAACGTGTATGCCCAACAACACATTGGCTCAAAGTGGAGCCCAAACAATCTACACTCTTCTTAAGCATGGATATATCATTGTTGATCAAAGAAGAAGTGTGGCATGCAATAAGTGAAGTGTGTGAAACTACCCTAGCATGGCAAACATGAGAAACAATATCATTTTCCAATGATTTATTTTTATTTAAACAAATTTCTAATTCTTTTGAAATAAAATCAATTTCTCTTTTTAAAGAATTATTTTCTTTTAAAACAAAATTAACTTTTGAAGACAAATTTTCATTTTTCTTCAAAAGATCATGGAAATCATTTTTAGATTTTAAAAATTCATTTTCTTTTAATGCAAGGTCTAGTTGAGATTTCAATGAATCCTTTTTATTAGAAATCTCCTCCTTCTCTTGCAAAACCATGTTAAGCTTAGAAGACAAATTTTCTTTTTCTTTATTTAAAACACAAGTCTTCTTTTTCAAAAGGTTGTATTTTTCTATTAGTTTTTCACAAACAATAGATAGTTCTTCATTCAAAGCATGGGGATCAATATAATCATTTGAAGAACTAGCATCATCATCATCATCTAAGTGGGTTTCCGAGTGTACCTCAAGGGAGTCATTCCCTTGGACCGTATAGCAATGTTGCGGCTCGGATTCATCTCCACTAGATTCTTCCTCCGGTTGAATTGGCATTTGAAGCTTGGAGGTGGTGGTTGTTGTCAACATATTCCACACTACAAAAGCGGAATCAATATTAGAAACACGTATAAGATAATGTTTAGATAATGTGCTTCTAATGGCCTCAAGGGCTTGTGCATTTGCCCCTACATGATTGCTATCACTAAGGAAGGATTCCTTGGTAATGGCAAGGTAAACTTTATGACCTAGGGTTTGTAAATAAACAGTCATTCTAATCTTCCAAACATGAATGTTGGAAGGGTCAAACATAGGTGGGGTCATGAAAGCCATGATAAACTATATGTGTGCAAAACAAGCAAATGCAAACAATAGATTAGCAAGCAAATGGATCTCACTCCTAGGATGTTAAGCCTAATATCAGGAGCACTAGCTCTGATACCAATTGAAAAACACCTAGAGGGGGGGTGAATAGGTGTAAGTGCTAATCTAGAACTAAATGCAAAACTAAGTGCGCTAAATGCGGAAGCTAATGCAAATCTTGCACAAACTTAATACAACACAACAAGTGTAGCCGAATTCCCCGTGAAGGGCTCTGGACTAACTCCTCTTGATTCCCCTTGAATGGGTTGAGGTGCTATGTGAAGCTCTTGTTGGTTAAGTATAAGTTAGGCACACACACAATCAAGCCAAGAATATAAGGATGAATAGCAATATGAAATAATGCAAAGCAACACAAGCAATGAATGATATGACAATATGAATGAATGATGCTTTGCACAAATGTAAAGAGAGAGAGTTTAGAGACAAGTGGATCAAACGCAAACACAATGATATGTTTCGAGGTTCGAGCACCTTGCTCTACATCCCCGCCTACGCCACCGTGTAGGATTTCCAATCCACTATACCGTCCACCGAGGACTCCCACCGAGGGAACCTTCACCGAGAAGGATTTGTACAACAATGGAGTACCGAACTCCTCTCTCAAACAAACACCTCCTCACACAAGAGGGGTAGGCCCTTAGCCAAATAACCACAACAACCAACACCTCTACTGAAGAGGGTTTACAACCAAACTCCACCTCTCACTAGAGGGAGCAAACCAATCACCCGATCACCTCTACCTAAGAGGGATACACAAAGAATAAGGGTGTACAACAAGTGGTTTCTTTCAACCACAAACAATCTCTCTTTTCTTTTCTCTTTTTCCACAAAACAAAAGATCCTAATAGAATAGGATAGGTGATAGCTCAAGTGTGGAAACAAGCAACAAAGAAAAAGTAATTGGGAAGTCTCTTGTAAAAGATAGAAAATGAAAGATCAAATCAAAATCCCAAAACTTAGTTTTCTTTGATTTTCCAAAAACCCAAAAACAAGAAAGATGAAATCTTTTTGGCTCAAAAACTCTTTTGAAAACTTGTTTAAACACTAAACAAACTCTGAAAATTTTCTTGTCAAAAGTCTTGTCAAAACAGCCCAAGAGATGGGGTATTTATACCTCCATCAGAAAACTAGCCGTTAGGCTGATGTGGCAGCCTGACAGGCTGACGGTCGACCGGCCCGGTCGACCGCCAACGGTCAGAGATGTGACCGTTGGGCAACCACGGTCGACCGGCCTGGTCGACCCAAACAAACAGAGAGCTCTGCTCTCAGACCGGTCGACCGTCCGGGTCGACCGTCCCAAAGCTGCCAAATGTGCACAGATTTGTGCACGTCGGTCGACCGGCCCGGTCGACCGACTTCAGCCTAGTCGACTTGGTCAGTTGACTTAGTCGACTGGTTGAAGCCTGGAACAGAAATCTGGGCCAGAAAACCAGTTTAAAAATATTTTGAAAAATCTTTTAAGTCTTCTAAAAATCCACAAAACTTGTTTTATCATTTTATATTGAAACACAAACAAGTGATAAAAATTTCAAGACATATATCAATCTTATCAATTCATTTTAGAGTCTTGCAAATTTTATCAAAAACAAAATTTGTATTTTTATCAAACTTGATTTTTCAATACATGAATAGGGATATCAAAATAAGTTTGTCTAGCAAGTTTAAAGCATGTATGTATATCTAGAACATATCTAATATACATAGAAATAAAGTAAACTTGTTTTGATCTACTATTCATGAAAACCAAATCCAAAACATAAAAACGTGTGTGTTTGTGCACTTGAGCATATCAACTATACTAAGCTTTACAAATGGATCTAAAACACACTATCTAATCTATGGATACCTAAGTCTTCTTGATGATCTTCATCTTCAAGTTGACTTGCTCCAAAACTCCATCCATGGGCTAGGCAATGTGTGATCATGAAGCTTTGGCCCTGGAATCAACATGAAAAGCTTCTAAACACCTTTGTTGAAGCTAATCACCAACTAATATCTTGCTAATGATCTGAAACTTAAAATCACAAGAATATTAGTAAACATAACTACATGAGTTAATCATCATCAAAACTAGGGTGGAAGGCCTTTGGGCCAACACTCTGTTGGCACTTATGGATCTAAAATACGAAGTCAACACAAATACTAAAACAAAGAAGGATTAAAGTTAAACAAATAAATAAACTTACAATAAAGGAAATCAAATCTCAGAAAAGTTTAGACAAACGCAAACACGAAAGATTTATCCTGGTTTGGTTCTCGTGACCTACATCCAGTCCCCAAGCCACTCGCTTGAGATTTTCCTTTATCCTTGATTTTGTACACCCAAAATTAAAACCATGCATACCACTTGACAAATCCCCTTTGCCAAATGTGTACACCTTCTCTACAACTAAGAGAACAATCACCGCCTTGTACAACTTGCTTCTACACCAAGAAGACCCTCTTGTACAATGATATCTTTGAGGATTACAACACTTCCTATAAGCCTTGGTACAGTGTATGAACGTTGACAAGGGATAGTATAGGAGAAAACTTTAGAGAACTTCATTATAGAGATGGAATTTGGTGAAGAACTAAAGTGGGAACAGTTTTCAGGATTGGCAGAATTTTTGATTTAGAAAACTGAAGATTAGGATTGGTATATGGCCTTTAGATTAACAACTCTATATATAGCTGCACTTCAGGGTAAGTTAGGGTAGTTACAAGTGCAATTCAAAAGTTTAAAACGTTGGAAAAACGTTGCACAAAAGACCAGATAACAGAAACTGTCCAACAGTCAGAAACTGCTTATAGTCGACTTGCCTTTTGAGTTAGTCGACTAGTCTAGGCAAATTTCAAAAGATTAGTCGACTAATAATGGGTATAAATCGACTAGGTCAAGATAAGCTCAAGTGACAGGTTTCTGGATAACTGAACCAAGTCGACTACAACTACTTTATAAGTCGACTAGGTCAGGGATTAGTCGACTAGGGGAATAGGGTTAGTCGACTACAATTGTCTATTAGTCGACTATGTCTTTTGTCAAGTCGACTAATGGACAAACAGAGAGTTGGGTATAAAGTGAGACACAGGATTAGTCGACTAGGAAGTTTGGTCAAGTCGACTACTTTATGGGTTAGTCGACTATAAAGGGATATAAGTCGACTATGATACTAAGATATGTGTGTGCGCATCAAGGCTTTTGACATGCTATTTCACAATTACAAAACACATCATATCAACTTTCATTGGGAAGTCTTGATCATGCATAACTCTTGATATAGTCGTGTAATAGAGCTCCAAATGAAATGCTTTACAAATGTCTTCATCAAAACATGTTCCAACATTCTCCCCCTTTATGATGATGACACGTTGTGTGCACATATACTCCCCCTGCAGAAAATAAGTTATATTTTCCTCCCCCTGCAGAAATTGATTATAACAAATATAGAAACACTGTGTTCTCCCCCTGCAATAAATATATCACAAAATGTATATATATATGTTCTCATTAACTTTCTTATATGGTACCTGCAACATAAACGTTAGATGGTACCAATCATAAAAGAACATAATAACCTTTAGGAGTCCAAATCCATTTTGAATTTGGTTTCCACCTATTAGTATACACATAATTGCATGAATTACATATATCATGAATGTATGATGCAATATAGGTATTTTTATCATTAATGCTTAAATTCTTAGGAATCCATATAAACTTATTCTTAATTCTTTTTGAAACATTATTAGATTTTCTTTTCATAAAAGAATCATATGGATTACTAATATATGAAGATTTTCAATATATCCAATACCAAAATTATTATGTGACAACTTTTGAAAAGATAACAAGTCATTCAATTTTTCTTTTCCTTGATTGAACTTAGTCACATTTTTTAACATATCTTCATATTTCTTTTGAAAACTAACATGTCTTTATCCAATATAGAAATCCTTTCATTCAAAGACATAGTTTCCTTTTTAAGAAAAACATTTTCTTTTATAAACTTCTCATTATCATTTTTTATAGATGATATTACTTTTTCAAACTCATCTTTTTGAGAGTTTATAGAAGAAACTTGTAAAGCATAACATGAATTTTCATTTAAAAGTTTTTCATTTTCTTTTGATAAAATTTTATTTTTCAGTTTTTCATTTTTCAGATCATTAAATAATTCATGAAATGCATTTGAAAGTTCAATAAATGATACCTCATCATCTTCTAGGGCCATGTAATAGAGGTGACACGTTCAGTGGTTTCTTCTTTGTCAGAGAATGAGGAATCACTATTTTCCCATGAGGCTTCGTAGTCTTTTATCTTTCTGAACTTTTTGCTCTTGAATTTGCCTTTATTTTGAGTAAAGGGCAATCCTTCTTCAAATGACCTGTTTTATTGCAATTAAAACATTTGAATTTACCTTACTTTAAGAATCTCCTGAATTTCTTTGAAAGCATTGCGATCTCCTCTTCATCTTCATCGGAATCGTCCGTGTCGGAGGATGCATGGAAAGCAAGTTCTTTCTTCTTTGAGTGGTGTTGTCGTTCCTCCTTCTTTCTTTCTTCCAATTGCACTTTATATACCATTAGATTACCAATTAGGTTTTGTAACGTCATAGTTGAGAGATCATTTGCCTCTTCAATAGTGGTTGTCTTCTTCTCCCATTCTGGTGTGAGTGCACGAAGGATCTTGCGAACTTTTTCGACTTGGGTGTAGTCCTTTCCAAGGGATGCTAAGGAATTGGTAATGTCAGTGAATCTTATAACCATTTCTGATATGGTTTCATTATCCTGCATTTTGAATAATTCAAACATGTGGACAAGAACAGATATTTTAGACTCTTTAACTTTATTTATGCCTTCGTGTGTTACCTGAAGAGTATGCCATATTTGATTTGCCGAAGTTGCTGTTGACACACGGTTGAACTCTTCTTTGGTTAAGGCACAGAACAAGGCATTCATCGCTTTGGCGTCAAGGTTTGTATTCCTCTTTTGATCATCACTCCAAGCATTGTAGTGGGTAGCCGGTTTGGTATACGGTGCTTCTACGATGTTCCAAAGTTCGTAGTTGAGTGATTGCAAGTAGATCTTCATTCTAAACTTCCAATAGTTATAGTTGGATCCGTCAAATAGCGGTGGCCATTGTGTAGAATGTCCTTCTTTGAATTGTGACGAAGGTAACTCCGTTGCCATCCTTGCTTGTTGTTGACGACTAGGTATGCATGGCTTGTATGCCAGTTAGGGCTCTGATACCAAATGTAGGACCTGCTCTGATACCAAATGTAGGACCTGCTCTGATACCAAATGTTGGTCCCGAGATGATGCCAATTGTTGAACTTGCTCTGTTGGCACTTATGGATCTAAAATACGAAGTCAACACAAATACTAAAACAAAAAAGGATTAAAATTAAACAAATAAATAAACTTGCAATAAAGGAAATCAAATCTCAGAGAAGTTTAGACAAACGCAAATACGAGAGATTTATCCTGGTTCGGTCCTCGTGACCTACATCCAGTCCCCAAGCCACCCACTTGAGATTTTTCTTTATCCTTGATTTTGTACACCCAAAATCACAACCATGCACACCAATTGACAAATCCCTTTGCCAAATGTGTACACCTTCTCTATAACCAAGAGAACAATCACCACCTTGTACAACTTGCTTCTACACCAAGAAGACCCTCTTGTACAATGATATCTTTGAGGATTACAACACTTCCTATAAAGCCTTGGAACAGTGTATGAACGTGGATAAGGGCTAGTATAGGAGAAAACTTCAGAGAACTTCACTATAGAGTTAGAATTTGGTGAAGAACTGAAGTGGGAACAGTTTTCAGGATTGGCAGAATTTTTTGATTTAGAAATCTGAAGATTAGGATCGGTATATGGCCTTTAGATTAACAACCCTATATATAGCTGCACTCTAGGGTAAGTTAGGGTAGTTACAGGTTTAATTCAAAAGTTTAAAACGTTGGAAAATGTTGCACAAAAGACCAGATAACAGAAACTGTCCAACAGTTAAAAACTGCCTATAGTCGACTTGCCTTTTGAGTTAGTCGACTAGTCTAGGCAAATTTCCAAAGATTAGTCGACTAATAATGGGTATAAGTCAACTAGGTAAAGATAAGCTCAAGTGACAGGTTTCTGGATAACTGAACCAAGTCGACTGCAACTACTTTATAAGTCGACTAGGTCAGGGATTAGTCGACTAGGGGAATAGGGTTAGTTGACTACAATTGTCTATTAGTCGACTATGTCTTCTGTCAAGTCGACTAATGGACAAACAGAGAGTTGGGTATAAAGTGAGACACAGGATTAGTCGACTAGGAAGTTTGGTCAAGTCGACTACTCTATGGGTTAGTCGACTATAAAGGGATATAAGTCGACTATGATACTAAGATATGTGTGTGTGCATCAAGGCTTTTGACATGCTATTTCACAATTATAAAACACATCATATCAACTCTCTTTGGGAAGTCTTAATCATGCAGAACTCTTGATATAGTCGTGTAATAGAGCTCCAAATGAAATGCTTCACAAATGTCTTCATCAAAACATGTTCCAACAGAACGAATGTATGAATGTTAGGCCAACACAAACGGCAAAGCTAGACACACGCGATGATTTAGCGTATCAACGCCAGCTAATGCACGTGATGTAATACCTCTATTTTCGAAATACAAGATTTAATAATGAATAATAGTATTTTTTTTATTGCATGTATTTTGTGTTAATTATTATTGTTGTTATGCATTATTATTATGGTTGTTATTATTGGTAATTATTATTATTGTTAAATATCTTTGTGTATTATTGTTCTTATTCTTATTATTAATAATATTGATATTTATTTTGTGTATTATTCTTAGTTAAGCTCACTTCTTACCCCATATTTTTCTGTTCCTTTTTCTTTCATTTTCTTATTCTTTATACTAAGCCCAATTCAAATCCAAGTACCCATTTTCATATGCTTTACCTTTTACCATTAGTCCATAACCGTTTCATATTTTTTCTTTATTTTTTCTTGACCCAAGCCATGAACCCATTTCCAGTCCTTCTATTTTGCTTTTATTTGAGCAAAAACCAAATCACAACCTATTACTCAATATCTAATTTTAATCTTACCTCAAATCTAAATCCTAACAAAAATCATATCTAATCCTAACTTACCCCAAATCCAAATCTTATTTTCAAAATCATAATTCTATTTCAAAATAAAATTTTAACTAATTTTAAATCTATTTTAATCCTTATCCTATCATATAAATCCTAAATCCTAACTATCTAATCCTTTATCTTAACTATCTAAATCACTAACCTTATACCTCTCACATTATATTTATTCCTATCTAATCCTATCCATCAAATACAAATCTTAACCAACCCAATCCTCGTAATCCTAACTACTAAATCCTATAGTTGTCATAATTAAATAAAATATTAATTAATATTCTCCCATTATCTCCTAATCTTAACCATTTAATCTTAAATTATCCTAATCCTAACTATATAATCATAACCAATTAACATCTCCAATATAAACATCAAATCCTAAATCAAAATTCTAACATAATTTCCTTCTCCTTTCTTTGCTGCCAGCCTCAACCCACCATACGGCCTCCTCTTTCTTCTCTAGCTAGACTCTGACGGTAACTCATGACACCCCGACATCCTCGCGGCCTCTGCCTTCTCTGTCATCAAATACTCCATGGCTAGCTATGAGTTTCTTCCCCTCCGCGGCTTCTGCCTCCTCTAGCGAGCTCCATAATGGCCTTCTCCTGACCATATCTCTTCCTGCGCTATGAGTGTGCCCTTTCTTTCTCTCTATTTCTATGTTATTATGTATGTATTTATGTATGCATCATTTGTAATTTGGTGTGCATAAATTATTATGTGATGGTACATTTGTGGATATGTGTTAGGGTGCATGGAAGTTTGTATGTTTGTTGTATATGTTTAGGTAAGAGTATGTATGCATATATAAATGCGTGCATGACTATATGTGTGTGAGTATTGTGTATGCCTGAGTGTATGCATGATTATGTGTATGCATGTATATACTCGTACATATATGTATAGGGGTGTGTACATGTGCATTTATGTGTATATGTGGCCATATGCATTTGGTTATATGTTACAGCGATGCAGACCAGTTCGTGCGTTCTGAACCCAATAACGGAAGACCCAGACCCGATCTGGATTTATGTTTGTTATAGACCCGATATGTTGGCGTTTCGAAAATCGACCCATGAGATGATCCAGAGATTCGTACTGACTCGTGCAGTGGAGACCGGACGGTAATTTGGTTTTAAAATCGTGTCATTTCATGTGAGTGTTTGTTCTTATGTCATTTTTTTATTTACCATTATCATTGGGTATTGTGTTTTTATTCATATTATTTCATGTGACTACTTGATATACTTTACCAGTATGATTACATGTATTACTTCATGAGACATCAATGATTGTTCACCTTATTTACATATTTGATATGAGCTTGTATTAGGGTCATTTCATGTGTTTGTAATCGCCATTGTTGGCTTAGACCTATTATGATATACCATAGACGAGACTTGATCTTGTAACAGACCTAGTTGTGATAAATATTAGAATATAAATATATTGATCTTGAGGTCGATTGATTCATGATTGAGGTTAGAGGTTTATATTTTATTTATAGTATTTATCGGTCAAATTGTTTGGTGACTATTCCAACTAGAACTCTTTTAGATATTGAGAAGGTGTTAGATTTGATGTTGACTTGTTGCCAGACTGTCTTACCAATTCATGGACATGTGTGAATATGATACCCTAAAATGCTGATGTATGCAATAGGACTGACTTTTGGACTATTTGGAGCTATTATTTCTGGATTCTTCCATTGTTGAGCTTGACTGATGTATTGATGGCCTTATTGATATTGATTACTAGATATAGGGATGATCTAGATTTCATATTGATCGAGGATGTGGCAATTCTTAATTATGATCTGGTTTTGAATTTTTAAATAAGGACTTTCGAATTTACCCTGATGATATTGATTGAGTACTGATAATCTTATCAATGTTGGATATTAGATATAAAGATGATTGAGATGTTATGTTGATCGAGGATGTTATATTCTTTAGTTATGACCTTAATTATGGTTGGATAAGTCTGATTTTGAGGATATTCCATTCTTTAATTGTGAACTCGATATTCATTGTTGATCTCGAGGATATATTCAGTGTTTTATGATTGGTTCTTGACTATTTCAGTTATTCAGTTATAGAGGTTGATTTATTGTGAATGTGTTGTGAATGTGATTTCATTGATATCGGTGATACACACACACACATATACACATTTAGAGTTTGACAGAGGTTATTGATCAACTGGACTTACTGGTGATATAAAAAATTGAAGTAGATTGATGTGATGAGAGATTTGGTTATTGATTTATTAAACTTGTGATTTACTGTACTAGATTTTCTTGACCTACATTGGTATTTGATATTTACGATGACTGTATCATGATTGCGAGTTGATTGATTCATTACTATTATTATTTAGTATTAGTGGATGAGATATTGATCAGTTTTATATGAGTTGTATATTGACTAAATGGTAGAGGACTGTTATTATTATTTATTTATGTGACTGAAAGTTACTGAAAAAATATTGTTAGACCGTAACACTCGATACAGCTCTATTCATCGTATACATGATTCCTGTTACTGTTTACTATCTTGATTACTGTTCACTGTGTATACGATTATTGTTGACTGTTATACTGTACTGTTACTGTCACTGTATTGTCCCAGTATTCTAAGTAACATGATTATTGACTGATTTAACTAAATTAAATATAATGTAAATGGACAACTTATACTGGGCTTGAGAAAATTGATGGAGGAGATAACGTTTGTATTTTAGGTGGACCTAGGATACAGGTTGCATAGCCGACTTACGGTTCCACTGTAGGGTTCCGGGAGATGACTGACATCCCATCTGTTTATTGTTCCACAGTATTCTGTGAGTATTGTTCCATAGTGATACTATGAGTACTGTTACTATTACTGACTACATGGCGGTAGTGCTTGGTTCAACGCTAGGCATCTGGGCCATAGTCCTGGGTATGTATGGGACCCACTTAAAGCATAGATAATGTCTCCAACTAATCAGTTTCAATAACTTAGGACCTGGTTGACACGTGTTGTAGGCATAGTATGAGATGAGTCTATATAAGTGGCAATTGGTGTTCGCTAACATAATAAATAATAATGAACTATTTATAGTGTATTGTGACTGACCATAATCACCTGACTATACATGTATAGAAATTATGACAAACATATGATTGTACACATGACTGGATTGTATATCAGACTAGTGTTATATGCTAGGTTGCACATATTGACATTACTTATTTCCTTTTATCATGATATCAGTTATATATCGTTCATAGTCTTGTTCTTGATATTGATTATTCTGTTATCTTTTATTTTAGTTTATCATGTTGTTATTGCTTACATTGTTTTTATGCACGAGCACCTTTCCCTTTACACACACACTCATTAGGTCGCTTCTGATGACCCTGAATTTGCACGTCGAGATACTAGATATTTTATACTCTTATTTAGGTGTTTATTGAGTTCGTACGCTTTGTGAGGAGCTGGAGTTTTTCTCTTTTGGTTCTGGTATTCTTATCTCTCTTGTCTTCCTGTTATTTCTTGATCTCGATATATATCAGATTCAGTATTTATTCTAGTTTTTTTTTATATGATATCATGCATGGATTCTTATATGTGATATTGCAGTAATTATGATTCATTATAGTTTAGATTTATAGCTTTTTTTAGGTTACTTAAGGCTTAGCGCGTATATGTGACGATTTTCCTTGCATATATATATATCGCCGACTCCCGTCGCGACTCTATTTTCATATATTTTGGGAAGCGGGGCATGACACGTGATGAAGCCACACTTATAGCGAAGCGATGTATGAATGTTCGGCTATGACAAGCGATGAAGCTACAATCGAGCGAGTCTAACTGTAAAGCGCTGAGCGCTAAGCTCGCCTCCCGGCGGAGCTATATGAAATCCGGAGGTTAAATATCTACCTGCACAAACGTTAGTACAAACATGCATATAAATAACAGTACACACCAAACATGAAATAACGTTACTCGTAATAACAACCAACAAGTATTCATAAGGCATGTATACATTAGAAAATCACATGCATATCATATATCAAGTTGCATAATGATGTGTCATGTATTAAAAGACAAAATAGCATTCACTAAGTGATCAGTCACATATATTGCATATACATTGTTACATTACTATACTTTTTATCTACTAAATCCAATTAATAAGTCTTATTCTTCTTTGTTATATGTAGGCCCATTGCTAAAAGAAAGAAAAGAGAAACAAGCCCAAAAGCCCATCAAAATCTGATTTAATTTAGAATAAATTCGAAATCAAGAAATCAGGGCAAATCTTGGCATATCAGAGAGGTTGAAAACTGGTTGAAATGAATCTTCCCAAATCAAGCAATTGAAGCCAACAATTAAAGGCTGTTTCGTCAAATCCTGAAATTGAAATGAGAAACCAGCAGAAGATATGGGCGAATCAACAAACCGAGGAGTCTCACCATTTGGGTGTGGCCTCCTGGCCACACCCGGGCCGCGAAAACGCAGCTCAAGCCGCATTTTCATGGCTTGGTTAAGGTTGTTGGAGGAGCGTTTGCTCCCCCAATCTTCCTACGACCTCTCCCCTCTGGTTTTTTCCTATAAATACCATTTTCAACAGAGAAGAAAGGAGCGAAGACTAGGATTAGAATTTTTGTTTATTCTTTAAGGATTTAGGCTCTTTGTTAGATAGTGTAAAAGTTGTATCTTTATTTTGTAAGTTGTAGTTCAGTACAAACACCAGTGAGAGAGAGGAATTGAGTGATTGTATTCTGAAGATTGAAGTGACATCAATACAAGGATCAAGCTACCTTTTCTTCCAGTCCATTTTACGGTATGTCTTCTTTATTTACTTGCATCGTTCTTTATCTTCTATGAGTAGATAAATCAGTTTTCTGGGCTCATTATTACTCCTCTCTCTGATCCCTCTTCTTTTGAATGGTTTTCATGAAAAAGACCCAACGCATCATTTGAATGCCTGAACTAAAGCCTTTCTTCTTTGAAAGTGTTCTTGAAAACACATGAGGATGTGTTTGGATTTTTAAACTTCTACTTCTTTTAATAATGTCTCTTGAACTTGTTTTTATCTCATACTTGAACTTCTTGATGATTTAACATTCAATTCAAGACGATTTCTTAAAGAAAAGAATTAAATTTTCCTAACATCTTATGTGCTTTACTTAAAGCTTTCTAAAATCAATCTTAAGTTTTTGCCTATGATCAAGTTAAGGCACTAATGATTTCAATAGAAGAACATGTCATTGAGTAGTGAGATAGTGAGCCCAGATTTTTCTTCTTTATAAAAAAATAACAAATCACTTTACAAATTTTATACAAAATTCACCTTTTCTAAAGCCTTCTCTAAATTTGTAACTTTTCTTTTAATCATCTCCCTTCTCTCCATTTTCTTTTTCAACTAAAAAACTAGCACCATTCTTAGCTTTCTAAATAAAACACCGAAAGGCTTTCATCGGATTCCTCCTCGTGGACACGACCCGTTAGCCCAAAGCTACACAGTAATTCCTTGCTCTTTCATTTTGCAATCACCAAGCATGTAACAATAATAGAAAATGCTCGTTTAAGAGAAACTGTACTCACAAAATTAATGAACGTTAGTTGCTAATACAGAGAAGTAGTACTCACCTTAGGATACCGAGGACGTAGCGGTGGACTCCGGGGAAACGCCAGTGGCGTTAGTTCGTGACGCGCGAGGAGAGAGAAAGTTAGGGGATAAAAGAGATTTATAGAGAGAGCTAGAAAGAGACTGTGAAAAGAGAGAGAAGGAATGAGAGAGACCTAGAGAGATAAAAACTATTAGAGAGAGTAGAGAGAGAAAGAAGTAGAAAGAAAGAGAGAGTGATGGATATTGAGAGAGAGAATAGAAGACAAAAGGGTAAGAAAGAAAGAAAAGAGGAAGAGAGAAATTAGACAAAGAGAGAGAGAGAATGAAGACAGTGAGAGAGAGGAGAAGGAAAGAAAAAGAGAGAAGGATCAGATCTAGGGAAAAAAGAGAAAAGAGATAGAGAAAAAGAGAGGAAAAGAAAGAGAACTGGAGAGGGAGAAAGAAGGGAAAGGAAGATGGCTGGCGGCCTGGCTGGCCAGAGGCGGCATGATCGGCTAGGGTAGGGGCGGCGTGACAGAGATGGGGCCGGGGGCGGCCTGAGCTTGAGCAAGGAGGGGGAGAGAAAATGAGATGGTGAAGGTGATATGGTGGCAGTGGGTGATACTCTAGGAGGTGGTGGGTGGTTGTTGTGGAGGAAGCGATGAAGAGGGAGATGATGGTGAAGATGATGATGTTGTTGATGTTAGTGTAGTTGTTGTTATTATTGATGCAGGTGGAGAGGGAGGTGGACGTGGGGGTGCTTGGTACTACCTGGAGGAGGCGGCTGGAGGGGACGCTGGCGGTCGCCGGAGGGGGGCCTGGGTCTGAGGTTTGGAGAGGAGGAGAGGAGGTGGAGAGGAGGATAGTGAGAGATAATTAGAAAGAGCGGAAGAGACTGCAGATAGAGAGTGAGAGAGATAAGAGTAAGGGAAGAAAGAAAAAAGAGGAAGTTGGTGAGAGATGGGATGGGGGTGTGGGCTGCAAGTGATGGGAGGGGTGTAAGGGCGTGCGGCTGATGATCGAAAGGTAACCATGCACGAAGTATGTATTTTGTAAAATCAGTATTTTAAGTATGTATGTTGGCTTCCTCGATACTTCCATTATAGCATATGGGCTATACGGATCGAATTCACAGGGATGGGAGGCAACAGAAGCATTAACGGTATGTTCATGTTAGTTGTTAATAGTTCTTCTTTGTTAAAGAAAATTAAAAGAAATGGAAAAGAAAAATAGAAGTGATGGGTAGAAGAGGCGATGAAAACAACGATGTGAAAAGTGGTATTGGTAGTGGAAATAAAACAAGAAATAGAAGGCGAGGTAAAACACAAAGTGGAAAGTGTGGTGAAGTGATATGAAAAATGAAAAAAAGAAGAACTTGTGTTGAAAAAGATGAAAATAATGGTGAACTAAGAAGGTGATGAAAACAACGAAGATAAAATGGTTTTGAAATTGGTTTTTAAAAATAAAGTAAAAAGAAAAGAAAACTCATTGCTACTAACTACTAAATACCCCACTAATCATGCTAACCTCTTAGTGATAATTGCCTCACATGGATCCTTAGCCATCACTAATTCTTAGCTTCTTTAAGAGATGTTTCAAAGCATCGCACATGAGATTTTTGTTCACATTCAAACTTGCATCAAAAGCAAGTTAATAAAAATATTAGATCATCAAAATCATTAAAAGTAAGTATGAAATAAGAGAGTTAGTTTGTTAGTAAGTCAGATGCTAGAACCCATCATCATGAGCCATCAATGGCTCTTGCAAGAGCAAGACCTTATAGAGACTATTAGATTCATGTGAATTATCAAGTAAGTGGTTAGATAATTAGTGGTTAGTAATTGGATTGCCATGAAAAGAAATTTAGCTAGTCATGTTAGAGGTTAGAGAAGAAACTATAGAAGGAAAGGAGGAGATTCTCATAGATTGTCACTCTCTATTACATCAAACTCTCTCGCCCCCCCCCACCGAATCAACTCTGTCCTAATACATGATCTAAAAGAGAAAAGAAAATATAAAAGAAGAAGAAGAAGAACTACACTACTCTATACTAAAAAAGAAGAAAACCCTAGCCTACTGCTCTCTAACTTGATTTTTGGCCCTCAAATGTTGTATTTATAAGCAAAAACACCTTCTGGATGATAAGACGAAGCCATACGTTGAAGATCTACGCGTGGGCCCACCATATTACCACAAAACAGCAGCAATTGCTGCATTTTCACAGTAATACCAGGATATAGGTCCTTGATTTACCTTGCTGATTCGTCGAGCTGCGAGAAGGTTTTGTATTTATCTATATTTGGGTAATTGGACCCGATTTCTCCAGATTCATTTTCAATTTCTAAATTCAATGCATCTTCTAAAAGCTCTCTAGCTTGGTCTCTAAGAAATGTGATTTAATTACTCAAAATTGGGATTAATTAGGATCTTATTCCCACTTTGCCCCTAAACTTTTAATTATCTGCAATAGAGACCAAAACATGGGTTAGATTTCTAAATTCAATGTATCTTCTAAAAGCTCTCTAGCTTGGTCTCTAAGAAATGTGATTTAATTACTCAAAATTGGGATTAATTAGGCTATTATTCCCACTTTGCCCCTAAACTTTTGATTATTTGCAATAGAGACCAAAATATGGGTTAGAAGTGATATTTTATTTATAGCAGAGCAGAAAATATGATATGATGATGCAGGATTGTAGACTAATCAGCTGACATGGGAAGGGAGAAAAGAAAAGAAAGAAAGGAAAAGAAAAGGGATAAAGGAAAAGAAAAAGAAAATAGAGAAAGAAAAAAAGAAAAAGGAGTGATAGGATGGGAGATGGTGAGATGAGATAGTGATGGGGAGTGGGGTGCAGAATGGTAGCATGGGAAGCCAGGGAAAAGAAAAAAGAAAAGGAAAGAAAGAAAGAAAGGAAAGAAAACAATAATATAATAATATTATATTCAGTCAAAATTGACTCGTTTAGAAAAATTCCCAAAAAAATCTCAAAAATAGAAAATCTAACTTTGAGAAACACTGTGAAATCAGATTCAAGAAATTTAATTTCCTTTATAAATTAAAAAATCCTGGAATCGATCAGCGATACTGGTCAACACCGAATTTGAAGATTTTGCATAATAATTCAGAAAAATTTCAAAAAATCATGAAAATTGTGAAATATTGAAAAACAATATTTGAAATTAAAACTAGTCGAATCTGACTATTAGAAGGTCAAATTATGTAGTACACTAGGATTACATCCCCAGTTTGGACTTGGGCTGACTCTAAATCCTAAATCCGCATCCGACACCAAATAATAATATAAATAAACAAATAAATATGGAGAAAATTAGGAAAATATGATCAAAAAATGGGGACAAATACTCGGATATGCATTCTGAGAATGGGATGTTACAATTCACCCAGCTCACAAAAATTTTATCCTCGAAATTTCGATAAGGGAGGAAGAAGAACATTGAAGGGACAAGGATGAGGGTGACAGTATGATAAAAGCGGAGGTGGTAGGGAATGATCACCATCTCAAGTCACAAAAGTTTGGTAGCAGTCACTGTGACCATCGTAAGACTCTTGCTCGCGCTGGAAGTACGATGGAGTCGATGCAGTATCTTCGGTCTCCTTGAACGAACAACTACTCTGGGGTACTCCTATCAGATCATCATTCACCCTACTAAAGGCATCATGAGAAATGCCAGGACCGTTACGCTTTCTTTGTCTTTCCATGCTTGAGTTAGACGAAAAGATAACGGGAAGGAGGAATTGGAAAGTGTAAATATACAGAAAGGAGGAACTGAAAAGTGAAAAGATAGAAGAGTTTCAAGATTCAAATAAAGGAAAGAAGAACTGGAAACTGAAGAGATAGAAGGATTCAAGGAATGGATGTCAAGTAATAAAGGATAACATCATACTCGTAATTGGAATATATAGCTCGGACTCATGTGCTCAAGTTGCAAATTAATAGCAAATTAATCTGCCGACTGGTTGTACTGAAGATGTGAGAGCCTAGGCTCTGATACCATCTTGTAATGTCCCGATCTCGTGAGTACGGGGACGCTACTATGACATATATACGTGGAGTAAAAATAAAAGTATGGATACAAGTACACAGTTATCAAAGGGTGTAATCTAATATAACATGAATATTACATCAAAAAGGTGTATAGTATGATTACAAAGCATGAAAAGGAGTGGAAGATACTCACGGACTATAAAGAGAATCTCACGAGCCACTCAAGGGAGGTAGGTGATTAGTCTCTAATTTGCATAATTTTCATCACATTCTCATATTTATTTGATGTAAAATTATGCTAATAAAGCTTTGCTTGCTTAATCTAGGTCCATGGTGCGCAAATGAAGAAGAAGACCCTAAACCACCATTTAATGTGTGATTAAAGGCCTACCAAGTAGCCATTGACTTTAGGGAGGAGATTTTGTCAGCCCAGGGCATCAAATCAAGAATCCAGGAGATTGGTGGACAGGAGACAGAAGGGACGACGCACTGCCCGAAGCCAGGCGCGCGCCGCCCTGGCAGGGCCGCAAAAATGCGGCCCAGGATGCGTTTTTGCGGTGTACAAGCGCGCGCGTGCCCGGGCTTTGGGCCAGGGGTCATCCCTAGCACCCTTTCCCCTGGTGCCTATAAATACCCCCCAGGCGTCTTCAGTTTTGGGAGATCCAGAGCTTTAGGATCTTTATGTTAGTTTCATTTTGGAGTTGTAGTTGTTGTTGTTTTTCTTCTTCCTCTAGTTGATTTAGCCATTAGAGTGAAAGAGAGAGAGAGAGTGTCTTAAAGTTGTATTTGGAAGGTGACAAGCTAATAAAAGTAACTATTTCTCTTTCTTCTTTCTATTTTCTAGTTGTTTTCCTTTGCTTTTGTCTCTTTGTTTTAGTGTAACTCCTTTTCTCTTTACCTCTTCTCTTTTATTGTTTCTTTACTACCATGTTTAACTAACTTCTCCATAGCATGGCTAACTAACTACTAACCCACTAATCTCTAACAACTTGATTGATAAACCCAAATGAGTCAATAGTGTCAAATAAGCCTTGTGCAAACGGGAGCTATGATATCTTAAGACGAGGGTTCTAACTCTAATTTATATACAAGTATTCACTTTCTTATATTTCATGCTTAACGGGTTTTTGATGATCTATGGATTTTATCCTTACTTGTTTTTGTGAGTTAGAGATTTTTCTTTTAACTTTGCCGATACCATTAGTGCACTTGTATCTTCCCTTATTCTCGCCTTCTATAATATCTTGATAAGGGAATGTCCAAGTTATTATCGTGTAAAGTTATGTTAAAGGAAGGACTTTCATTCGTTCCCAACGTGAATCGTTCTTATGCATAAAGATTTTACTTCCTATGATCCATCGTGAGGCTGCATCTTTAAGAAGTTAGGGATTAGTGGGAGCACTTAGTAGAAAGTTAGTCATGCGTTTTTACCATTAAGAAAATCCAACTTTACAAACCATCAAATCATCTTCAAACAATTCTTGAAACCAACTTGTTTTTATTTTCCAATTCTTTATTTAAAACAAAGAACTTTCTCCTTTCTTGAACAAAGAAGCCGCATCAAGCTTCCATCGCTCTCCCTCCTTGTGGATACGACCTGTATAGCCACTTCGCTACTACGAAAGAATCGCAGAAGTAGTAACATTGACCCACACTCTTTTTACTTATGGTTGTCCTTGCTTTTTGCCGATTAGTAGGTTAGGAATGAACTACGGCTGATCTGATGCTCCTCGAAGAAGTCCAAGGTTTCCACAGATGGATTCCACCACGTTTTCGCTATGCAATTGAATCTAGACATGAATGTCCAGAATTGTCAAAAAATAACCCAGCGAGTACGTAAAATGAAGTCAAACGACGTTCACAAGTAGTCACACGTGTACATAATCAAAGTGATGTAGTTCAGGCACACAAGTATAAGCAATAACCAGTAATATAACTGGTAATCAGAGAATCAGTAATAAATTCAAAATCAAGTAAGTACACGTGTATCGATAAATCTGAATCGGGAAACATGTTTTGAAAATCATATCGCGAGCATAGTTATACACATGCATGAAACCAGTATTGAACTAATAACTAAAACCAGATTATTATATTATTATGACTCGTATAATTTGTATACATCAATATGCATCCCATTTCACATACCTCCGCATAAAGACCCGAGATTAAGTTACTAAAAACTGATGGGGCTCGACGAACTATGTTTAGAATGGTCCCGTGCATGCCCAGGATAACGGTCCAGGAGTATCTGGCACTGAAATAGAATGTACTGCTAGGTATCATGACTTATTGTATGCCCGAACAGGAATAGGGTGTCGCCGCTCCAGAGGAATAGTCTCAAGGGCTTATGGCACACCTGACAGGAGATCAAGAGGAGTAGGGGTGCCAGTATACCTCACGGAAATACCTGGTGGCCTCCAAGTAGAATCCCAAGTTTTACTTGTACAACATTTGTATGGCCATCATAAACACAAAAATTACATCAATACCCATCAGTTTCCCTTGTCCCGGTGCAAGTTTTCTATTTATTATAGATTAGTTCTGATGATCGATTTAAGGGGATTAACAATGATATAATAACAGGAAGAACAAGCATGATACAGAAGTATAATCTCATGAGTGTACATGATATCAGTGTCAAGTCCCCGTAAAAGTGATAATTAAGAGTCAAGTGATATCATGCAGGTGTCAGGTATCAAGTGATAGTATATCAAGTACCAGGTATCAGATATCATATGTCAGGTGATTAACATATGGTGTCAGGTAATCAGTAGATCATGTGACATAATACAAGAAAACAATATATTCAAATATTTCAAACTCTTCACAACCATATCAATAAGAATTATTAATTATCCAGACAGGGAGCAAGCTAGGCCGTGTTAGCATAACACTCGGTACACAACGGAGTTTGGCTTCTGACAGAGTTAGCGTACAACTCTAAACGCTAATGCGTTTGATGAGGCTACACTCGTGGCGGAGTGGATGCATGAATGTCAGGCCAACGCACACGACGAAGCCACACTCGCGATGAAGTTAGACGCACTTAGCGAAGCAGCATACGAACGCCCGACTAACACACGTGATGAAGCCATGCTCCCGACGAAGCTAAACACATGTGGCGAAGTTGTGTATGAACATTCGGCTATCACACCTGAAAAAGCTATATTCGAACGAGTTTAACTGTACAGCATTTTGCTCTAAGCTCGTCTCCCGGTGGAGCTATATGAAATCCAGAGGTTAAATAGATATAAAAGTAAGGGGAAAAGAGAAAAGAGAGAGTTGGTGAGAGATGGGATAGGGGTGTGGGCTGCAGGTGATGGGAGGGGTGTAAGGGTGTGGGGCTGACATGGAAAAGGAAGAAAAGTAAAGAAAAGAAAGAAAGGAAAAGAAAATGGAGAAAAAAAGGAAAAGAAAAAGAAAAAGAGAAAGGAAAAAAGAAAGAGAAGTGATGGAATAGGAGATGATGAGATGAGATAGTAATGAGGAGTGGGGTGCAGATCGACAACATAGGGAGCCAGGGAAATGAAGAAAGAAAAGGAAAGAAAGAAAGGAAAGAAAACAATAATATAATAATATTATATTTAGTTAAAATTTGACTCATTCAAAAAAATTCCCAAAATTCTTAAGTAGAAAATATTATCTTGAGAAAAATTGTGAAATCAGATTCTAAAATTCAATCTCGTTTGAAAATTAAAAATCCTGGAATCAATTGGTGATACCGGCGACACATGCTTTGAAGATTTTACAGAATAATTCAGAAAAATTTTAGAAAATCATAAAAAATAAAAAATATTGAAAATAGTATTTGATACTGAAATCAGTCAAATTTAACTATTAGAAAGGTCAAATTATGCAATACACTTGGATCAGGTCCACGGTTCGGACTCGGGCTGACTCTGAATCTAGAAATCTGGATTCAATATCAAATAATAATATAAATAAACACAGAATAAAAAATACGGAGAAAACTAGGAAAATATGATCGAAAAATCAAAACATGTACTCGGGTACATATTCTGAGAACATGGCGTTATAATTACCTTATCATTTCATATGAATTCATTTACCATTTTGAATTTAGAACTATTTGTGATCTAACTTAGACTGTGATCGGATTAGATCTTGAGGTGGATTAGACAGCAATTCTAATTAAATGTATGAATCCTAGTGTGAACTATTTAACATACACTATCTTTCTTGCTAATGTTAAATCAGATAAGAATTTAATTGGATATTGGTGACTGATTAAATAGAAGATTCTTTATTAAAAGAATGAGGTCTTGGACTTAGAAATCAGTTACTTGATTGGAGTGGAATTGACTTTGGGTTGAGAAATATGTGTTGATTAGTTTGGTCATAACTAGTGGATTATACATCTATACAGTTGGATTGTTACCTTGGTATATGATCTTGTGATTGACCTTGATAGAAGTGAGAGTATGTGATGATCTTAATTAGGTTGGAGTGTGAGGATTAGATTGAATGTATCAGAGTATGTATTTAATTTAGATATTGAGATTTAGATATACTAATAACTTAAAGGATGGATATATTGATAACTTTGAGGATCAGAGTAGATTGATAGGATGAGAGAACTGATTATTGGTTTATTAAGCTTATGATTTTGGATATTTCATACTCTGATATGGACCTAGTATTTGATATTCATGATGACTATTGCGATTATGAGTTGATGGATCAGTTACAGATATATTCTTTATACCGGTGGATGAGATTTTGATTGATTCTAGATAGGACTATATAGTAAAGAATCAGTGTTCAGACATGTTACTGTATTATTTAATGTTATTGATGATCAGTAGGAAAGTATTGTTAGGCCGTAACCCTATATACAGTTTTACTGTTTATCGTATACACAGTTACTGCTACTATTTACTGTTATGCTGCACTGTTACGGTCACTGTATCATTCCAGTAATCTAGATAACATGAATATTGATTGAATTAAATAATAATATTATTGGACAACTTACACCGGGATTGGAAAAATTGATAGAGGAGACAACCTCTGTATTTTGGGTGGACCTAGGATATAGGTTGTGCAGTCGAGATAGGGTTCCACTGCAGGGTTCTCGGGGATGTCCGACATCTCATACTATTACTGTTATACTATTATCGCAGTACCTGATGGTACGGACTGGTTCAGCGCCAGGAGTTTGGGCCATGCTCCCGGGTATATACGGGACCCACCTAACGCATAAACAATGCCTTCAACCGATTGATTAGTCTCAAATTTTGCATATTTTTTATCACATCTGCATAGTTATTTGATGTAAAATTCTGCTAATAAATCTTTGCTCGCTTGATCCTAGGTCCATGGTGTACAAATGAATAAGAAGACCCTAAATCACCATTTAAGAGGTGACTAAAGGCCTACCAAGTTGCCATTGACTTTAGGGAGGAGATTTTGTCAGGCCAGGGCATCAAATCCAGAAATCAGAAGATCTACCTGATAGGAGACAGACGGGACGGCACCCAGCAGGAAGCAAGGCACTCACCGCCCTGGCATTGCCGCGGAAATGTGGCGTGGGCCGCGTTTCCGAGACAGTACAGGTGCGCGTGCACCCGGGCTTTGGCCAGGGGTCGTCCCTTGGCCCCCTTTCCCCTGGTGCCTATAAATACTCCATGGGGTCTGAAGAGAAGCAGATCTAGAGTTAGGAGTTGTTATTATCTTGTAGTACTTGTTGTAGTTTCTTTCCTCTTCTAGTTTTAGTTTTAGCCATTAGAGTGAAAGAGAGAGAATGTGTAAAGGTTGTATTTGAAGGTGACAAGTTAATACAAATAACTACTTCTCTTTCATCTTTCCATTTACTTATGTTTTTCGTTTGCTTTTACTTTCTTATTGTAGTGTAACTCATTTTCTCTTCTTTCTTTTATTGTTTCTTGTTGTAGTGTAACTCCCTTCCTCTCTACTTCATTTCTTTTGTTGTTTCTTTTACTACCATGTCTAACTAACTCTTCCATTGCATGACTAATTAACTATTAACCCACTAATCTCTAACAACTTGATTGATAAACCCAAATAAGTCAATAGTGTCAACTAAGCCTTATGCAAATAAGAGCTATGATATTTTAAGACGAGGGTTCTAACTCTAGCATACATTTAAGTATTCACTTTCTTATATTTCATGCTTAATGGGTTTTTGATGATCTATGGATTGCATGTTTTACTTGTTTTTATAAGTTAAAGATTTTCCCTTTAACTTTACCGATACCATTAGTGCACTTTTGTCTTCCCTTATTCTCGCCTTCAATTGGATCTTGATAAGGGAATGTCTAAGTTTTTCCCGTGTTAAGCTAAGTTATAGGAAGAGCTTTCACTCGATTTTCACGTGAATAGTTCCTAGGCATAAGGGGTATGCTTGCTTATGATCCATTGTGAGGCTACATTTCAAGAAGTTAGGGATTGTGGGAGCAATTAGTAGAAAGTTAGCCATGCATTTTTACCATTAAGAAAATCCAACTTTACAAACTACCAAATTATTCTCAAACAATTCTTGAAACTAACTTATTTTTATTTTTCAATTGTTTATTTGAAACAAAGAACTTTCTCTTTTCTTGAACAAAGAAGCCGCATCAAGCTTTCATCACTCTCCCTCCTTGTGGATACAACCGTATAGCCACTTCGCTACTACGGAAGAATCGCAAAAACAGTAACATCAACCCACACTCTTTTTACTTATTCTTGTTCTTGCTTTTGCCGATCAAATTTTGGCACCGTTGCCGGGGAGGGAACGGTTTTATTGTTTAATACTAAAGATTTTTCTTTGTTCTTGTGTGTAGGTGAAGTACCAAGGAGCTCACTATCACGGGAAGCGAAAGTGGTGGCCAAAAATGTTTTAGGAGGATTCATTTGCCCTTGGAAAAATTCGTGAAAAAACGAGTTTCTCTGATTTAAGTACTAACAAACTCTTCTGTAGGGTTGCCGAAAGCCGCTCAAATTTCTTTCTAAATTTTTTTCAGTCCCTTGAATACTTTACCTTATACATGTGTAATAAACTCAACAGAAATCTACTTGTTGCTTAATTGAAATTTGGATTAGACTTTTACATTTATGGTAGTGTCTATTTCAATTCATTTCAATTTCTATTGAAGAGTGCTGGAGAAAGGTATGTGTGCATTTAATAGAATAGGACTAATATTTTGGAGTGATCTATCACTTTGAATGTTACCTTGTTGTGAATAAACTGTACACTTGTACAATTGACATTAAGGGCAAAATCCCAAATAAACAAGATAAGGTGGGGATTTCATCACCCTTCCTTAACCCAAAAACCATCTCCAAGTGCACTCACATAACCCAAGCCTTAACTAAAAACCGATAGACGTTGGCCCTAGGGACATCTCAGACTCACTAAGAGATTAACCGAGGGTGAAAATTTCGAGAACTATTTCCTGCAAAATCGGTGTCTAAGGAAAGTGGATTGAGAGGCAAAGTCTCGAAAGCTCCATGGTTTGGCGTAATTAAGACCCGTGGCTCATGCCCGTATACTCCCACCGAGTTTTGCCCTTTCCTGGCCTATTAGCTTGTAGTTGAGTTCCTGCAACAACCTCCCCCGAAGAATCGACCAGTTATGAGTCGTCTAGGTCCAGGTACATTAGACTAAGGCTTGTGGTTGTTTTTCTTTCTTTTGTTTGTTTATTTTATTCTTTTCGATTGTTTGTTGTCTTTACGTTGTTTGTGGTGTGCTGCATGCAAGAGTGGGTAAGAGATCCTATATCTTCTAGATTAACCAGAAACACTTCTTTATCCTTGTATCCAGACCGGTGATGGCGTCACTTCAGGACATGTTTTACCTGATCAGAACTTCATTACCATCTTGTATAAAACTGCCTGAGGCAAATGGAAATAATTTTGAACTAAAGCCTCAATTCATCAACACTCTCCCAAAGTTTCATGGTTTAGAATCGAAGGACGCATACTTCTTTATTAGGAAATTTGAAGAAGTGTGCCTTATTATGTGTATTCCCTACCTAGGAGACGATGTCGTTTGGTTACGTTTCATTCCTTTTCCCTAAAGGACCTAGCGAAGAAATGGTTGTACAGTTTGGCGGTAGATTCTATCACGACATGGGATGATTTCGTTAAGGCGTTCTTGAAGAAATTCTACCCAATCCACAAAACTGCTCTCATTAGAAAGAATATCATGTAGTTCAGGAAGGAATTGAGCGAACCATTTTGGAGACACTTTGAGTGATTCAAAGATCTCCCAGCTCAGTGCCCTCATCATGGTGTGAAAAAATGGCGTCAGTGCCAGATTCTCTACGATGGCTTAGATTATCAAATGAAAACTCTTTTAGAAGCCATGTGTCAGGGAGGGTTCTTGCAAAAGGATGAGAACTAGGGTTGAGATTTACTTGAGAATTTAGCTGAGAAAATCCTACAATATGAGCCTGATTAGTCTCTAATTTTGCATAATTTTCATCACATTCTCATAGTTATTTCATGTAAAATTCTACTAATAAAACCTTGCTTGCTTGATCCTAGGTCCATGGTGGGCAAATGAAGAAGAAGATCTAAATCACCATTTATTTGGTGATTAAAAGGCCTAAAAGATAGTCATTGACTTAAGAGGCTGGTTTCGTCAAAACCAGAGATACAAAACCAGAAACCGGGAATCCAGTTGATAGGGGGACAACCAGGCGGCGCTGCGCGCGCCGCCAAAGTACTGCCACAGAAACGCAGCATATGCCGCTTTTCCGCGGCCATGTGGGCGTGCGGCGCGCTACGTTTTGGGCCAGGGTTTGTCCCCTGGCCCCCCTCATCCCTGATGCCTATAAGAGCCCTCCCTGGGTTCTTCAGTTGAAGGGGGAACCAGAGAGCAAAGTTGTGTAGTTTGATTTTCTTTGTAGTAGTTGTTGTTGTTGTTGTTCTTCTTTTAGTTCTAGTTTTAGGTCTTAGCCATTAAAGTGAAAGAGAGAGAGTGTGTAAAGAGTTGTATTTGAAGGGTGACAAGATAATACAAGTATTACTTCTCTTCCTTCTTTCCATTTACTTGTCTTTGCATTTGCTTTTACTTCATTGTTGTAGTGTAAATTTGTTGTTCTTTGCTTCTTCCCTTTATTTGTTTCTTGTTGTAGTGTAACTCTTTTCTTTTCCACTTCTTTTCCTTTGTTGTTTCTTTTCTTTTATGGCTAACTAACTCTCTCATTAGCATGGCTAACTAACTACTAACCCACTAATTTCTAACACTTGTTTGATAACCCGCATGAGTCAATAGTGCCAAACAAGCCTTGTGCAAATGAGAGCTATGGCATCTTAAAACGAGGGTTCTAACTCTAATTTACCTACAAGTATCTACTTTCTTATACTTCATGCTTAATGAGTTTTGATTATCTATGAGTTGTGTACTTTACTTGTTATTGTAAGTTAGAGACATTTCCTTTTAACTTTGCCGATACCAATAGTGCACTCGAGTCTTCCCTTATTCTCACCTTCTATCGGATCTTGATAAGGGAATGTCCGAGTTTTTGCCGTGTAAGGCTAAGTTTTAGAATGAACTTTTACTCGATTTCCACGTCATTAGTTCCAATGCACAAGGGTTGTGTTTGCCTATGATCCATCGTGACGCTATCTTCAAAAAGTTAAAAATTAGTGGGAGCACTTAGTAGAAAAGTTAGCCATGCATTTTTACAACTAAAGAACCCACTTTTTACAAACCACCAAAACATTTTCCATCGATTCTTAAAAACAACTTGTCTTCACTTTTCAATTCTTTATTTGAAAATAAGAACTTTCTTTCTTCTTGAACTTTGAAAGCCGCATCAAGCTTCTATCGCTCTCCCTCCTTGTGGATACGACCCGTATAGCCACTTCACTACTACGGAAGAATCGCAAAAGCAGTAACATCAACCCACATTTCCTTCTCTTATTTTAGTACTTGCCTTTTGCCGATCAGAGCCAGCCTTAGAAAAATCAAGGAATTCACAATTTATGGCTTCAAGAGGAGGGCTCCTATCTCTAATATCATCCATAGCTATAGAAGTTAAGATTACAAAATGAGGAGAATAGAGGCTCTAGAGACAAAAGAGCTAGCCAATGTCAACCAAATCAACCCATCACCAATTCACAATCTGGGTTGTTCATACTGTCAGGCACCAAACCATGTTTTTGAAGAGTACCCTGTTTTTCATACCCAACAAGTGCCACCGGAACACCTGAACGTGGCTTACTCACGGCCGCAGCATAATCCCTACTCGTAAACATACAATTTAGGTTGGAGGAATCACCAAATTTCTCCTGGGCCCAGAACAATCCTCCTAGGCCTAATTTCTCCAACAATTTTCACCATCCCAGTCCTCCACCTCTCAAAGTTCACCAATGAAAAAGAAATTCAGTAAGTTGGAAGAGAGCATGGAAGCTTTTATGAAGTCCCAAACCGCTTTCATGCGAAACCAGAGACAAACATTGAACAACCATTCACAGGCTATATCGAGATTGGAAATACAAATGAGTCTGTTAGCTAGTTCACTAAGTGAAAGACCGAAGGGTGCTTTACCTAGTCAGCCGCTAGTTAACCCAAAAAATTCCAATCAAGCGTATGAAATTCAGGATCCGTCAATTAACCAGTGTAATGATGTTCACACACTTCGATCTGGAAAGAAGGTGGATAACCAGGTCTACCAACAAAAAATCCTGTCCAGACTGATCCTATTCCGGCCTCCACCTCTGCTAGTTCCTCCCAATCTGACGAGGACAAAGCTGCTGAACAAGTTCATAAGCCTGTAGCACCCTTTCCCAATAGGCTTAAGAATAGCAATAAGAATATGCATATGGAGAAGATGCTTGAGATGTTTAACCAGGTCAAACTGAATGTACCTCTTCTTGACGCTATCCAACAAGTCTTAGCTTATGCCAAATTTCTTAAGGATATGTGTACGAAGAAGAGAAAGATAAATATGCCCAAGAAAGTGTTCTTGGCAACCAATATAAGTGAAATTCTGTCTGGTCCCATTCCGGTGAAATACAAGGATCCGGATGTCCCACAATTTCCTGCACCATACGACAAACAGAAATTAGCAGAGCACTCCTTGACCTTGGAGCAAGTATCAACTTGCTACCTCTCTCAGTATACCAACAACTTGGTTTGGGCGAGCTGAGTCCAACTCAAGTTACCATTCAGCTAGCTATCCTATCTGTGAAAATGCCGAAGGGAGAAATCATAGATGTCCTTATCTGGGTCAAGGATTTCATCTACCCGTTGACTTTATTGTTCTTGAGACCCAACCTGTGTCAAATCCGTGGTCTCAAACTCCGGTCATCTTAGGACACCCATTCCTTGCTACAGCCAGTGCCATAATCAACTCTAGGAACGGGTCCATGCGATTGACCTTTGGAGACATGACGAAGGAAGTCAATGTCTTTAATCTTGGAAGACAACCTAGGGATATCAATGATCAAACATTTGAGGTCAATTCTATTGAAAATCTGACCAGTGAGCATGAGGAAAGCATGGAGATAGAAACAGAGGCAGAGTTTGATCTGGAGTCTGTGGATTTTAATTTGGACCAGACCGTAGATTCGGCAATGGATTGGGCGTCAAGCTCAAGTATAACTCATCATAGGATTGAAAGTCCAGATATTACCTCCAATGAAGCAACACCTTCCTTAAAGCTAAAAGCCTTACCCGAAGGAACCCACTAGAGACCTCGACGTTAATAAACCCTCCCCCACACTTATCTCATGCATTGTCCTCAATGCATCGTAAATATATATATATATATATATATATATTATATATATATATATATATATATATATATATATATATATATATATATATATATATATATATATATATATATATATATCTGCATGAAACAAACAGTGAGGGAAAGAAAAATCACCTCAAGGTGGTGGTTCTGGTGGTGGTCTAATTGCTCCACGAAATGCGACCCAATCCAATTTGCGTGGAGTCCAGAGGAACCCTCCAGAGACCTCTCTAATACAACACTAAAATGATATTTGCATTTATAATTTTTATTAAGACTTTTACCCCATCTAATTTCTGAACTTTCAAAATAATTTCGGAGTCAATTTTATTAACACCTTTGTCCCAAAATGGAGTATGAAAAGATTGAATGATTGATTTGGACTCAGGAAGTATAGGAACAACTACTGACTCAGGAATTTGACTTAAGTCAAGTAAAGGTTCTGGAGTCGAGATTGATTCAGGAAGTGGGTCTAAATCAATATGTTGAAATTCTAATCCACATTCATTTCCCCATAACGGAATGTGACTCCCTGAGATTGGTGACTCAAGTTCAAGAATGACAGGTATGGAACCAAATCTGACTCTAAAATATTGCTCAAATTGGGTAGCGAAATAGGATTCAATATTAATTCAGGAATTTGAACTGGATCACAAATTTGAGGATCAAAGTCACTGTCCTTATTGAGTTCAATTTCATAAAAATGAGAACTTGTCAATTTGTCAATGGGACTTTCATAAGTATGAAATTGGTCAAGTTCAATTTGTTGATCATAAAAAATTGGCGATTTAATTTCACGATGGATTGGCACAGGATCCAATATTGACTCAAGAAAAATCTTGAAATCAGGTAAAAATACCTCATCCATTATTAAATTAGGCAGTGAAATTTAATTACCAAGTTGAGATTTAGGATCATATTCATGCTCAAATTCAATCTCAGGAAAAGGATGACTTGCCAAAATATCAATGGGGTTTTCAACATTTAAAGTTTGGTCAAGTTCAAATGGGTGGACTGAAATTGAATCTTAGTTTTCAAAACAACATGATTCTTTAGCTCTAACAGAATGGTTAGTGACCTTAGAAATGGTCAAAGGATGAGAATGGAGAGTTTTGACCATCATATCTTTGTCATGATTATAAGTGATTTGAGCTTGAGACATGATTTCAAGCATCTTTTCATAGTCGATTGGTCATCGTTTTGTTGTGATTGAGCTTGAAAATATGAAGATTTATTTTGAAAATTATGGTGAAATCGTGAGTCCATTAGATTTGATGGTTTTTCAAACTCACGCATACTCATTTCCAAGATTGATGGTTTTCTATCTTGAACTAGTGGGACTGAGTATGAATCTTGAAAATAGTATGGATTTGGAGAGGCTAACATTATCTAAAATTTTTGTTCAACCTCCTGTATGGCTTCTATACTCTTTTCTAGCTCGAATTTTTCTTCACTTGGTGGTTCTAGAAAAAGAGTATAGGAAGCGATATCGAGGAATGAATATTATGTAAATTGTGGACAAGGTGGATAAGGAGGTTGAAAATTTGACTCGGGGGAGGTGAATCCCCATTGACTCTGTGAAGAGTTAAAATTTTTTTAGAAATTATAGTCATAAGATTGAGGGTATGGGTTGTATTGATTTGGATAAGTCCAACCCGGTGTATTTGGTTGGTTCATATTATAAAAAGCCGGGTTGGAACTATCTAAATCAAATAGGGTGGGTCGGTGTGAAATATGGATTCATATTAGGATTGAAAAAATTGTTATTGTTGAATTCTATTTCACAAATAATCACAAACAAAAGAAAAAGCAAGCAACAAACAAAAAGAAAAGAAAAAAAATTAAAACCAAGCCTATATTAAGGTTGACCTAGACCTAGACGACTCCTAACTGGTCGATTACCCAAGGGAGGTTGTTGTATGAATCCGACCACAAGCTAATCGGTCAGGTAGGAGCAAATTACGGTGGGAGGTATCCGTGCATAAGCAACGGGCCTTAATTACACCAAACTACAGTATTTTCGAGGCGTAACCTCTTAATCCCCAACCTTAGACACCGATTTCACAAGAGTAAGATTCAAAACATGTTCCACCCTCGGTCAATCTCTTAATGGGTTCAAGATATCCCTAGGGGCTAACGTCTATCAATTTTTATTAGGGCTTGGGATGTGTGAGTGGGGAGGCGATTTTTGGGCTAAGGAAGGGTGATGAAATTCCCACCTTATCTTGTATGGGTTTTGCCCTTAAGTCCAATTCGTGCAAGTGTGCGATATAGACAAGAATAACACAAAAAGCGAGTAAATCACCCACGTGTTTATCCTATGCTATATGCAACGCCATATGTATACCTCAATCCAGATCACAACAATAGAACAAAATATAGTATATTGGAATTAAATTGACACGTGCCTAAATGGAAATGTCTAAATCGTTTTAAAAGCATCCAAATACCATATTTTAGTTCTTTATTTATTGCATTGTGTAGGCAATCAAAGTAAGAAAGTAATAGTACAAATTAACTAGCTATTACAATGAACACAGCTTAGCACAACAAGATACACAATTATCACAAAATAGTCACGTGTCTGCGGCAAAAGTCGTGTTTGTGCGGCTTTTCTTTAGAAGCTGGGTCCCTTCTTTCTAGAGCAGGGAGATGTAAAGCTAGTATTTGTTCTGCAATGTTAAGCTCCTGTAGAGATTATCCTGCACACCAAAATAGAGAAGAAAATGTTAACAAATACGTGAAATCAAAACCATTCTCGTCCCCAACAACGGGCGCCAAAAATTTGATCGGAGCGGAACAAGCACTGGAAAACGTGTATTTATGAAATCAATGTAAAAGCTTGTATGTGCTAATGTTCCCTCGATACTTCTGTTATAACATTGGCTCAACAGGTCAAATCCACAGGGACGGGATGCGATAGAAGCATTAACAGTTTATGTTTACGTGTTATGTTAACAAGTCTTCTTTGTTTAAAGAATGAGAAAAAGAAAAAGAAAAGAAATCCAGAAGTGATAGGAGAGAAGGCGATGAAAATGGCAATGTGAAAATGAAAGAGAAGTGATTTGGAAAACAAAATAGAAAGAAGATGAAGCTTATGGTAAAGAAAATAAAAACAAAGGTGAATAAAGAAGATGGTGAAAACAACGATGAAAAGATAAAAGAAGAGTTTTGGAAATTGACTTTTTAAATAAGATAAAAAAAACTCATGGGTACGAACTACTAATTGCTCCACTAACCATACTAACATCTTAGTGATAGTTGTCTCACATGGATCCTTGGCCATCACTAATTCTTGGCTTCAAGAGATGATACAAAGTATGACACATAAGATTATTCTTCTACATTCAAATAACACATCCATTTAAAAAGTTAAGATGATCATTTCCTACAATCCCTAAAAAGCCATGTAGCCAAGGCCGTCACCAAACCTTTTGTCATTATTGAGGGTGATGAGGACACATGGTCTGACATTACCATTAACGAATTTGATTCAAATGACAAAGCCCACTTTTCCCTATAACAAGCACTTAATGATGATGATATATCTAGGGTCATAAATTGCATATCTGCCCATGATATTTAGGAAAATTTTATCACCACTCATGAAGGTACTACAAAAGGGAAGAAAGCAAAAAATGATTTGCTTAATTCACAATATTACAGTTTCTATATGTTAGATTGTGAATTCATTCATGATATACTTTCTTGGTTTATTTCTATCACTAATGAGCTTGTTTCTCTAGGTAAACCCATCGACAATGATTAAAAGGTGCATAAGATCATTAGAGAACTTTTAAAATCTTAGGAGGCAAAAGCTACCAACTTAAAGGAGCTCAACAAAAATAAAAAAATAAACTTTAGCACTTTCGTGGGGAACTTGAAGACACATAAAATAGAGATGAAGGCAAGTAATGATCATGAGCCATAAAAGAAGATTGATGTTGCATTCAAGGCCTCCCCAAGAGAATACAAGAAGAAAATAGTTGCCACACCAATTATCTCAGAGGGTGAAAAGCAAATGAAAAATTAAAAGATGAAAATCTCACAAAGCTCATAATGATGATGGGAAAATATTCTACAAAGGAAAAGCTATGAAAGCATCAACTTGGAATTTAGAGAGTGAATCTGAAATGGAGGATGATTCTGGACACACATGAAATATACCTAGAGGGGGGGCTGAATAGGTGTACTAGCTAATCTAATGATAAATGATGTGAAATTAAAACTTAATTGTAACACATTATGTGTAACCAAAGAGTGTAGCTGAATTCCCGGTGAAGAGCTCTGGACTATCTCCTCGAGATTCCTCTAAATAAGAGTTAAGGTGCTATATGAAGCTCTCTTGGTTCAACACAAGTATGGACGCACAACCAATACCAAGCATGTATGAATATGTGCAATATAAAGTAATGCAAGATATAAGAGAGATAGAGTTTAGAGATACTGGATCAAACGCAAATAACAAGATATGTTTCGAGGTTTGAGCCATTGTTCTATGGCCTCGCCTTCACACAGAAGGATTTCCACTATGTCCACAAAGGACCTCCCACAAAGAGAACCTCTAACGAGGAATTTGCAATTACAAACCTGGAGTATACAACTTCTCTCAACACAACCACCTCTACTCAAGAAGTAAGGCACAAAGCCAAAACTCAATCACCTCTTCACAAGAGGGATAGGCACAAAGCTAATCAACAATCACCTCTACATAAGAGGGATAATGCACAAAGCTAAAACTCAAATATAATCATCTCTACATAAGAGGGATAAGGCATAAAATCAAAACTCAAACACAATCACCTCTACACAAGAAGGATAGGCACAAACCCAAAATACAATCGCCTCTACACAAGAGGGTAGGCATAAACCCAAAACACAATCACCTCTACAGAAGAGAGATAGGCACAAAGCCAAAATACAATCACCTCTACATAAGAGGGATAAGGCACAAAACCAAAACTCAAACACAATCACCTCAGCACAAGAGGGATTAACACAAAGCCAAAGCGAAGAAGAGATTACAATCTTGGTGATCATAATAGACCATAGATAATTTTTCTCACAAAAATAAGATTCTATAGATAAAATTAGATATGCTAGCTCAAGTGTGTGAAAATGAAGTGTTTGAAAAAGAAAATAACAAAGAAATACACTAGAGAAAAATACTAGATAGATATGTAAATAAAGATCAAAATCAATTCCCAAAACTTCCTTTTCTTTGATTTTTCTAACACTTTTAAAAACAAATAAAAGATAAAAATTTTAGGCTCATAAACTTCTTTTAAACTTGCTACAAAACACTTAAAAAGATGGAAAGAATAGCTCTTGAAAATCTTGGTGATCAAGAGATCACACTCTCTTTGCAACTCTCTTACAAAAATCCTATAGCATAAAATGTAAACTTGAAGCTCAAGGATGTAAGTGAGAGTAAAAATCAGAAAGAGAGATTTTGAGAACAGAAAAACTCAAATAAAACTTTAAAAATAAGAGCACAAAAGTAAACTTGAAACTTTTTCTCTTTGAAAGCAAAAACTAGATTTTTAATAGAATTTGTTGTTATGAAATATTCAATCCCAATGACCCTTTATATAGGTTTTAAAAAAAATACTTTTAGAATAGTTTTACCAGGTCTAAAGAGGAAAAAATTAATCTTAAAAATTCAACTTTCCTCGTTTTAAAAGAAACATATTTTAAAACAGTTTTTAAAGGAGCTAGCTGTTACTGCCAATCTGGCAGTCTATTGTTCAATTTTGAGCATAGTTTTCAGGCATAAAATGTTCAAACTTAAATAATATATATATGAACAATTTGTAAATATTTAAGTCTTCTTTCTAATGCAACTTAAATCAACTCAATATCAGTTTGGAGTAGAAAGTTATCAATAAAATATTGAAAAGTATCAAATCAAAACTGTAAACTTTTATCAGAACAAGAATAGATTTCAACCCAATATTTGACATCTTTAGCATTTGAATCAGAAAATAATTATTGAATAAGAAATGTAGCTTTGAAAGTTATCTTTGAAATGCAATTTAAATCATGTTAATTAAATATAATAATAAAAAGCTATGATAAAAATCTAAAAGGGTGTTTAGCAGATCAGCAGAATGGTCCGCTGCTTGGTCAACCGAGAAAACCCGATATATGTGTACTTGAAATCCAAAACTAGTTAATTCAAAAACTAAACATATAGAACTTGTGTGTGCGTGAAATTGAGCATATCAACACTAGTCTATCTTACATAAGATCTAAACACAAACTAAAACTAAACAAACTGAAGTCTTTTGTAGAACTCCTTCTCCAAGTCGACTCAATCCAAACATGATCCAAAGAGCTTGACACCATCTGAGTGCTAGATGCGATGTTGATGTGCGAGCTCTTAAATTTATATGTGTTAGCTCTAAAACTCGTTTGTTAAAGCTAAACACCAACTAAGATCTTGATAGTAAATCTGAAACTATATAAACACATGATCATTAGAACTATAACTGCATGAGTTAATCAGCATCAAAACTAGAATGATGGGCTTTTGGGCTAACAACATATGCTTTATGGTTCAAGGGGATGACCCCTGAGGTAAGCTCAAAATCTTTTTAGATTATAATAATCTTAGTATGGATTTGATTGCTTCATTCTTTGAAATATTTGAAGAAAAATATAATTTGTTGAAAATTAAAAACAAAAACATGAAAAATGTATTTCATTCTTTGAAAAACAATATATTGATTTGATCTCAAAAGAAAGGATTCTTTGAAAACCAACTGGATTTTGTTCTAAAAGAAAAAGAAAATATCTACATTTCTTTTAACAAAGTGAAAAAGGATTTTATTTCTCATGCTAATATTGCTTCTTCCACTATTGATAAAAATGAGATTTATGTTTTAAAAAATAAAATATTGAGCCAATGTGTTTTTAACCATAATCGATTGAAATCTATGTTCACAAGAAACATGTTCCACAATTGCATGCACACACTCCATGGCATACACGTATACATCATGCTCATAAGTATGATCTTATGTATACTTGTTCATATTGTGACCGTAAAGGCTTGTTGACCCAAAGGCCATTAGCCCTAGTTTTGATGATAACAAAACATATGTAGTTATGTCTTTAATAATTTTATTTAGCAAAGTTTCAGGTTAACTTTTTGCTGCATTTTGGCCCCATCATAAGACTTACATGTTTGGAAGCCAAGAACATGTCGATCCCAGGACATAAGCACATAGATGAGCTCAAGGATCAAGATTGCATGAGAAGACTATATCAAGATTTGTATTTTTTCTTTTTGCAATTTAGATAGGATTTATAGTCGTTTGTTAAAACCTAGATGATATAGGTTAATAGCTCTTTAAGGATTGACACACATATATCTTTCGCATTCTAAAAGTGTTTTAAAAAGAGTTCAAAACTATTCTTTTTGTCATTTTCAAAATCGAGTTTCAGAAAGATAAGTTTTGGAAAACTCAGTTTTCGATTTAGAAAAGTATTTTTACAAAATATAGTTCTAAATTTGTTTTGTGCTGATCCATGATTACACACTGGTTCTATCAAATCCCTAGAACTTCATTTTGTGCTTAAAAAAAGTTTATTTTTGTCAGAAAAAGGTTGACTTCAAAAAGATTTATATATCAGGTTTTTGGCCCAAGGTCAGTCGATTGATCGGTTGATCGTAGACAGAGCAAAATTGCTTTATCGGTTAACCACGCGGTCGATTGACATGCAACAAATTTTCCCAAGTGCATTGTGTGCACTTTGGTCGATCGATCGGTCGACCGACTGCAAAACCTTGCTCATGGTTGGGCCCGGTCGACCAACAGAGAGCTTTGCTCTCTGGTTGGGAAAATGGTATATCGACCGGTGGACCGCTATCCCAATGATCAGAAATCCAACCGTTGGCGGTCGACCGGCCAGTCGACCGATAGAAGGATTTCCTTCTGATTTTTTTCCAATGACTATTTTTCTCTGTCTTTTTCTGGGACTTTTTCAATGACTCTTTTAGATTTTCTCCTCATGTTTTCATTCCTTATAAATAGTGGGACTGTATAAAACCCAATACAAGTTTGATTACAAGTTTACAACATGATTTAATCAGGTTTTAGTCTTTTTCTTAAAAGATTTTCTTTTGAGCCAAAATTCCACATTCTTGATTTTTAGCTTGAGCCTTCTCTTTACATCTTTACAAGCTATTTTCACTACACAATCCCAATGGGCTTCATCTCCTCAATTTGGTTATAAGATTTTTCTTGTGAGCCTTTTGTGATCAAGAGAAGATCACCGATTTCCTTTTATCGTGAAGTTGTAGAGGTTGCGGCCTGAAGTGAGCTAGTGAGTTCCATTGTTGGTGTTGCAGCACCATGAGAGAGGACTTATAAGTCCATAGAGTTCCAGTGAGAATTTGTAATGGTTGACGATCTAGTGAGATCGGTTATAGTGAAAATCCTTCATAGTGTTGAAGGCGGTGACGTAGAGCAGTGGCTCGAACCTCGGAACATATCATCGTGTTTACGATTGCTTACTCTTTCTCTCTTCACTCTACTCTCTCTTTACTTACTTGCACACTTATATTGTTTACTTATTTACAAGTATTCCTTGTGTTGGCATTGGTATTTCCTAGGTTACTAGCAAGTACATTTTAATTTCGCATTATTTGCCATTTAGTATAGCAATCACCTATTCACCCTCCCTCTAGGTGTTTTACATTTGGTCTCAGAGCCTAATCCTAGTTTTAGTTTAATCACCTTAGAGAGATCCTTTTCATTTGGCCATATTCATTTGTTACATTTGCTATTTGTTTGTGCACTTATTCCTTCTCTAGCATTAAGTCCCCACTCAAATTTGATGGGTTGAACTTTCCCATTTAGAAGGTCAAGATTAACCTCTTCCTCACGTCCCTAAAGGTTAGAGTAGCTAAGGCCATAACCAAAGAATTCATTGAACCTCACAGTGATGAGGATACATGGTCTGAAACAACCGCTAAGGACTATGAGGCCAATGCTAAACCCAATATGCGCTTACACAAGCATTAATGATGATGATATTTCTCGTGTAATTAATTACAAATCCGTTTATGAGGTTTGGAATGATCTAATCATTACTCATGAGGGGACACCACAAGTAAAGAGATCTAAAATTGACTTACTTCATTCTCAATATGAAATTTCTTACATACTTGAAAGTGAGAGTATTGATGAGATGCTTACTCGGTTCACTAAGAATACTAATGGATTATTTACTTTAGGTGACACCATTGACAATGACCAAAAGATTTGTAAGGTCATTAGAGCTCTCCCCAAAGTTTGAGAAGTCAAGCCTACAATCCTAAAGGAGCTCAACAATAGAGAGGAGATGGACTTCTCTGGCTTCATTGGAAATTTCAAAACCCATGAAATAGAAATGACGGTGAGAGAAGAAAGGGAGACACCAAAGAAGAAAGTAATTGCTTTCAAAGGTACACCCTCCATTATCGACGAAGAAGATTCATCCGAAAATGGAGATGAAGACTTTGCCATGCTCATTAGGAGAGTGGGCAAAATGTTTTATAAGAAGGGAAGACAAAGCAACTTTTGAAGAGAAAGACCTCAAGGAAGATTTGAAAAGAGGAAGGAGGAAACTGATCCTTGCTTTCATTGCAAGAAGACGGGTCATTTATCGTGGTTTGCCCCTCACTTCAAGCCACTATCTCTAAGAACATGCATAAGAAGAACAAGGCAATGATAGCCCCTTGGAATGATTCAAAAACGGATTTCGAAGAGGAGATTGATGCTGCACACGTTTGCTTCATGGCAAACGGAGAGAAGACTTCTATGATAAATTTGAAACCTCTCCAGAAGATGATGATTTAACTATGGATGAACTCGCACAAGTTTTTGAAGAATTACAAAATAGATATGAAATTTCTCTTGCACAAAATAAAAAATTGAAAAAGGAAAATGACTTTTTAAAAAAAGTTAGAAATTGTTTTTGAAGAGAAAATGACTTATCTATTTCTTTTAAGAAAACAAAAAAGAATTTTGATAAATATAGAATTGTTTGTAAGGGCAAAAGCCTAATATTGCTTTTAACAAAAATGAATTTTTGGATATCGAAAAACGTATTGATGTTTTGGATACCACTTTGAAAAAGTGTGCATTTAATATGATCAAATTAATTCTATGTTTTCAAAGGGAAAAACCCAAAGGAAATATACATCTTATTCATCTCACACACACCATAAACAATATGAACAAATGCACATACACATCAACAAAAGCATGCTTCATGTATAGCAAAGTGTACACATGTGCACATTGCGGTTACAAAAGCCATTTAGCAAAATTTTGTTATGCTAAGTTAAACATATTATACAAAAATGTTTGGGTTCGAGAAAGTAATAGCCCTATAAGACCCAAAAAGATTTGGGTACCAAAGAACACACCCAACTTAATTGATGTAGGTGTGTCGTCCTCCTCCAAGACATAGGGGAAGATGGTGCCTTAGTGGTGGATGCATCGAAACTCAAAGGATCAACCATCAATTGCATCGCTATCAAGAAGCACCTAGTTTGTAGATTGCCTATGCTTTGGTAACTTCTCCATTTAAAAATTTCATTTCTAATTAGATCTATATATGCATAGGAATAGCTAGCTTTTCATGCTTGTTCATATATTTTATGTGGTGTTTACATGATCTTTGTTTGGCTTGCCTATACTTGAACTGGTCTTTTACCATTATTTTTATTCTTTACTAGCCCATGAATTGCTTGCTCGTGCTTATAGTATTTTCCTATGCTCACCTGTATGATAAATATCTTTGCATGTATGCATACATAGATTAATTTTTTTTTCAATACATGGATATATATTTTGTTCGTATATCTATCTTGTAAATGGGTATCATATTTAAACCATATATAAGCAATAAATCAGGATAGTAATTGCGCTCCTCAACTCTTATCTAGAGGAATGACGAGGAGAAATTCAGAATCCGTTAAGGGTGTTCGGCTTCAATATCTTATTTTTGCTTAATATATGATTTAATTGTTAAAAATATATTTTTTAATATAATGAAAAATTTATGTTTTGATATCATTTTTTTTGTTTTTCATGCCTATAACATTTTTGGTGTTATTTCTCTATTTTGTGCATAAAAATATCCAAATTAAAATATTTTTTAAAGTCCTTAATTCATAACTTTTAAAAACTATTTTTTTGGGTAGCCCCGGTCGACTGATCGGTCGACTGAGTTGACTTGGAATAGGTTCGGTCGACCGAGGAAACCTGTAATACAAAAAAAAATTTGGCTTAAGCCGGTCGACCGATTGAAACCGAGATGCTCTCGGTTAGGCCCCGGTCGACTGAGTTTTGGGTCTGCTGTGGTTTTACCTATTTTTAAAACCCTAAAATCCGAATCTTTCTCATTTTATCTTCTCCGCTTACACCCTCTTCTTCTCCTCCCTAATTCTCTTCATCCCATCTCTCCCAAACCCATCCAAACTCAAATTAATCCCTAAAATTTGTTGGATCTCACCTCAAATCTTCAGATTCACTTGTTTTCAAGGAGAAATTTCAGGTTCTTTAAGGTATAATCCCTAAATCTCTCAAATCTTCTTTATTTCATAATTTTCTTGAAATATTTCTTAAATTCATGCCAAAATCTTATTTATCATCTTTCTATTTTTATCATGTCTAAGAGGCTTAGATCTGAGAAGGGTAAACAACTTGAATCCTCATCAAAATCCTTTATTTCTCAAAATGCATCTCATAGATTTTATGTTATCCATAATAAACATTTAATTTCTGATAGAACTGTAGTGCTTGCCGATTTTGAGCACTTAAATCTTACAAATATTTTGAACACAAGCTCTCTAGAATATCTAGTCACCATAAAGGAACCTGTTCACCCTGAGCTTGTGCATTATTTTTACTCTAATCTGACTTTTTCGAACAATCATATCAGATCTAGGGTTCTAGGCAAGGACATTGATATTTCTTTAGATAGATTTGCCCATCTGCTACATCTCTCCTGTAAGAGTGTAGATATATAATGTTTATATACATGATTTTGAATATCCTGACAATGAATCTGCCCTCACCGCATCTCTCTTACTTCACGATGATGATAACCCGGCCTTAGTTAGGAACGAGGCGGTGAAGTATTACACGCTCACCCCAAGTCCTAGTTAAGACAGTGTTCTATAATCTCCTGCCAAAATCATGCTTGGGGTTCTGCTTCCTTCTTGATCTATTGCCTTCTGAAAGGCATTAGAGTAAACATTCCTAAGCTCATCATCAACTTCATAGTTTCTACGCACCTCATGATCCCAAACTACCACTTACCATTTGGGATGCTCATTACCCGACTTCTCAAACAATTAAAATTTGATCTTTCTGTGGAACGATCCATTGAACCATCTATTGACATAAACAACACTCTCCTAAAGAGGATGCATGCATGGGAGTGTGCTCTTGCTCCTCAGCCCTCCTATCATTCCTATTGTTGCCCCTGGATCCTCTTTAGCCTCCTCAGCCTTTGTTGAACCATATTCAGCACTCTTTGCTCAGATTCGTGAATATGATCTGAAGATGGCTACTTATTTTAAGAGGATTGAGCAAGGCATTCAGAACGACTTGCAATATATCTGCTCATCCATTCGCTACCTTTAGACGTGCGTTGACGAGACCTATAGTAGGAACGCTTGATCGATTCCTTTTTGAAGAGGCCACGCGTAGCCTCTTCCTGCATCGGGTTCTCCATTTGAGCCCTAGGTGCCTCCTCCAGCTCCTTCTGAAAAACCAGCTCCTCCTGAAGATCCAGACCTTCAGGATTAGTGACCCCTTTTGCTTTGATGACAAAAAGGGGGAGAGAGATTTTGTAGAGTTATCGAGTTTTTATTTTCATGTACTCTTTTATGTGAACATGTAGTATTTGGTGTTTGGACATGTGTTTTTATATTGTATGGTTTGGAACTTGTTTTGAGGTTGGCATGAGCCTTTGTATGGACAATTTTTCTTTTAATAGCATTGTTATCTTTGGAAAGTTATGTATCTTTTTTTATGGTTGATATTTGATACATATCTTCTATTTGTGGTATGTGGTGTGTTTGTGTTCTTGAGTATCCTTGTAAACCAGCCATTTACCAATTGTTTTGGAGGTTGGAGGTTATTGGTTAGTTGGAGGAAACCGTTTGTGCATACACTTTTATAATTCTGTATTCTTGGTATGCACAGATAGGCTGCATAGAGCTTAATTGATATATCTTATTTATATGCTGTTATTGTTGCATCTTGCCTATATATCACATTACCTGTGATAACTCTATGTGTTTTGTCATCATCAAAAAGGGGGAGATTGTTGGCTCAAAGGCCATTAGCCCTAGTTTTGATTATAACAAAACATATATAGTTATGTTTATAACAATTTCGTTTAGCAAAGTTTCAGGTTAACTCTTTGTTGCATTTCAGCTCCATCACAAAACACGCACGTTTGGAAGAAAAGAACTTATCGATCCCAGATCTAAGCACATAGATGACCTCAAGGATCAAGATTGCAAGAGAAGACTGCATCAAGATTTGTATTTTTGCTTTTTGCATTTTAGATAGGATTTATAGTCGTTTGTTAAAATCAAGATGATATAGGTTATATAGGTTGTAGCACTTTTGGGATTGACACACACATATCTTTCACATTCCTAAAGTGTTTTAAAAAGAGTTCAAAACTTTTCTCTTTGTCATTTTCAAAATCGAGTTTCGAAAAAACGAGTTTTGGAAAAACCCAATTTTCGATTTAGGAAAGTGCTTTTACAAAATATAGTTCTAACATATTTTGTGCTGATTCATGATCAAACACTGATTCTATCAAGTCCCTAGAACTTTATTTTGTGTTTAAAAATAAAGTATTTTCATCAAAAAAGGTTAACTTTAAAAAGATTTACAAATCAGGTTTTTGGCCCAAGGTCGGTCGACCGACCGGTCACCGAAGACAAAGCAAAATTGCTCTGTCGGTCGATCGCGCGGTCGACCGACATGCACAAAATTTACCTAAGTGCATTGTGTTCACTTCGGTTGACCGACTGCAAGAGCTTTGCACTCGGTTAGGCCCAGTCGACCGAGCCGATCGACTGACAGAGAGCTTTGCTCTCTGATTGGGAAAAATGGTTGATCGATCGGTCGACCGCTATCCCCAATAGTCAAAAATCCAACCGTTATCGACAGAAGGATTTCCTTCTGATTTTTTCCAGTGGCTATTTTTTTGTTTGTCTTTTACTTGGTCTTTTTCGAATGACTCTTTTTGGTTTTCTCCTCATGTTTTCATCCCTGGTAAATAGTGGGACTGTAGAAAAATCCAATAACAAGTTTGAACTAGTTTACAACAAGATTAATCAAGTTCTAATCTTTTTCTTAAAAGATTTTCTTTTGAGTCAAAATTTCACATTCTTGATTTTTTAGCTTGAGCCTTTACTCTACATCTTTACAAGCTATTTCTAATATACCATCCTGAAGAGCTTCATCTCTTCATCTTGGTTATAGGATTGTGCTTGTGAGCTTTTTTTGATCAAGTTCTATTGTGAAGTTGTAGAGGTTGCGGCCTCAAGTGAGCTAGTAAGCTTCATTGTTGGTTTTGCGGCACCAAGAGAGAGGACTTGTGAGTCCATAGAGTTCTAGTGAGAACTTGTAACGGTTGATGATTGAGGTTTTACCTGCACAAAAATACAAAACTTTAGAACTTTTATAACAATAATGTAAGGGGCTCAATTCTACCGCTATAGTAAGTGGCTATGCGGGTCGTGATCCATAAGGAGGGACTAGCGATGGAAGCTTTTTTAATAAGTTCTCTTTTAAGTTACAAAGTATGGTTAAAGATTGAAAGAAATTTGGAAGATTGTGGTGTTGGTAATTTACACTAAAATTAAAAGAAAAGAAAACTAAAACCTAAACAAATTGCTTATCTCTTCGGCGCCTGCTTACCTTTGACCCGTATCGACGATGTACCTTTGCTTGAAGGCGAGCGAAGTATGACAAATAGGATCTTTGCCATTCTCGTATTACACTATGAATTGAAGGGTTAGGCTACTCTACCATGGAAATGGATAGTCGTCACCATAAGCCATCAACGACACTTGTAAGGGCATGGCAACTTTGAGGCTATCGGTTTCATTTGGATCCACAAACATAGAAGAGGGAAGTAAACAGAAACAAGAGTAAAGAAGAAAAAGAAACTTCGGTTCGACCAAATAATAATGGAAGAAAAGATCACTTACACTGGTGTCACCTTTAGTACAAGCTTGCTCTCATTCTCCATGAAAGTATTCTCTCCTCTCAGTTATATAAGGAAAATAAAATTACATGAAAAAAAATAAAAAACCTAAGTTACAAACTACAAATTAGCCTAAATTCTACTCTATTCTTGGTCCTTCTTTGCCTTTGAGATTGTAAGTATTTATAGGAGAAATGTAGAGGATAGAGAAGTATGAAGATAGGGAAGCTGGATATTTCTAAACTTGAATCCTCCCCTTATCTCCAAACTTGATTTGATGTGAAAATTCAGTTCTGGTCTACAACTTTTTGGCGTATTGATTGCTGAATATAACATATCAAATGATAGAATTAGAAATAGTTCTCAACCTAAGAGTTGTAGCCTTCAAATCTTCTTTTTAGATCATCTTAAATCATTAAATTTGCATTTCAGTAGCGAAAGATATGATTCAAATATTAAAATGTATCAAGTCAGAATCTGAGTCAAATTTTGTTCATCTCATCCGTTGATCTTCTCTTTATCCATTTATCCCTTTGGATTTGGACTCTGTATTTGACGTTATCCTTGGTTGATCTTTAGATTTAACCACTTGATTCACCAAAAACTGAATTTAACCAATTAGATTTGAGATCATCCTCCTCTAACTAAATAGATTTAGTTAAATCTAAATTTAACTGATATTTATTTGATTTTATCCTCTTCTCCCCATGATTATCTTTTGCAAAATAGACATTTAAAATAAGAAATTTAGCAGATTTATTATATGATAAATGTGAAAATGTAATAAAGAATAATGCAATAAATGTGTGCATCACACCCCCCATACCTATCTTTTGCTCATCCTCGAGCAAAATAACAAAACTAAATCAAAAATTATTAGACCACTTTTGCTGGTTACGCGATTGCACTGAGCATGTGCAACAAGCCGTTAAACCTCTAGGTTTCCTCTAGAGGACGAGTTTTGTCTCGTGAGGGTTTTTAGTAGATTACACCAACAAAATCCATAAAGAAAGGGAAAAAAGTGTTAGTATTTCGAAAACACATTTTGAAAGAGAAAAATATTTGAAATATTATTATAAGAATTAAGTAATCTATAAGTTATAGGAAAACTGAACTTTTCATTCCTAAACTTAGTCTTTATTCAAATACTTGTTGTCAATCAAGGCAAGAAGTCAAACTGTATTTTTCATCTAGTCTATTACTTTACCCTAAGTCATATGTACCTTCGTGACTGTGAAAATTTTGACTAAGGGTTCTTTAACTCTAACTCTTATGCCTTATTTATTTATTTATTTGATAGTATTATTCCTTAGTTCTATTAGGCTTTCTAATCTGTCATGTAACTCTATTAGGCTTTCTAATCTGTCATGTAACGAGCCTTTAATCGGTGACTCCCAAACCAAACGGTCATAGGGTACCGGGTGAGAAAACACCCCAAGGACTTAAGGACTTGAGCAAACAAGGCCACAAAACTAAGGATTTTATTATATGAACTGCTTTTAGGCGTGAATACTTATGTTTTATGAGGCACAAATATCCAGCTTAATTGGAGGATTTATATATATATATATATATATATATATATATATATATATATATTTTAACAAGGCATAAGAATCTTTGTTTTTAAACCCTAAGTGTGTAAGTGTTTAAGGCATGCATATATTATCCAGGTAAAGATCAAGACTAAATTATTTTCACAAATTTTCTTCCTAAGCTTAGAAATCAAATAAATAATTTTATTTTGATCAAGTAAAAGAAATCCTAATTATGATTCTCCTATTCCTCAAAATTGAGTTAATTTCTTACAAAAAATGTTAAAATATTGTTTCTATTTACAAAAAAAATTTAAAAGTAAAAAAAAATTTATAATAAAAAGAAAACCTAAGTTATGTTAGAACCCTCTCCCACACTTATCTCATGCATTGTCCTTAGATGCATGAAAAAGAAGAAAGGGAAGGAAAATATTACCTTAAGGTGGTGGTTCCGGTGGTGGTTTGATTGGTCCACAAAATGCGGCCCAATCGAATTTGCGTGGAGTTTGGAGGAACCCACCAAAAACCTCTCTAATATAACCCCCTAAAATGATGTATATATGAATGATTTTAATTAAGAATTTTACCCCATGTAATTTTCAAATTTCACAAATAATTTTGGAGTCAATTTTATCAACACTCTTGTCCCAAAATGGAGCGTAAAATGATGGAATGATTGACTTGGACTTAGGAAGTACATGAACTAATGCCGACTCAAAAAAGTGATTCAAGTCAAGTAAAAGTTCAGAAGTCGAGATTGGTTCAGGAAGTGGGTCCAAATCAAGAAGTTGAAATCAAGTCCACGTCCATTTTTCCATAACGGAATGTGACTTAATCTTGGTGATTCAAGCTAAAGAATGATAGGTGTGGGAATCAAAACTGACTCTAAAATATTACTCAAGTTGGGTAACAAAACATCAGTCAATATTGATTCAGGAATTTGAACTGGATCACAAATTTGTGAACCTAGGTCACATTTCTCATTGAGTTCAATTTCATAAAAATTAGAACTTGTCAATTTGTCAATAGGACTTTCAAAAGTATGAAATTGGCAAGTTCAATATGATGATCATAAAAGATAGGCGATTCAATTTCATGATGAAGTGGCACAAGATTCAATGTTGACTCGGGAAAAAGATTGAAATCAAGTGAAGACACCGGAGTCATTATTGAATCAAGAAGTAGAATTAAATCATGAAGTTGAGGTTAAGGATTATATTCATTCTTAAGTTCAATTTCAAGAAAGGAATAACTTGCCAAAATGTCAATGTGGTTTTTAAAATTTAGAGTTTGGGCAAGTTTAAATGGGTGTACTGAAATGGAATCTTATTTTTCAAAACAACATAATTCTTCGGCTCTAACAGAATTGTTAGTGACATCAGAAATGGTCAAACGGTGAGAATGGAGTGTTTGGACCATTATATCTATGTCATGATTATGAGCGATTTGAGCCTGAGTCATGGCTTGAAGCATCTTTTCATAGTCGATTGGTTCATCATTTTATTACGATTGGACTTGAAAAGATGAAGTTTTGTTTTAGAATTTGTGGTGAAATTGTGAGTCCGTCAGATTTTGTGATTATTGCTTGGATTCACGCATACTCATTTCCAAGGTTGATGGTTTTCTATTTTGAATTGGTGGAACTGAGTATGAATCTTTGAAATATTGTGGACAAGATAGATAAGGAGGATAAGTTGGTTGAAAATTGGACTCAGGGGAGGTGAATCCCCATTGACTCTGTGAAGAGTTAAAATTATTTTGAAAATTATGGTCATAAGATTGAGGGCATGGGTTATATTGATTCGGATAAGACCAATCCGGCACACTAGGTTGGTTATAGTTATGATATGCCAGGTTGGTAATATCTGAAAAAGAGGTCTGTGTGTAAATGAATTACCATTAAAATTAAAAAATTATTGTCATAAGCCATATCACACAGGAAATGTCAAACACAAATAAAGAAAAACAAACAAATATGCAAACAAATAAAAAGAAAAAAATCTAATCTAATTTAGGGTAACCTTTGACCTAGATGACTCCTAACTGGTTAAACTGTCCATGGGGGGTATATTGCTAAATCTGACCACAAGTTAATCGGCCAGATAGGGGAAAGATTGGTGGGAGGTATCCGCACAAAAGTAACGGGCCTAATTAAGCCAAATCACTAGCCTTCGGGGTTTCGCCCCTTAATCCCCAACCTTAAATAAAAATTTGGCAAGAGTCAAATTCAAATCAACTTCCCCTTAGGTCAGTCTCCTATTTGAGTTTGAGATGTCCCTAGGGCCAACGTTCACTCAGTTTTAATTAGGCTTGGGTTAGTGGTGAGGAGATTGTTTGTGGGCTAAGAGAGGGTAACGACTTCCCCAGCTTATCTTGTTTATAGGACAAGCCCTTAAATCAACTTAGTGCAGTGTACAAGTATATAGAAAAAAGTAACACTCAAGCAATATTTCCTAAAAGAATGAACCTTATACTAAATGCTACGCACACAAACCTTGGCTCCAGCACTCTTCAATAATAAATAGAAAATGTAACAAAATAGACACGTGCCTAAATGCAAAGGCTAAATCATTTTTAGTATTTACAATCAATCTTTTACTTTTTTGTTATAAATATATATACAGTAAGTCAAACAAGAAAATAAATAGTTACAGATATTAAACTTTGAGATTCAGTCAACTTGCAAAAAATACAGTTAGTAATTCACTCAGATTGCCACAGGAATGTAGCAAATCTGAGGGTTTCTGGGCTCTGCTTTCTTGAGCAGAGTCCATGGCCACTTATATGTCCACTGAAGCAAATATTTCTTATTATCAAACCTGTACACCAAGAATGAAGAAGAATATTAACCAAAAATGTAAATTTAAAAGAGAATAACTTACTATCTCTCTGCAGGAACGGCGCCAATATTTGGTTGAGGTTTTATCTGCACAAAAATACAGAATTTCAGAACTTTTATAACAATAGTGCAAGGTACTCAATTTTACCGCTATAGCAAGTGGCTATGTGGCTCGTGATCCACAAGGATGGACTAGCGATGGAAGCTTTTTTAATAAGTTCTCTTTTAAGTTATAAAGTATGGTTTAAGATCTTCTTTTAGTTCTTTAAAAGAAAAGAAAAAAATAAGTTTAAGTCAAGTTAGAAAGAAAGTGGTAGATTGAAAAGGCAGAGAAAATGAAAGTGGATATGTACAAAGAAATTGAAGAAGATTGAAAGAAATTTGGAAGATTGTGGTGTTGGTAATTTACACAAAAATTAAAAGAAAAAAATTAAAACCTAAAAAAATTACTTACCTCTTCAGCGCCTGCTTACCTTGACCCGTATCGACGATGTACCTTTGCTTGAAGGCGAGCGAAGTATGACAAATATGAACTTGGCCATTTCTGTATTACACTATAATTGAAGGGGCAAACTACTCTACCATAGAAATGGATATCCGTCACCATAAGCCATCAACGGTACTTGCAAGGGCAAGGCAACTTCGAGGCTATCGGTTTCATTTAGATCCACAAACATAGAAGAGGGAAGTAAACGAAAACAAGAGTAAAGAAGGAAAAGAAACTTTAATTCGATTCAAATAATAATGGAAGAAAAGATCACTTACACCGGTGTCTCCTTCAGTACAAGCTTGCTCTCATTCATTCATGAAAATATCCTCTCCTCTCAATTACATAAAGAAAATAAAAATTACATGAAAGAAAATAAAAAACCTAAGTTACAAACTATAAATTAGCCTAAATTCTACTCTCTGCTTGGTTCTTCTTTGCCTTTAAGATTGTAGGTATTTATAGGAGAAATGCAGAGATTAGAGGAGTTTGAAGATAGGAAAAGTTGGATATTTCTGAATTTGAATCCTCCCCTTATCTCTAAACTTGATTTGATGTGAAAATTCAGTTCTGATCTGTAACTTGTTGGCGTATTGATTGCTGAATATAACTTATCAAATGATAGAGTTAAAAATAGTGCTCAACTTAAAAGTTGTAGCCTTTTGAGTCTTATTTTTGGATCATCTTAAATCATTAGATTTTTATTTCAGTAGCGAAAGTTACGATTCAAATACTGAAATATATCCACTAAGAATCTGAGTCAAATTTGTTTCATCTCATCCGTTGATCTTTTCTCTATCCATTCATCCCTTTTGATTTGGACTCTGTATTTGACGTCATCCTTGGTTGATCTTTAGATTTAATCACTTGATTCACCAAAAACTGAATTTAATCAATTGGATTTGAGATCATCCTCCTCTTACTAAATAAATTTAGTTAAATCTAAATTTAACTGATATTTATTTGATTTTATCCTCCCTCTCCCCATGATTATCTTCTGCAAACTAGACATTTAAGATAAGGAATTTAGCAGATTTATTATATGATAAATGTGAAAATGTAATAAAGAATAATGTAATAAATGTGTGCATCAGTTGACGATCTAGTGAGATTGGTCATAGTAAAAATCTTTCATAGTGTTGAAGGCGGGGACGTGAGCAGTGGCTTGAACCTCAGAACATATCATCGTGTTTGTGATTGCTTACTCTTTCTCTCTTCACTCTACTCTCTCTGCACACTTATATTGTTTACTTATTTTCAAGTACTTCTTGTATTGTGATTGGTATTTGCTAAGTTGCTAGCAAGCAAATTTTAATTCCACATTATTTGCCATTTAATATAGCCATCACCAATTCACCCCCTCTAGGTGTTTTACAAGGCCATCTCATGAAATTTTGTTTTGATAGAGTAAATTTTATAAATAAGAATATCTGGGTTCGGAAAGGTACTAACCCCCAAGAATTCAAGAAATTATTGGTATTAAAAATCACACCAAATTTATTTGTTGGAGGTGTGTCCTCCCCAAAGATATAGGAGAAATTCGTGCCTTGATGGTGGATGCAATCGCAGCTTGATAGAGTAATCAATGGATGCATCACTATTAAGGAGTTAAGGTGAGAAGACCACCTTTGGTTTAGATAAATGAAATTAGTCTTATTAGTGTCGATAACTATCTTTTGTTGGAACTGATTTTGATGATAACAAATGTAATTTGTTCTATTTTTGTGTATTTTTTAGATATTTATTAAAAGCCTTGATCACACACAAAATAGTCCTATTAGTAGACTTGACCCTTTCTATAGTTGACTAATAGGATTACCAGTCGACTTATTAAAGTCCTATAGTCGACTAAGTCTTGTCCAGAAAAGATATCAATTTTCTATTTTTTTACTGTTAGCAGCAAGAGTGGACTTATCAATATTGTTAGTCGACTAATTTATGTTATAGTCGATTTATAAATTCTGTTGGTCGACTAATTTCAGTTTACAAAGAATTGTATATCTGTATCAGTCTTGATGTAGTCGACTTACTCCATTCACTAGTCGACTAACCCAGGCAAATCTTATTCCCCTAGTCGACTACACCCTATACCCTAGTCAACTTATAACAGTTTGTGACTGTTGAACAGTTATTGATTTCTGGTATTTTATCCAATGTTTCAATATTCAAATTCAAGTTGATAACTTCCCTAACTGACTATAGATTTCACCTATAAATAGGGATGTTGTCCTAAGTTGTTCACACCAATTCATATAATTAGTTTTCTATTCAAACTCTGTTGAAATATTCTTTTTTTCAGAAAACTAGTTCACTTTCTGTTCTTCACACAAATTTCAATTCTTTAGTGAAGAATTCTGACAGTCCACCTATAAGAGCCCTTATTCACGATCACATACAGTCTCAAGGCTTATAGGATTGATTGTAATTACTCAAAGAGAAAGGATTGTACAAGAGCGTCTCGGGTTGAAGAGAAGTTGTACAAGGTGTTTTTGTCTTCTTGGTGTTAAGAAGTGTTGTAAGGATTTGGTAAAAGTTATTTGTCAAGTGGTGTACAAGGTGTTAGTTTTGGGTGTACAATATCAAGGATAAGAAAAATCTCAAGTGGATTGCTTGGGGACTGGATGTAGGTCACAAGGACCAAACCAAGATAAAATCTCTTGTGTCTGCGTTTGCATAATTCCTGAGATTTATTTCCTTTCCTCTAAGTTATTTTATTTAACGCTAATTATCTTTGTTCTAGTGTTGCGTTGACATAATTTTTAGATCCTACAATTTGTATCAGAGCCCTGCGTACCCTGTCAACACCCTACAAGAATGGCAACAGAGTTTCCTTCATTATAATTCAGAGAAGGACATTCTACACAACGTCCACCACTAATTGATGGATTAAACTAGAACTACTGGAAGTGTAGAATGAAGATCTACTTGCAATCACTTAACTATGAACTATGGAACATAGTGGAAGTAACGTGCACTAAGCCAACCACAAATTACAGTGCGTGAAATGAAGAACAAAAAAAGTCTGCAAACCTTGATGCCAAAGCAATGAACGCGCTTTTCTGTGCCTTGAACAAAGAAGAATTCAATCACGTATCAACGGCCGGATCTACAAATCAAATGTGGTAGATTCTATAGGTAACCCATGAAGGTACAAATAAGGTTAAAGAATCAAAATTTCTGCTCTTGTTCACAGGTTTGAACTCTTCAAAATGAAGGAGAATGAAACAATTTCAGAAATGATTATAAGATTCACTGACATTAAAAATTCTTTAGCATCCCTTGGAAAGGAGTACACTCAAGTCAAAAAAGTTAGAAAGGTTCTTCGTGCACTCACATCTGTTGGGAGAAGAAGACCACTCCAATAGCAGAAGAAAATGATCTCTCAACTATGTCATTAGAAAACCTTATCGGTAATTTAATGGCATATGAAGGACAACTTGAAGAGTGAAAAAAGGTTGAACAACAACCTCTATCTAAGAATGAGTACTTGCCTTTTATACATCCTCGGACATGGACAATTCAGATGATGATGAAGAGGAGATGGCAATGCTCCCAAGAAAATTCAGAAACTCCTTGAAGCAAGGTAAGTTTAAATGTTTTAATTGTAATAAAACAGGTCATATGATGAAAGATTGCCTATTGCTCAAAAACAAAAGTAAATTCAAGAGCAAAAAGTTTAAAAAGAAGAAAGATTATCAGGCATAATGGGAAAACAGTGATTCCTCTTTCTCCGACGAAGAAGAAATCACTGAACATGCCGACATTTGCTTTATGGCTCAAGAAGATGATGAGGTACAACATACTGAACTCTTAAATACATTTCATGAGTTATATAATGATCTCAAAAATGAAAAGATGAAAAATAAAGTTTCATCAAAGGAAAATGAAAGACTCATCAAAGAAAATATTGTTTATGATTCTCAAATTTCTTCTGTAAATTCTCAAAAAGATGATTTTGAAAAAGTTATAACTTCATTGAAAAAAATAATAAGAATTTCTTAAAAAAATATTTTGCTAAAAGAGAAACTATGTCTTTAAATGAAAGAATTTCTATTTTAGATAAATACATGACAAATTTCAAAGATAAATATGAAGGACTTTTGAATAAAGTGACAAAGTTTAATAAAGAAAAAGAAAATCTAAATGATATATTTTCATATCAAAAGGTTTCATATAATTATTGTGGACTTAAATTTTCAAAAGATATTTGTCTTGGTTGTTCAAAAAATAATGTTGAAAGAACTACATATGTTTACAAAAAGAATAATGATAATTCGTTTGTTAAGAAGACCATGAAATCAAAGTATATATATATATTTGGATTCTTAAAATTCTAAATATTATGGATAAAAATGCTTATATTGTATCATATATACATCATGTATATAATTCATGCAATTATTTTTATACTAACAGATGGAAACCAAAATCAAATTGGGTTTGGATTCCTAAAGCTTAATATTTTGATCATGTTATGATAGGTGCCATTAATAATATTTTATCTTATAGGTACCATACAAAGAATACCTGATGATATAAGTTATTTCTAACATTTGAAAATATATCATATGTATGCTATGATGCAGGAGAGAACACTTGTTTTACACACACACACACATATATCTGTTATAACCCATTTTATGCAGGGGAAGAACACATAATTGTGATAACCTATTTTCTACAGGGAGAGTTTCTTTAGCTTGTGCATACACACATTGTCATCATCAAAAAGGGGAAGAATGTTGGAACTTATTTTGATGATAACAAATATAATTTGTACTATTTTTTTGTACTTTTTAGATATTTGTTAAAAGCCTTGATCAACACCAAAATAGTCCTATTAGTAGACTTGACCCTTCCTATAGTCGACTAATAGAATTGCTAGTCGACTTATCAAAGTGCTAAGTCGACTAAGTCTTGTGCGAAAAAGATATCAACTTTCTGTTTTTTGACTGTTAGCAGCATTAGTCGACTTACCAATATCGTTAGTCGACTAATCCATATTGTAGTCGACTTATAAATTCTGTTGGTCGACTAATTTCAGTTTCTAGAGAATTGCATATCTGTATCAGTCTTGATGTAGTCGACTTGCTCCATTGACTAGTCGACTAACCCAGGCAAATTTTGTTCCCCTAGTCGACTACACCCTATACCCTAGTCGACTTATAACAGTTTCTGACTGTTGAATAGTTATTGATTTCTTCTATTTTATCCAATGTTTTAATATTCAAATTCAAGTTGATAACTTCCCTAACTGACCATAAATTTCACCAATAAATAGGGATGTTGTCCTAAGTTGTTTACACAAATTCATATGATTAGTTTTCCGTCCAAACTCTGTTGAAATATTATTTTTTTCAGAAAACTAGTTCCAGTTTCTGTTCTTCACACAAATTCTAATCCTTTAGTGAGGAATTCTAAGAGTCCACCGATAAGAGTCCTTGTTCATGATCATATACAGTCTCAAGGCTTATAGGATTGATTGTAATTATTCAAAGAGAAAGAATTGTACAAGTGCGTCTTTAGGTTGAAGAGAAGTTGTACATGGTGTTGTTGTCTTCTGGGTGATAAGAAGAGTTATACGGATTTGCCAAAGGTTGTTTGTCAAGTGGTGTACAAGATGTTAGTTTTGGGTGTACAAAATCAAGAATAAGGAAAATCTCAACTGGGTTGCTTGGGGACTGGATGTTGGTCACGAGGACCGTACCCAGATAAAATCTCTTGTGTTTGTGTTTGCATAATTTCTGAGATTTATTTTTTTCTTAAAAGTTATTTTATTTAATGCTAATTATCTTTGTTCTATTGTTGTGTTGACATAATTTTTAGATCCTACATCTTTATCCTCCCTCTTAGTTTAAATATGCTTTGGTTGATTGATTATAAGCATATCTTGTTTGTTTATATGATTTTTATGCAAATATTGTGAAAATTTGTGATATACTTGTATAGATTTTAAGATAAACTTCTGATTTTATGCAAAACTTGATCCATATCTTTTGTATACTCAATTCTAGTTTAGTTATATATCTATATCCTAATTTTGATGACTTTTGCATTTATACATATATTCTGAAATCACCTAAACGGGAAAGGGGGTGAAGAGGTGATGGCTAGTAAAATACGAAAATAAAAACTTTAACTAACACAATCAATTATGAATAACCAAGAAGTGAAGCTGAATTCCACATGAAGGATTCTATAACTTCTCCTCAAGATTCCTTTTTAATAAGAGTTGAGGTGCTTAAAATAGCTTTCTTGATTAGATTATAATGAACCATATAGCATATGACCAATATCAACAATGTCAACAAAATGAGTAATTTAGAACAAGAGTTATAACAATAAAATTAACCAAATGAGTAAACAATCACAAGAACAATATATACGTAAAAACAAGTAAGAGGAGACAGAGCTGAGTGAAATTTGACAAACACAAACACAAGTGATATATTCTAGAAGTTTGGTCCCCTTAACCTACGTCCCCCCCCCCCCCCCCACTCCTCAAAGGATTCTAACTTTTCATTACCAGTTAGAACAAGTACTATATTTCAATGGATCCTGTAAGGCCCTGGAGCCAAAACTCCTCACGCTATCCTCTTTCCCTAGAGGATCATCTTAAGTAATTATAAGAAGTGGTGACCTCTCAAAAGATCACAAACCCTCAGTACACAATCCTATAATTTAATTTAGAGAGGAAGTGATTGGGGAAAAATCGTGCACGAAAAGTGAATGTTTTGAAATCGATATTTAAAGTGTGTGCTTTGACTTCTTCGATACTTCCGTTATAGCATAGTGGCTAAAACAAGTTGAATTCACAAGGACGGTAAGCGATAGAAGCTTACACGGTATGTTCACGTGTATGTTAACGGTTCTTCAATGTTTGAAAGAATGAAAAGAAAAGAAAATAAAGAATGAAAAGAGAAGTATACGGTGAAATACGAAGAAGTGAAAAACATAGAATAAATGGTTTTTGTGGTTTTTGAGATATATCTAAAATAAAGTAAAAAGATAAAGAAAACTCATGGCTACTAACTACTAATGACTCCACTAATCATGCTAACCTCTTAGTGATAGTTGTCTTATATGTATCCTTGGCAATCACCAGTCCTTGGTTCAAGGGCATTTCAAAGCATGACCCATGCGATAACTTTCACATCCAAACTCAACACAACAAGTGCAAGATATACTTAAACCATCAAAACTAAATATGAGCAAGCATGGAATAAAGTAATGTTAGCTTGTTAGAGAGTTGGGATGTTAGAGTGTTAGAATCCATCATCATGAACCATCAATGGATCTTGCAAGAGTAAGGTCAAGTAGAGGCTATTAGATTCATATGGATTATCATATAAGAAGTTAGCAAGTTAGTGGTAGTAGTTAGTTGCCATGAGAGAAAATTAGCTAAACATGTAAAAGGAGTTAGAGAGAAAAAAACAAAGAGAGATAAAGAGAGAACTTTTCATAACCTGTCACCTTCTATTATATGCACTCTTACTTTCCACCCATGTACCACTCTCTCTTCTATTACAAGATCTAAAAGAAATAAAAAAAATAAAGAGGAAGAAGAACTAACCTAAACTACCCTGAACTACAACATGAAAAAAAAAACTACACTACTCTCTGTATATCTCCAAATACTGAACACAAAGGGGTATTTATAGGCGAAAGGGGCACCAAAGGAGTGTACGGAGCCACGAGTCGAATCTCAGCGTCCAGCTCCACAAAATTGCCGCAGAAATGCGGCATTTGTCGCGTTTTTGGGGCAATGCTTGGGAAGCGCACGCAGGCCGCTTGCGGCGTACTTCCCGGATGTCCCCTTGTCGGATGTACATGATGGTTTTCACATTTGAGCCCCTGGTTTTGACGAAACCACCCTCCAAAGTTAATGGCTATCTTTAAAGGCCTTTAATCACCAATTAAATGGTGATTTTGGGTCTTCTTCTTTATTTCATGTCATGTACCTAGAAACATACAAGAGAGGCATTATTAGAAGAATTTAATATTAAATAAATGTGAAAATGTGGTATGAAATATGCAGTTTAAGAGACTAATCACACCCCCACACTTATCTTTTGCTCGTCCCGAGCAAAAAAACTAAGAAAATTATTACACAACCTTCGCAAGGGACGCGATTGCATTGAGCATGTGCAATAAGCCGCTAAACCTCTAGGTTTCCCCTAGAGGAGGAGTTTTATCTTTTGAGGGTTTTTAGCAGATTACAGCTACAAAATCCATAAAAAAAGAAATCAAATGTAAGTATTTTGAAAACGCATTTTTGAAATATAGATAAGTGTTGAAGTATTTTCGTTAAAATATAAGTGATTCAAGGTCATAGGTTAACCAGAAATTATTCTTTCTTAAACTAAGTCGAAATGCAAAATCTTGTTATAAATTAAATATAAGAATTTAAAATTGAATTGATTCTTTAATCTTTCACAAAACTCTTAGAAAAATATGAAAAACACCTAGAGGGGGGTGAATAGGTGTTAGTGCTAATCTAGAACTAAATGCAAAACTAAGTGCGCTAAATGCGGAAGCTAATGCAAATTTTGCAACACACTTAGTACAATCAACAAGTGTAGCCGAATTCCCCGTGAAGGGCTCTAGACTAACTCCTCTTGATTCCCCTTGAATGGGTTGAGGTGCTATATGAAGCTCTTGTTGATTAAGTACAAGTGAGTCACACACAAACAACCAAGCATATACAAGATATAGCAATGTGAATTATGCAAGGCACAACACAAGCAAATAGATATGATATGACAATATGAATTATGCTCAACACAAGCAAATATGATATGAATGAAGTATGATGTTTTGCACAAATAAATGAGAGAAAGAGAGAGTTGAGAGATATTGGATCAAACGCAAACACACGGATATGTTTCGAGGTTCGAGCCCCTAGCTCTACATCCCCGCCTACACCACCGTGTAGGATTTCCAATCCACTATAGGAGTACCGAACTCCTCTCTCAATGCCACCGAGGCAATACAACCACAATCCACCTCTACCGAAGAGGGATAAGGCCCGTAGCCAATACAACCAACACAATCACCTCTACCGAAGAGGGATCCAAACTCAATACCACTCTGATCAACCTCTACCAAAGAGGGATACAACAAAAGTAAGGAGGGTTTACAACTTAGAGGCTTAACCTCAAACACTTCTCTTTTTCTCTCTTTTTCCACAAAAACAAAGATCCTAATAGATAGGATAGTATGATAGCTCAAGTGTGGAAACAAGGTGTTTTTGGAAACAAGCAACAAAGAAAAACTACTAGGGAAATCTCTTGTAAATGATAGAAAATGAAAATCAATACAATCTCTCAAAACCCTAGTTTTCTTTGATTTTCTAAAAACCCAAAACAATAAAGATGAGAAGTTTAAAGCCCAAAAACTCTTTTAAAAACTTGTTTTAAAATCTGAAAAACTGAGATTTTTTCTCTTGTAAAAACATTGGCCAAAAAATCAAAGAAATGGGGTTTATATAGGCCAAACCAGAAACTAGCCGTTAGGCTGATGTGGCAGCCTGACAGGCTGACGGTCGACCGGCCCGGTCGACCGCCAACGGTCAGAAATGTGACCGTTGGGCAACCACGGTCGACCGGCCCGGTCGACCCAAACAAACAGAGAGCACTGCTCTCAGTCCCGGTCGACCGCCCGGGTCGACCGTCCCAGAGCTGCCAAACGTGCACAGATCTGTGCACGTCGGTCGACCGGTCCTGTAACGCCCCGATCCTGGCGGGTACGGAGACATTACTGCAACGTATATACGCAAGTCAGAAGTACCTTCACGTATATACGCTAAGCATCAGTACAGGCAAGAATCAGAGTACGGAAGCACGTGGTGCATTATACATTCCAACACATGAGTACAATTACAAAGTTATCACCAGAGGTGATCCAATATTACATGAATATTACATCACTGATATGCGCAATTGCGAGAATACAAGTAGATGTACAAGTATGAACGGTACAAAGACAGGCTCAGAGTCATAACAGGAAAACTCTAGAGCCGAGCAAGGGGGTCTGGAACTCTGGACGGTCTGCTGGAGATCCACGCTACCGCTGCGCCACTCTGATCAGCAACTGGGAGAATCCACACGCTCCAAGCTCCATGACCTGGACATGAGGATCCAGGGGAGTCAGATGATACTCCCCAGGCGAGTGGTGATACAAAATCCAAGTGGCGAGCAAGGGTAAGTATATGTATAGCGATGAAACCGAATAAAGCCGAGGACGAGCAAATCTGATTGTATGGTTTCAGATCACGGCTCCATGAGACTAGTACATCGAAGGAATAATCCAAACAAGGAAACCCTCATCTATATACCTTTATCTCATGTCACCATAATCTAAGCACATACAACCCGACTGCACTCAGGGCATGATAAGATAATGAACAGGAGGCAGGTAGATACAAGGGATAAAGCAGAGTATGAGCAGTTAATACGATAATACTCATAAAGCCGAAAATCCGAAGTAAAATCTAGGACAAGCAAATATGGTAAGGCATATCACAGATTCATAGCCGTTTAAGTTGCAGGCTTCAGTATGCGTCCCATTCCACATACTTCTACTTACAACTTAAAGAGCAGGTTATTATCTTGACACTTATTATTACTCGTCTTACCTTGATATCTAGCTATGTGAACTAGCGTCCCAGCACACATAGATCCATATCCGAGTAAAGCAAGATTGTTATTGGAAACCAGCGGGGGTATCAACGAACTATGTTTACAGTGGGTCCCGTACATGCCCGGGAGCACGGTCCAGGATTGTTCCGTTGCTTGGTGACGGAACCAGCCGCAAGGCTAACAGGAGGGACTTATGTATGCCCTTATCATGATGGTACCAGGAAGGAGGGAGCCAGCACTCCCCTCGGTCGCCTGGAGGCCCACAGGTCAGACCGGAAGTTTTAGTTGCACAACATGCCTAGTACCACTGTAAACACGAACACATATTGATAGCCGCAAGTTTCCCCCGACCCGATGCAAGTTGGTCCTTTTTAGGATTTATTAGGTAATTATCAATTTACGGGAATAACAGGAGATGGCCCTACAGATTCAAGAGGTGGCCCCCCACAGATTCAAGAGGTGGCCCCCACCGTGTATGGTGTGGCACTTTGTTCCATGTGGCACTTTGTTCTGAGGGAAATGGATTCTAGAGGTGGCCCCCACAGATTCAAGAGGTGGCCCCCACCGTGTATGGTGTGGCACTTTGTTCCATGTGGCACTTAGTTCCATTCAGGATAACAGGTCACTGTACATAGTACAGGATAACAGGTCACTGTACATAATACAGGATAACAAGGTAAGGTTCCCGTAAAGGTGATAATCACAAGTCAAGTATATCATGCTGGGTGTCAAGTGATAGCATGACAGGATGATAATATTTAGCAGGCAATCAATCATGTCAAGAGATTGATATAAGGTCAGTGGTAAGTCATGTCATAACAAGGGGTCTTGCCAAATAGTAGCATGTCTGAGGTCAGGTGATAACACATCAGTTGTCAGGTGACACAAGCAGGTGTTAAATAGTAGCATGTAAATGACAGGTCTTAAGTAATGGCATGGCAAGTGTTATCATATCAGGTAGACACATGGTATGTGATAAAGTAGTAAGCATATCACAGGCATGGTATATGTGCATGAATGAAACTACCCTAGTACAAGCATTCGTCGCAGGGCAATACATGTCCAGTTATTGGCACTTGGCCATACATAGATACGAGGACTCAGCCCAATACAAAATACATGGAAACATGAAGTGAAATACATATCGACCCGACGAAGCGGGGAAACTCAAATGGAGGCGAGAGCGAGAACACTCGCCTAAATCACCAGAAATGCCGAAAGGTCCGAAATCCACGGAACTCGGGACGCGCCATAATTATGGAAGGAGAGAGTGCACAGGGAGACGCGGGTTTTTGAGGGTGAAACGCGAGGGTTCGCAGACGCGGGAGTTAGCGTCGCGAAAATAGCAGACACGGGAATCACATACGCGGGAATAGCAGACGCGGGGTTCGCGTCGCAAGAATGGTAGACGCGGGAATAGCAGACGCGGGATAGCAGACGCGGGGTTCGCGTCGCGAGAATGGCAGACGCGGAATTGCAGACGCGGGATAGCAGACGCGGGATTCGCGTCGCATAGATGCCACAAAACGCGAGGTCTGCGTTCAAGTGCGGATGCGAGGAAAACGCGGACGTGGACATGGGTTCTGAGTCGCGTTAACACAAGAAGAACACAAACGCGGGAATAGACTCTGCGTCGTGTCAATACAGAAACGCGCGGAGCGCGTTAAGGGATTGCCCAGACGCGGGGTTGAGATCCGCGTTAGGAAACAAACAGAGAGGAGGAAAGGTGATTCCTTTGCTGCGCCCGACGAAGGGAAGTTCGGCCCCAATCCAAAAGGAGGGTACCGGCCCTAAGTCTTGCCAACGGAGGAGAACGCGGCCCCAATCCAAAAGGAGGGTACCGGCCCTTGAGGAGATGATGGAGCGGTGGTTTTTATGAAGAGGTTTTGATGGTGGTGGTAGTTTTGGAAAAGGTAAAGGAAAAGGTGGAAGCTTTGGTGGAGTTTTGGAGTTGTGGTGGTTTCCATGGAGATGGAGGAGGAAGAAGATGAAGGTAAGGAGTTTGGAAAAGTTGTAGTGGTGGTTGTTATGGTGGAGATGAAGAAGGAGTTGGTGGAGGTTAAGGTGTTGGTGAAGAGAAGGAAGAGAAAATGAAGTGAAATGAAGAAGGAAAGATTTATATAGGATTTGGATTTGTGAAGGTGATGTAAAAATGAAAAAGAGAGGGGTTTAATTGTAAAGTGGAGGGGTGAGGTGTTTCTCTTGGCCAATCATGGCCAGCCATGGAGATGGGTGAGGTGGAGATATTTTGGAGGAGATATTTTGGTGGAAGGTTGGAGAAGAAAATGGAAGAATGGAGAAGTCTGGAGAATTTGGTGGAAAGAAAAGAAAGAAAAGAAAAAGGAAAAGGAAAAGAAATGAAAAAGGGAAGATATTCTCTTGGAAGAAAAAGTGAAAATAATTAGAGTGGCGGATTCCCGGGATTCGGTTGCGGATGCGGAAAACTTTCGGGAAAATACCGAAATCGTCCCGAAATCAAGTATCTCGGAACGACCCGCAAAAATTCTCAAAAATCAAGAATATTATTTTAAGAATCATGGTGAAATTCGTTTTAAGAAATACTTTATAGTTTTTAAATTAAAAATCCTGGAATCTGCCGCCAATATTGGTCGGCACCGAATCTGGCAGAAATCCGATAAATTCTAAAAATGCCCAGAAAATGAATTAAGATAGTAAATATTATTCTAAGAAAATATGTGAAAGTGTTTTCTCAAAATTTGACTCCATTTGGAAATTAAAAATCCAGAAGTCGGTCAGCGGTGCTGGTCGACACCGGTTTTGAAGATTTTCCATTTTAATTCGGGAAAATTCCAGAAAATCATAGAAAATCTAAAATATGAGAAAATAATATTTGAAATTAAAATTGGTCAAATCTGATTACCGAAAAGACCAAATTGAGTAATACACTAGGATCGGGTCCCCGGTTCAGAGAAGGGCAGACTCTGAGTCCACGAATCCGGATCCAAGACAAAACGATCATATAAACAATTCATAATACAAAACAAATACAGGAAGTAAATCGAAAAATCTGAATACGCAACTAAGTACGTATTCTGGGAGCGGGGTGTTACATTCCATCCACCTTACAAAAAATTGCGTCCTCGCAATTTCGATAAGGGGTAAAATGAACACAAAGGGGACAAAGGTGGAATTTATACCAATCAAGATATGAAGCACTATAGGTAGGGCTCTCAATTTGACTGAACAATAATCATCCTCCGTACTTCCGGTTGTATACATTTTTGAACGGTACCAAATAATACTGACTGATGTCGTTGCTGTGCAATAGAATTCCAGTTGTACTGCATACTTGATAGCCCTCCGAGAATAAGCCAGAATACTGAAGATAAAGGAAACCCTGATAGTTCTGAGCATAATAAAGAAGACCGATAATTAAGAATTCCGAATACCAGGCATCAATCACTCTGAAAGATAGAATAGAGAATGTAGAATATCCGTAGAGAATTCCGACTGCTGACTTCTGAAAGATAACCAGATCAGGATCCATCTGGAGAATACCGAGCTTCATAGAGTTGGCCAAAGAGATCACATAATAGCTTCATTCAGAACCAGCTACTACCTTTCTAGTATATCCATATCTTAAGTTAGTATAAAGGCTTCATAAAACCAAAACAGGGGAAAGATGGAAGAGATTAGGAATCAAAGGAAAGATGATCAAGAAATAGATAACTCTGCACTTGTAGTTGGAATCTATAACCAGGACTCTTGTATTCCAGTTGCAAATTTCTTTACCATTAATTTGCCATCTGGACGTACTGAGGATGCGAGAGCCTAGGCTCTGATACCATCCTGTAACGCCCCGATCCTGGCGGGTACGGAGACATTACTGCAACGTATATACGCAAGTCAGAAGTACCTTCACGTATATACGCTAAGCATCAGTACAGGCAAGAATCAGAGTACGGAAGCACGTGGTGCATTATACATTCCAACACATGAGTACAATTACAAAGTTATCACCAGAGGTGATCCAATATTACATGAATATTACATCACTGATATGTGCAATTGCGAGAATACAAGTAGATGTACAAGTATGAACGGTACAAAGACAGGCTCAGAGTCATAACAGGAAAACTCTAGAGCCGAGCAAGGGGGTCTGGAACTCTGGACGGTCTGCTGGAGATCCACGCTACCGCTGCGCCACTCTGATCAGCAACTGGGAGAATCCACACGCTCCAAGCTCCATGACCTAGACATGAGGATCCAGGGGAGTCAGATGATACTCCCCAGGCGAGTGGTGATACAAAATCCAAGTGGCGAGCAAGGGTAAGTATATGTATAGCGATGAAACCGAATAAAGCCGAGGACGAGCAAATCTGATTGTATGGTTTCAGATCACGGCTCCATGAGACTAGTACATCGAAGGAATAATCCAAACAAGGAAACCCTCATCTATATACCTTTATCTCATGTCACCATAATCTAAGCACATACAACCCGACTGCACTCAGGGCATGATAAGATAATGAACAGGAGGCAGGTAGATACAAGGGATAAAGCAGAGTATGAGCAGTTAATACGATAATACTCATAAAGCCGAAAATCCGAAGTAAAATCTAGGACAAGCAAATATGGTAAGGCATATCACAGATTCATAGCCGTTTAAGTTGCAGGCTTCAGTATGCGTCCCATTCCACATACTTCTACTTACAACTTAAAGAGCAGGTTATTATCTTGACACTTATTATTACTCGTCTTACCTTGATATCTAGCTATGTGAACTAGCGTCCCAGCACACATAGATCCATATCCGAGTAAAGCAAGATTGTTATTGGAAACCAGCGGGGGTATCAACGAACTATGTTTACAGTGGGTCCCGTACATGCCCGGGAGCACGGTCCAGGATTGTTCCGTTGCTTGGTGACGGAACCAGCCGCAAGGCTAACAGGAGGGACTTATGTATGCCCTTATCATGATGGTACCAGGAAGGAGGGAGCCAGCACTCCCCTCGGTCGCCTGGAGGCCCACAGGTCAGACCGGAAGTTTTAGTTGCACAACATGCCTAGTATCACTGTAAACACGAACACATATTGATAGCCGCAAGTTTCCCCCGACCCGATGCAAGTTGGTCCTTTTTAGGATTTATTAGGTAATTATCAAATTACGGGAATAACAGGAGATGGCCCTACAGATTCAAGAGGTGGCCCCCCACAGATTCAAGAGGTGGCCCCCACCGTGTATGGTGTGGCACTTTGTTCCATGTGGCACTTTGTTCTGAGGGAAATGGATTCTAGAGGTGGCCCCCACAGATTCAAGAGGTGGTCCCCACCGTGTATGGTGTGGCACTTTGTTCCATGTGGCACTTAGTTCCATTCAGGATAACAGGTCACTGTACATAGTACAGGATAACAGGTCACTGTACATAATACAGGATAACAAGGCAAGGTTCCCGTAAAGGTGATAATCACAAGTCAAGTATATCATGCTGGGTGTCAAGTGATAGCATGACAGGATGATGATATTTAGCAGGCAATCAATCATGTCAAGAGATTGATATAAGGTCAGTGGTAAGTCATGTCATAACAAGGGGTCTTGCCAAATAGTAGCATGTCTGAGGTCAGGTGATAACACATCAGTTGTCAGGTGACACAAGCAGGTGTTAAATAGTAGCATGTAAATGACAGGTCTGAAGTAATGGCATGGCAAGTGTTATCATATCAGGTAGACACATGGTATGTGATAAAGTAGTAAGCATATCACAGGCATGGTATATGTGCATGAATGAAACTACCCTAGTACAAGCATTCGTCGCAGGGCAATACATGTCCAGTTATTGGCACTTGGCCATACATAGATACGAGGACTCAGCCCAATACAAAATACATGGAAACATGAAGTGAAATACATATCGACCCGACGAAGCGGGGAAACTCAAATGGAGGCGAGAGCGAGAACACTCGCCTAAATCACCAGAAATGCCGAAAGGTCCGAAATCCACGGAACTCGGGACGCGCCATAATTATGGAAGGAGAGAGTGCACAGGGAGACGCGGGTTTTTGAGGGTGAAACGCGAGGGTTCGCAGACGCGGGAGTTAGCGTCGCGAAAATAGCAGACACGGGAATCACATACGCGGGAATAGCAGACGCGGGTTCGCGTCGCAAGAATGGCAGACGCGGGAATAGCAGACGCGGGATAGCAGACGCGGGGTTCGCGTCGCGAGAATGGCAGACGCGGAATTGCAGACGCGGGATAGCAGACGCGGGATTCGCGTCGCATAGATGCCACAAAACGCGAGGTCTGCGTTCAAGTGCGGATGCGAGGAAAACGCGGACGTGGACATGGGTTCTGAGTCGCGTTAACACAAGAAGAACACAAACGCGGGAATAGACTCTGCGTCGTGTCAATACAGAAACGCGCGGAGCGCGTTAAGGGATTGCCCAGACGCGGGGTTGAGATCCGCGTTAGGAAACAAACAGAGAGGAGGAAAGGTGATTCCTTTGCTGCGCCCGACGAAGGGAAGTTCGGCCCCAATCCAAAAGGAAGGTACCGGCCCTAAGTCTTGCCAACGGAGGAGAACGCGGCCCCAATCCAAAAGGAGGGTACCGGCCCTTGAGGAGATGATGGAGCAGTGGTTTTTATGAAGAGGTTTTGATGGTGGTGGTAGTTTTGGAAAAGGTAAAGGAAAAGGTGGAAGCTTTGGTGGAGTTTTGGAGTTGTGGTGGTTTCCATGGAGATGGAGGAGGAAGAAGATGAAGGTAAGGAGTTTGGAAAAGTTGTAGTGGTGGTTGTTATGGTGGAGATGAAGAAGGAGTTGGTGGAGGTTAAGGTGTTGGTGAAGAGAAGGAAGAGAAAATGAAGTGAAATGAAGAAGGAAAGATTTATATAGGATTTGGATTTGTGAAGGTGATGTAAAAATGGAAAAGAGAGGGGTTTAATTGTAAAGTAGAGGGGTGAGGTGTTTCTCTTGGCCAATCATGGCCAGCCATGGAGATGGGTGAGGTGGAGATATTTTGGTGGAAGGTTGGAGAAGAAAATGGAAGAATGGAGAAGTTTGGAGAATTTGGTGGAAAGAAAAGAAAGAAAAGAAAAAGGAAAAAGGAAAAGAAATGAAAAAGGGAAGATATTCTCTTGGAAGAAAAAGTGAATATAATTAGAGTGGCGGATTCCCGGGATTCGGTTGCGGATGCGGAAAACTTTCGGGAAAATACCGAAATCGTCCCGAAATCAAGTATCTCGGAACGACCCGCAAAAATTCTCAAAAATCAAGAATATTATTTTAAGAATCATGGTGAAATTCGTTTTAAGAAATACTTTATAGTTTTTAAATTAAAAATCTTGGAATCTGCCGCCAATATCGGTCGGCACCGAATCTGGCAGAAATCCGATAAATTCTAAAAATGCCCAGAAAATGAATTAAGATAGTAAATATTATTCTAAGAAAATATGTGAAAATGGTTTCTCAAAATTTGACTCCATTTGGAAATTAAAAATCCAGAAGTCGGTCAGCGGTGCTGGTCGACACCGGTTTGAAGATTTTCCATTTTAATTCGGGAAAATTCCAGAAAATCATAGAAAATCTAAAATATGAGAAAATAATATTTGAAACTAAAATCGGTCAAATCTGATTACCGAAAAGACCAAATTGAGTAATACACTAGGATCGGGTCCCCGGTTCAGAGAAGGGCAGACTCTGAGTCCACGAATCCGGATCCAAGACAAAACGATCATATAAACAATTCATAATACAAAACAAATACAGGAAGTAAATCGAAAAATACGATCGAAAAATCTGAATACGCAACTAAGTACGTATTCTGGGAGCGGGGTGTTACAGGTCCGGTCGACCGACTTCAGCCCAAGTCGACTAATAAACTGACTTAGTCGACTGGTTGAAGCCTGAAACAGAAAACTGGGTCAGAAAAACAGTGTAAAATATTTTGAAAAATCTTTTAAGTCTTCTAAAAATCCACAAAACTTGTTTTAATATTTTATATTAAAACACAAACTTGTGATAAAAATTTCAAGAAATATATCAAACATATCAATTAATTTTTGAGTCTTGCAAATTTTATCAAAACCAACACTTGTATTTTTATCAAACTTGATTTTTCAACACATGAATAGGGATATCAAAATAAGTTTGTTTAGCAAGTTTAAAGCATGTATGTATATCTAGAACATATCTAATATACATAGAAATAAAGTAAACTTGTTTGATCTACTATTCATGAAAACCAAATCCAAAACATAAAACGTGTGTGTGTTGTGCACTTGAGCATATCAACTATACTAAGCTTTACAAATTGATCTAAAACACACTATCTAAACTATGGATACCTAAGTCTTCTTGATGATCTTCATCTTCAAGTTGACTTGCTCCAAAACTCCATCCATGGGCTAGGCAATGTGTGATCATGAAGCTTTGGCCCTGGAATCACCATGAAAAGCTTCTAAACACCTTTGTTGAAGCTAATCACCAACTAATATCTTACTAATGATCTGAAACTTAAAATCATAAGAATATTAGTAAACATAACTACATGAGTTAATCATCATCAAAACTAGGGTGGAAGGCCTTTGGGCCAACAAAATATGCACTTTGTGAACAGTGAAGATTTTTGGGAAATCGACTCTAACTTTCATGGCATTTATTTAATATATATTTTTCTTTTTTTTCTTTTTTTCTTTCCTTAGTCTTCTTAGGCCTTCTTATTTACCTGGGTAATGAGCCTTTAGCTGGTGACTCCCAAACTAGATGATCTTAGAGCACCAGATGAGAAAATATTCCTCGGACTTAAGGACTCAAGTAAACAAGGCCACAAAACTAAAGGGAATTATTTTATTTTTTTTGTCCACCATTTTTGGTGTGAATAATCATGCTTCCTGAGGCATAATTACCCAACTTTAATAAGTGATTTTTATTATCTTTATTTTTTATATATTTTTGTAGCATTTTTTTAATGACATTTTCAGTCTTTGTTTCAATTCCAAAAATTGTGTTGGTGTGAAGTGCATAAATCTAAGGCAAAAAATTCAAGATCAAATTATCTTTTCAATCTTACTTTCTTATCCTAAAATTTAAACATGATCTATATTTTGACTCAGTTTAAAATTTCATAATTTTAGGTCTTCCTAATTCCTAAGATAATTTTAAATTTCTTAAAAACAAATCAAAACTATTTATCTTGTTTCAAAATGTTTTGTAAAAAGAAAAATAAAAGTTTTAAGAAAAGAGAAAAGTTTTATTCAAAATAAAATTTTAAAAAGTTCCTAAAAAGAAGTGTAAAAGAAAAAAAATTTAAAACTACCTATGTTAATAAGCCCTCCTCCATACTTATCTCATACATTATCCTCAATGCATCGTGAATGTGTATATACATGAAATAAATAAGAAGGGAAGGAAAATTACCTCATGGTGGTGGCTTCAGTGGTGGTCTGATTGGGCCAAACGTTACTACCCAATCAGGATAATGTGGATCTTAAAGGAACCCACTAATGACCTCTCTAATATGACCCAATAAAAGAATGAGTGAATGGTCTTATTTAAAAGTTTATCCCCGTCTAATTTTCAATTTTTAAAAATAATTACTGAGTTAATTTCTTCAACAATCTTGTCCAACAATGAAGTGTTATTTTGGAAGATGATTAATTTGGACTCAAACGGAACAGGAACAAAAACCTATACCGACTCGGGAAATTGACTCAGATCAAGTCGAGATTCAAAACAGGGAGTCGAAATTGGTTAAAAAATGGGGTCCAAACTAAAGAATTGATTTTCACACACTTTCTCCATCAATAAAGTGTGATCATAAGATATTGGTGATTCAATTTCACGGTGTACGGGTACAGGATTCAATTTTTACTCTGGAATAGAGAAAAAATCTGATAAAGAAACTAGAGTCATTATTGAATCAAAAAGTGAAATAGAATTACCAACTTGAGGTTCACGATCACTTTCAAGCTCAAGTTCAATTTCGAAAAAGGATAACTTGCCAAAATATTAAGGTGGTTCTCAAATTTTGGGCAAGTTCAAGTGAATGTAATGAAATTAAATCTTGATTTTTGCCCACGGAAGGAATATGAATAGGTGAAATGATCGATTCAAGTTCAGGAACTATGGGAATCAAAACTGGCTCAAAAACATTACTTAGTTTAGGTAACACTACAGGAGTTGATATTGATTCAAGGACTGGATTCGAATTACTAAATTGAAGCTCAGGTTCACATTCATTTTCAAGTTCAATTTCAGGAATTGGATAGCTTGTCAAACTATCAAGAATTTGTTGTTGGTCAAGTTCAGATTGGTATGATGAAATTGAAGCTGGATTTCCAAAATGGCATGATTCGTGAGTCATATGAACATCTGATGGATATGGGAACTTATTCATATTTTGTATTATTCGCTCGGTCTCTTGCACGAATTGTATAGTTTTTTCCCGCATTGATTTTTCTTTTATTGGTTCTGGAAAAGAACTATATGAATTTTGAAAATTTTGTGGACATGATGGGCCATATTGTATTCAAATTATTTTTAGGCCTCTATCGCTTCTTCTAAAGTCCTTTGCAATGATGTTTTTCTTCAATAGGTGGCTCAGGAAAAGGAGGATATGAAGTAGAATCGGGGAATAAATATTGTGAAAATTATTGACAATGTGGTTGAAAATTTGACTCGAGAGGTGAATCCCCATGAACTCTGTGAAGAGTGAAAGTTATTTTGAAAATTATGGTTATATGATTGGGGTATGGGTCATATTGAGTTGGATAATCCCAACTCGGTATATATGATTGGTTCATGTTGTACATAGCTGGGTCAGAGTTATCCGAGTTGAATGAGGTCGGGGTGAAATATGAATTCATATTATGATTGAAAGGATTGTTGTTATTAAAATTCATTTCACAATTTACAAAAAGAAAGAAAAATAAACAAACAAACAAATAAGCAAACAAATAAAGAAAAAGAAAAAGAAAACAAGCCTATGCTAGGGTTGACTTAGACCTAGACGACTCCTAACTGGTTAGACTGTCCACAGGGGGTAATTTGTCAGAATCTGATCACGAGTTAATCGGCCAGGCAGGGGTAAGATCAGTGGGAGGTATCCGTGCCGGAACAATGGATCTAATTATGCCAAACTACTGTTCTTTGATGTTTTCCTCTCAATCCCCAACCTTAGACACCGATTTGATAAGAGTTAAATTCTAACAACTTTTTCCTTAGGTTAATCTCCTAAATGAGTCTGAGATATCCCTAGGGGCCAACGTCTAGAAAATTTTATTAAGACTTGGGTTGTGTGAGTGGGTAGGTGATTTTTGGGTTAAGGAAGGGTAATGACTTTCCCACCTTATGTTGTATTGGGTTTTGCCCTTAAGTTCAATTCGTGCTAGTTTTCAATATAGATAAGAATGAACACAAAACGAGAGTAAATCACCCACGTGTTTGTCCTAACTATATGCTATACAATATGTACACCTCCTGCAAACATAAGAACAAAATAGAGTATATTGGAATTAAAAATAACACGTGCCTAGATGCAAATGACTAAATCATTTTAAAACATCCAATTTTCGTGTTTTAGTTCTTAAATTATTACAGTGCACATGTAATATAAACAAAAATTAGCAGCAGAGTATAATAATATACAAGAATTTACCCAACCACACAAAAGCAAGTGTGGACTTCCTACAATGGTAAAAATTTTACCTGCACACCAAAAACAAAGAAGAAAAGTTAACAAAAACATGAAATCAAACCGTTCCCATCCCCAGCAATAGTGCCAAAATTTGATCGTGGGAAAAACCGCGCAAGAAAAGTGTATATTTTAAAATCGATATTTAAAGTGTATGCTTTGGCTTCCTCGATACTTCCGTTATAGCATAGAGGCTAAAACGAGTCGAATCCACAAGGACGGGAAGCGATAGAAGCTTACACGGTATGTTCACGTGTATGTTAACGGTTCTTCAATGTTTGGAAGAATGAAAAGCAAAGAAAATAAAGAATGAAAAAGAGAAGTATACGATGAAACACGAAGGAGTGAAAAACATAGAATAAATGGTTTTTGTGCTTTTGGAGATATATCTAAAACAAAATAAAAATATAAAGAAAACCAATGGCTACTAAGTACTAATGACTCCGCTAGCCATGCTAACCTCTTAGTGATAGTTACCTCACATATATCCTTAGTAATCACTAGCCCTTAGTTCAAGAGCGTTTCACAGCATGATCTATGCATTAACATTCACATTCAAATTCAACACAACAAGTTCAAGCTACACTTAAATCATCAAAACTAAACAAGAGCAAGCATGGAATAAAGTAATGTTAGCTTGTTAGAGAGTTAGGATGTTAGAGTGTTAGAATCCATCATCATGAACCATCAATGGATCTTGCAAGAGCAAGGCCAAGTAAAGGCTATTAGATTCCTATAGATTGTCATATACGAAGTTAGCAAGTTAGTGGTTAGTAGTTAATTTTCATGAGAGAAAATTAGCTAAACATGTAAAAGGAGTTAGAGAGAAGAAGAGAGGTAAAGAGAGAACCTTTCATAGCTTGTCAACTTCTATTATAAGCACTCTTACTTTTCACCCATGTACCACTCTCTCTTCTATTATAAGATCTAAAAGAAATAAAAAATACAAAGAGAAAGCAGAAGAACTAACTTAAACTATCCTAAACTACAACATGGAGAAGAAAAACTACACCACTCTCTGTATAGCTCTAAATACAGAACACAAAAGGGGTATTTATAGGCGAAAGGGGCACCAAAGGGAGTGTACAGAGCCGCGCGTCGAATCTCGGTGCGCGGCTCCACAAAATTGCCACGAAAATGTGGCATTTGCCGCATTTACGTGGCAATGCTTAGGAAGCGCGCAACGTCGCCTGCTGATCGCTTCCCAGATGTCTCCCTGTCGATGTACTTGCTAGTTTTCAGATTTGGGCCCCTGGTAAACCACCCTCCAAAATTAATGGTTATCTTTATAGGCCTTAATCACCAATTAAATGATAATTTTGGGTCTTCTTCTTCATTTCATGCCATGGACCTAGAAATATATAAGAGAGGTATTATTAGCAGAATTTAATATTAAATAAATGTGAAGATGTGGTATGAAATATACAGTTAAGAGACTAATCAGGAAGCTCAGAGAATGTGTGAATGAGAAAACTTGAAGAATGTAGAGTGAAAGCACAAGAAACTTTTGAGAAATAGCACTTTGGAATTTAGGATCAATAAAACTTTTTATAAGCTTAAATTAAGTAATTAGGTTATCTGTAGTCCCACTATATATAAAGAGACCTAAAACAAATGTGATTAAACTAAGTAAGTCACTAGAAACAAAACCAAAAAGTTTTGATTCAGAAATTAGCCGTTTTAAGACAAAACAAATAAGTCTACCAACTACCGGTCGACTAGGTAGTGGTCGACTGGTAATGGCTAAAATTCTAGTCATTGCAGGCAGTTGACCAGGCAATCGACTGACCTGAGGATAGAGTTCACTTGAACTCTGAATTGGCAGTAGACTGGACGGTCAACCTGCTAAAACTAGTAAACAACAAGCAGAAGCAGCGATCGATCGAGCGGTCGACTGTGCTCCGAGTTGTTACTATGTGCACGCTTATGCAAACTTGGTCGACCGAGTGGTCTATCGACAAAGTATTCAATTCTATGGGCGGTCGATCTGCTTCAGTCCAAAATCATATATTGAAATTCTTTTGAAATTCTTTTCAATTATTTTGACAAAGTTTTAAAATCATGTATACATATTGTATAAATAAACTATATAGCTAAGTATTTCATAGAGAAAATCACTTGTTTATAAAGTCAACACTTATATGCTAATTTTCAAAGCTATTTCAAAACCTATTTTAAAAATCAATAAGAAAATTATTTTGTGTGTTGGTGTATGTGTCTCTTAGCATTCCAACATATAGATTTTGACAAACTAAAATTTTACATTGATAAAGTATATGCTAAGAGTACAAGTTTTCTTCTTTTTGGTGCTTCTTTGCATTCAAAACTGATTCTTTGTGCTTTTGATTTCTCTACTCAGCTCGTACTTTGACATTTGGTCTTTCTTGACTGCTTCAATTTACTTCATGTGTGTTTGAAGCTAAAAATAGATTCTTAAGAACTTGTGAAACTCAAAAACACTTAAGCAAACATGTTAATACTTAACAACGTGAATTTTAGAATCATCAAAATAAATAGAATGATTGTACCCTAGGGTCAACAATCTCCCCCTTTTTGATGATGACAAAACTCATGGAGTTATTTTAGAACAATATGGAAAACTTCTCGCAAAGCTCTCCCTAAAATCATATATATCTAAAATAAACTCTAATAAGTGACATACATAAAGACCCATCAATCATAAAATGTCACCACACATGTATTTGGCTAAGATACACATGCATAAAAAACCTCCATCCAACCAATTCGCCATCCTCTAATAAAAGGAACTTATGTGTTGTAACAAACATACAACAAACTTTATAAAATATTCATTTCATGCCAAAATATCTAAAACAATTGAAGTACAAACCATAATGTCATACAAACCATAATGTCAAATATCCAAACCATAAACTGAAATACAACCATAACAAACTAAAAAGTGCATAAAGTTATTACATGCCATAATTGTTTTAAAAAATGTGAAGTTAATACATGCTATAATTGTTTTCAAAAACCTAAAAATTACTCTCCTAATCCCAACTACTCATTCTTCTCCCTTTTTGTTAACATAAAAAAGAAAATAGGGAAGGAAATAATCACTCCTGACGTGGATCAGTGGCAGCACCAAAAGTATCCTTATCGGTGTAAAGCCAATTGTCAAGTGAATCAGAGGGCTTCTGATATGTACCTAAAGGTGCAGTTGGTGCAATTCATGGATCAAATGGAAGACCGGTAGGAGGCAAAGGATAAGAGTATTCGGGGGGCATGTGAAGTGGCCATCCATAGTGAGAATGCACATTGTCATTGCAATCTTGTAGATAACATTGTTCATTACAAATGTGGGCTAAGATGTTCCGAAACTTATCTGATTTCCATGAATCTCCATTTGTGCGGCTCTAATATCATCTTGGTTAGAGTGGACTCTCTCGAGAAGAAAGGTGGTATTCGCATGACCAAGTGAGAGGGTATTCATTTGGTCAACAAAGAAGAATGTGAATCAGATGAAGATGAAGAACCTGTATCACCTTGAAAAGGAGGTGGAACATGTGATGCATGTTGTTCTTAAGATGCACGAGTAGCTACATGCATTCTCTTTAGAAGAGAATGATCAATGCTAACAGCAGGAGAAACAACTATCTTGAGATAAATCAACCTTGTAGTATTTGAAAATATGAATCAACATCATTCCATAAAGAAGATTTCTATTAGGGATCATGAGAGTATCACTTGTCATGAAATTTAGAGGGAGTTTGGGGATATTAACCTAAATTTCTTTTTGGAGACAGTAGACGAGCAATGATGCACAATGTTAGCATAATTGAATTCACCAAATTTTGAGAATATTATGTAATACAATTTTGCCAAGAATTTGGGAAATGAGAGTTAAATGTTTCACTTCCTCATTTTCAAACAAAGCAGGATTATCACGATAATGGAGCAGGATTGAAGCTGAGACATAGGACTTGTTCTTAGGATAATGATCAAATGATAGAAGATTGTCATCAAAGTGGAAGTACACCTGAGGGGGTTGAATAGGTGTAATGTAAATCTTATAGCAAATAACTCAGAATTTAAAATGAACGATGCAAACGGTCAACTCAAAATAAGAAGTGATGTCAGATTCCCCATGAAGAGCACAAGAACTTCTCTTTTATATTTCTCTAGATTGGGAGTTGAGGCCTTAATTGCCTTCTCGTTGAGATGAATTAAATTGATAAATAAGAATGACAAATATTATGCAAGCAATGAATAATAATATACGAGAAGAAAAATACACAAGTGCAAGCAATAGCAATAGAGTAAGAGCAAGAGAAAACAATCGCATACACAAGGAATTTGTTCCGAGGTTCGAGCACAAAGCTCTATGTCCTCGCCTTCACCACGTGAAGGGCTTCCACTATTTACCAAGAAACTTTCACAAAGGAACAACAAGGTCTACACAAGACCGAAATACATAACTCCAACTCTCAATCCTCTACAAAAGAGATAGCATAAAGCCAATTAGGTTTATAAGCTCTTGGTGATCACATAGATCACAAACCCTTTCCTTTACAACTTCTTATAGGATAGAGTGTGAAATGAAGCTCAAGGAGTTTGTGAGATAAAATTCAGTTAAAATAAATGAATTTAAGAGCTGAAAACTTGTAGCAATTGATTTGGAAATGAGAGTACTTGAAAGCTTGAAAGCTAAAAATTTTCTCTTTTGAATAAACTTAATTTTTTTATATATTTCCCAAAACTAAAATTGTTTGATCCTCTCCCAATGACCCATATATAGGCAAGTGATAAATAATATTAGATGGGTCAACTAGGGTATTAGCAGAGTGATTAGACCCAAAAGGAGCAAATGTACCCGTTGGAGAAAGAGATGACAAAACTGATTTTAGAAAACTAGTCGTTACTATAGCAGAGAGAACATCGGTCGACCGGCTGATCAACTGGTTGGATAAAATTTAGAAATAGCCATTGAGCATAGGTCGATCGGCTGGTTGTCTGATCTTAAAAACGAAAAATGGTGAATAAAAACTTCTCAGTCGGTCAACCAATTGGTGGACCAAAGTTTAATCAAAACACTGCCAGGGTTGTCGGTCGACCGGTCGGTTGCCTGACAATGTGTATATTTGAAATGTTCACAAATGGTCGACCGTCTAGTTGACCGGCAGTTGTGAATACCACTGAACTGGAATAGTCAACCAGTCGATCGACTGACCCAACACAAAAACCAGAGTAAAGAAAGAATTTATAAATTTTTTTTAAATATTTCAAACAATTTTGAAATTTGGTTTGGCAACACATATGCTAAGAATATATGTTGAAAATGGGATATGGAATTTTGAATAATATAGATATGTATCAAAAACTAATTTAGTTAAATACCAAAAAACAAAAACTAAATGTGAAGATTTCTATTTTGTGTGTGAGACTTCTTGAGCATCAATTCTACATTTTACACTTTAACGAAATATTCTTTTACATAGCTTCAATATGTTTTCAAGCAATCATCAAGTGGGCTTCTTCAAAACATCAATCTTGATTGTCTTATCTTGAATCTCATCCTTGAGTAACTTTGAGACTTCAAAACTTTCTTTTTGAGGAAGAAACACTTTGAATTCTCTCAAATCCTGAAAAGTACTTATACACTTGAAACTTGATTAGTACTAAATAACTATATAAGTTTTGTTATTATCAAAACAAGAAATCGGTGATTGCAACCTTGGGCCGACAATCTCTCCCTTGTTGATGATGACTAAATATATGAGTTATTTAAAAGAAATAAAAAGAAAGAACTTAGTATAGCTCCCCTCAAGTTATGCTTATCTATCAAGATCAATGACTCATAACTAAATGATATGACAATTTAAAAATTAAGTCATGTGCGTATCTAATAAAATGGTCAATGATGGATCAATATGCATAAACATGACAACCTCTTTCCATGCCTCCTTCCACCAAAATATTATGTAATGAATAACAATAATAGATCAAGGCATTGCATATAAACATAAAATAAATGAATAAATAAGATAAAAGCTCATTATACCAAAATACACTAGTTTTTATCAAAAATATTTTCTATAAGAAGAAAAATATAAAACAAAAAGAATAAATTACAACTCATCAACAATGCTTCATAAAAGCATTAATATATTATATTCATATAATACTTCTCCTATTTCTATCATGCATCAAAAAAGAGTAAAATAAGATACCAATTTTAAACAAACATATATATAATGTGAGAAGAAAACTATGTAAACAAACATGAAAATCAATTATGAGAGATACTATTGAAAATTTCAAGAATTCATAATGCAAACATTTAATTCACCACAAATGAATAAAACTATATTATAAATAAGTTGTTTAGTAAAAGTATTCGTTAATTGAAAATTGGTAGAAACATAATCAATTTCAATATCTCATTTTTTATAGTGATCTCTAAGAAAGTGATATCAAATCATTGAAGTTTTATGTGCTTCGTCTTACTATATTGATTTGCATTTTTTGTCATATGAATGATGCTAGTATTATCAAAAAAATATTTTGATAAGATTATAATGTAAATCATAATCAAGGAGAGTATATTTCATTTAAAAGACTTATGCACAATAAACCCCGGCTGCAACATATTCTGCCTCAACGATTGAGAGGGCTGCAGAATTTTATTTCTTGAAAGATCATGAAACAAGCTAATTTTTTAGAAATCGATAAGTTTCACTAAGGCTCTTCTTATCCACTCTACAGCCAGTATAGTCGGCATTCAAAAAACTAGTCATTAAGAATTGTCTGGTCTTCGGATACCACAAGCCCATTCCAATAGTACCCTTAAGATATCTAACAATGCGTTTTACTATAATTAAGTGAGATTTTTTAGGATAAAATTGGAATCTAGCATATAGACACACACTAAATATAATGGTCGGCCTACTAACCGTCCAATAAAGCAAGCTACCAATCATTCTACGATAGAGTTTGCTGTCAATATTTTTACCTTGTTCATCCTTGTCAAGCTGAGTTGTGGTAGCCAAGGGTGTCTTTCTAATCATTGCATCTTCAAGTCTAAACTTTTTGATAAGTTCTCTTGTGTATTTTGCTTGGTTGATGAAGATTTCATCATACTTTTGCTTGATTTGGAGTCCAAAGAAGTAATTGAGCTTTTCTATTATAATGATTTCGAACTCTTTCTTCATGCATGATTCATTTTTGCAAAGCTTTTAATAAGCAGATCTAAAAATGATATCATCAACATATATTTGTACAATTAGAATATCATTATCTATGTGCTTTATAAAGAAAGTCATGTCAAGTTTGCCTTTATCAAAATCATTGGAAATAAAAAAACTTTAAAGTCTTTCAACTAAGCTCTTGGAGCTTGTTTTAAACCATATAAAGCCTTATCAAGTTCAAAAATAAAATTCGGATGTGTAGGATCAACAAACCCGGGGTGTTGTTCAACATACATCTTCTCTTCCATAAAACCATTTAAAAATGTACTTTTAACATCCATTTGGACAAGTTTTATATCTTTGAAAGAAGAAAGGCAAGTGTCATCTATATGTCTTCACGCCGTGCTATAGGTACAAAGATTTTCTTAAAATCAATACCTTCAATTTGGGTGTAAATTTGGGCCTCTAACCTAGCTTTATTCCTAATAATATATCTCGATTCATCCAATTTATTTTTAAAAATTCATTTAGTGCTAATGGTTGGTTAATCATGGGGCCTAAGAACAAGGTGCCAACTTGATTGTGCTCAAATTTATTGAACTCTTCTTGCATTACAAGTAACCAATGAGTTGCCCACAGCTTCAAGGATGTTCTTGGGCTCAAATATGAGAGATGAATGCAAAATGCCATAAATATCATGTTGGCCCAAGGTTAGAATCACCCGGTTTTGAGTTTTGATGATTACAAAACATATATAGTTATTTGTACTAATCATATTTTAATGTTTAAGTGTGTTTCAGGGTTCTAAGGATTCAAGATGTCTTCTTCCCTAAAGGAAGGTATTTTTGACTCAAGTTTACTCAATTCGGGATTAAGGATTCAAGCTATTCAACATTGCATATGGAGAAGCTCAAATTTGAAGATCTTGTAGTCACCTAAGAACCATTGTAAGATTTAGTTTGTTAAAGAGTAAGGTTATGATAAGTTGGCTCAAGAAAACACACACACACTTTCACTATTCAAAATACGGTTTTTGTTTTGGTTAGTTGGATTAGGTGCATGTCTTGATTGATATACATGTCTCAAAATATTTCATATTTTTACATCTAGTTTAAATTATGTATTTCATCCTTATAGCATGCTACTTAAACATCAAACCATTTAAAAATATTTTAAAAATTCTTCAAATTTCAAAAATATTTCCAAAATAAACTGTTTCAGGCTTAACGGTCGACGACGGGGCGGTCGACCGGATCTATTTCAGGCCAGATCGGTCGACCGGACCAGTCGACCGGGCTTGTGGCATTGGCGTACACGTTTGTGCACGTCTGTCGGTCGACCGGACCGGTCGACCGACTGACAGACCCTTGCTCTCGGGTTTTGTCGGTCGACCGGGCCAGTTGACCGACAAAACAAACAATTCTTTTTTGTTTAGCCTACGGTCGACCGATCGGTCGACCGAGTCTAATGGCTCTTTTGCCAGATAGACTGCCGGTCGACCGGGCCGGTCGACCGAAACCCCCAGCAGCCCCAACGGCTATTTTCTTGATATCTTTTTTCTTGTTTTGATTTTGATGGTTCTTTCAGCTATCCCTGATTTTCTTGTGCCTATAGTCTGACCTATTGACCTATTTTAAATAATAAAATGCCCTTATCTAATCCCTATAAATAGATGTCATTGGTCCCTTGTTAAATACAAGAAAAATCCCTATTGTTTTGAACTTTCTAAAGAAAAGAAAAGTTTTCAAGCTCTCACTTTCTAAAGTGCTTTCTTGGTTAAAGTTTTTCAGTTGTTTTCCAAGCTCTTTTCATTTCTTCATAACTGAATTTTTCTCACTTCACTTCTTGAGTCAAAAATCATCCCCACTCTATAAGAAGTTGTAAGAGAGAAGTTTATGGTCTTTTGATCACCTAGTTACTTGTATTTTCTCGTGTTGAGATCCCTCTTGTGTAGAGGTTGGATTGGTTGGAGTTGGTACTCAAGTCTTATGTCGACCAATGTAATCCCCTTGGGGTGTAAAGGTTCCTGTGTGAAAATTCCCTTTGCGGATTTAGTGGAAATCCTTCACGGTGGTGGAGATGGGGACATAGAGCAGTGGCTCGAACCTTGAAACAAATTCCTTATGTTTGCGATTGGTTTTCTTATTGCTTTTTCATTGCTTTACATTTCTATCTTATGATCCCTCTTGTTTGCACTTCATTATTATACCCACTTCATTTACTTGTATTTTTCGGTCTTTACTTATCTCAACAAAAAAGCAATTACGCGCCTCAACTCATAATCTATAGGAATCAAAGAGGAGAAGTTCTAGAGTCCTTCACAGGGATTCGGCTTCAATTTTTTATTTTAATGATCGGTTGCATCATACATACATACCTGTTTAAAAAGATAATTAGATTAGCATTAACACCTATTCACCCTCCTCTAGGTGTTTTTCAATTGGTATCAGAGCTTTGGTCTCTAGGTTCTTGGCTTAACAACCTTAGAAAGATCCTATATTACTTCACTCTATTCATTTTTCATCCTCATACACTTAGTAAAATGGCCGAAGGAATTAAGACCCCACCGAAGTTTGATGGCCTTAACTTTCCCATATGGAAGGTTAAGATGACCATGTTTTTGCAATCCTTAGGGAGCTGGGTTGCAAAGGCGGTGACGAAACATTTTAGTGCACCCCTTGATGATGAGGACACTTGGTCCGATATTGCCACGAAAGAGTTTGACGCTAATGCTAGGGTACACTATGCCTTGCTTCAAGCTCTTATGACGATGATATTTCTAGAGTCATTCATTGCAAATCCGCTTATGAGATTTGGACTCATCTTCTTATCACTCATGAGGGAACTTCACAAGTAAAGAGGGCAAAAATTGACCTTCTTCGTTCTCAATATGAAAACTTTTCTATGCAAGAGAATGAAATCATAGATGATATGGTTACTAAGTTTGCAAATATTACTAATGGACTTTCTTCATTAGGTGATTGCATTGAAAATGACTAAAAAGTGAGGAAGATCATCCGTGCACTCCCTTCATCTTGGGAAGTCAAAGCCACAACTTTGAAGGAGCTCAATGATAAGGAAGAAATGGTGCTTATCGGTCTCATTGGGAATCTCAAGACCCATGAGACAGAAAGAAAAGCAAGAGAAGAGATGGCTCCTCTCAAGAAGAAAGCAATTGCCTTCAAGAGCCCTTCCACCTACTTCGATGAGGATGATGAAGAAGAGGATGATGAAGATCTTTCTCTTCTTGTAAAGAACGTTCGGAGAATGTACAATAAGGCAAAGTTTCAAAATAGGAGACGGCAAGGTAAAGAAGAGAATAAAATCATTTGCTTCAATTGCCGGAAGCCGGATCACATTGTTGCGGAATGTCAGAAAAACAAAGGCAAACCCTCCACCTCCAAGAAGCCATACAAAAAGAAAGCTTTAAAGGCTGTTTGAGATTCAGAGAGTGAATCCAATGAGGAAGTTGACACCGCCAACATGTGCTTCATGGCAAATGAAAGCACAAGCAAGGTAACTCCCGATACATTTATTGATTGTGAACTATCTATAGATGAATTAGGAGAAGCTTTTGAAGAACTAACTCATAACTATGATTTTCTCAAAAGAAATACTTGAAAATGAAAAAGGAAAATGAATCACTCAACTACAAAGTTTTCATTCTCACAAAAGAAAAAGATGAATTGTTTTCAACTCTGTCTTCTACTCAAAAGGATTTTGATGGCTATAAAATTTCTTGCAAAGTAAAATTCTACAAATTGATGAAACGAGATTTCCTTACTAAAGAAGAAAATTGATTCATTAGGAGTAGTTTTGAAGAAATGTGAATTTGATTAAACTAGACTAGAGGCTACGTTTCCTAAGAAACATATCCCAAAGAAATATTCATATGCTACTCATACTCATGTTCATAAATCGCAACCTTTACATCATGCTAAGCACCCTAAACATGCCCACACTCACATACTCATATGCATTCATGTATGTTAAAGTTTTTTCATGCACATATTGTAGCCGTAAAGGTCATTTGGTTAAATTTTGCTATGATAGGATTAATGCATCGCATAATCATGTTTGGGTTCGGAATACTAACATTCATGGACCCAAGAAAGTTTGGGTACCAAAGTCAATAAATTTGTTAAATGATGTAGGTACATTCTAAAGCCCAACGACGTAAGGAGTGGTGGTATCTTGATAGTGGTTGCTCAAGGCATATGACTTGGGATATCAACAACTTCGCAACCCTATCAAGATACTAAGAAGTTGGCACCGTCACCTTTGGAGATGACGCCAAAGGAAAAATCATTGGTATTTGTAATATTAACTTATACATCTCCTTTATAGAAAATGTTATTTTAGTTGATGGCCTCAAGTATAATCTCTTGAGTATTAGTCAACTTTGTGATAAAGGTTTTAATGTTTTTTTGATGACCTAGCATGTAGTGTTATTGATAGACAATCTAATACATGTATATTTTCCGGATTTCGTGAAATAATGTATACATGATTGATATGTCTAAAATGCTATGCAATGCTACTTGTTTGAATGCATGCCCTCGATGATGACTCTTGGTTGTGGCATAGGAGATTATGCCTAATTTCTTTTGACCATTTGTCTAAATTAAACAACAAAGAAATGGTAAAAGGTATTCCTTACTTGAAACTTGAAAAGAACCGCATTTGTGATGCGTGCCAACTTGGAAAACAAATCAAGTCCTCTTTCAAATCAATCAAGGATATCATGACATCACGACCTTTGGAGTTGATCCATATGGATTTGTTTGGTCCTACACAAATCAAAAGTCTAAGTGGAAATGTTTTGCTTTCATTTTAGTTAATGATTTCTCTCGTTTTACTTGAGTTTTCTTTTTAGAACATAAAAATCAAGCCTTTTCATATTTTTAAGCCTTTAAGAAACGAGTTGAAAAGGAAAACGATTCTTCTATTTTAAGAATAAGAAGTGATAGAGGTGGTGAATTCAATAACCAACCCTTTACCACTTTTGCGAAGAACATGGAATTAAGCATGAACTATCTTGTCCTAGAACTCCACAACAAAATGGAGTCATTGAGAGGAAAAATTGTACACTTTAAGAGATGGCTTAGGACAATGATAAATGAGTATGGTCTCCCTCATATCTACGGGCTGAGGCCATTAAACACATCTTGCTACATATCAAATAGGGTTTTTTCATGCAAAACACTTCTAAAACATCTTTTGAGATTTATTATTCAAAAAAACCAAATGTTTCATACTTAAAGTTTTTGGTTGTAAATGTTTTATTTTGAATACTAAAGATAATTTAGGAAAATTTGATGTAAAATCATATGAAGCTATTTTTGTTGGTTACTCTAACACTAGTAAAGCTTATAGAGTCTTCAAAAAGTCATTCTTGACTATTGAAGAATCTATACATATAAAGTTTGAGGAACCTAATGTGTTTGTTGAGAATGTTGTAGAAATAGATTCCCTAAATGAAGACATGGAGAAAATTACTTTGAAGGACTCACCTACTCTTGAAGACATGCCAAAGGGTGATGAAGAAAATGAAGTTCAAGAGTTGAAGTGGAGACAACTCAACCACTTCCAAAAGATTGGAGATTCAATCCACATCATCCCAATGATCTTATTATAGGTGAAGTATCAAAAGGGGTAACTACTCATTCTAAACTTCATGATCTTTGTGGGCACTATGCATTTATTCTCATTTTGAATCAAAGAATATCCTCGAAGCCGAGGGCGACTCATATTGGTTGCTTGCCAAGAAAGAGGAGCTCAATCAATTCAAGCGCAACCAAGTTTGGCATCTTGTTCCTAGGCCCCACGATAGACCAACTATTGCTACTAAGTGGATCTTTAAGAACAAGTTGGATGAGTCGGGAAATGTTATTAGGAATAAAGCTAGGTTAGTGGCCCTAGATTACACTCTAGTCGAAGGTATCCATTTTGAGAAAACTTTTGCCCCCGTAGCATGGCTTGAAGCCATACGGATGACACTTGCATTTGCTTCATATAAAGATTTTAAACTTTTTCAAATGGATGTAAAAAGTACTTTCTTAAATGGATTTATTGAAGAGGAGGTTATGTTGAACAACCCCCAGGGTTTGTTGATCCTACACATCCGGATTTAGTTTTCAGACTAAACAAAGCTCTTTATGGTTTAAAACAAGCCCCTAGGGCTTGATATGAAAGACTTTCTTCATTTCTTATTTCTAATGGTTTTAATAAGGGAAAAATAGATACTACTTTGTTTACCAAACATGTTGAAAATGATATACTTATAGTTCAAATATATGATGATGATATCATATTTGGTTCTACTAATGAAAATCTTTGCAAAGCTTTTGAATCATGCATGAAGGAGGAATTTGAGATGTCTATGATGGGCGAGCTTAACTACTTCCTTGGTCTCCAAATCAAGCAAAGGAAGGATGGGATTTTCATCAATCAAGCCAAGTACACGAAGGAACTTATCGAGAAATTTGGGCTTGAAGGGGCTAAGACAAGCAAAACTCGCATGGCTACCACCACAAAGCTTGACAAGGATGAACAAGGTACAAATGTAGACATTAAACTCTACCGTAGCATGTTTGGTAGCTTGTTGTATTTAACGGTTAGTAGGCCGGACATTATGTTTTGTGTTTGTCTTCGTGCTCGATTTTAATCGTGTCCTAAAGAGTCCCATTTGATTGCGGTAAAACGCATTATCAGAAACCTTAAGGGAACAATTGAAATGGGTTTGTGATATCCGAAGACTGGACAATTTTCAATGACGAGTTTTTCGGATGCCGACTATGCGGGTTGTAGAGTGGATAGGAAGAGTGCAAGTGGAACATGTCAATTTCTCGGTAATTATCTTGTTTCATGGTCTTTCAAGAAACAAAATTCGGTAGCCCTCTCAACCGCCGAGGCGGAGTATGTTGCGGTGGGGACTTGTTGTGCACAAGTCCTTTGGATGAAACATACTCTCCTTGACTATGATTTGCATTATGACCATATTAAAATATTTTGTGATAATACTAGTACATTCATATGACTAAAAATGTAAATCAACATAGTAAGACTAAGCACATTGACATTCGGTATCACTTTCTTGAGATCATTAAGGTGATATTGAAATTGATTATGTTTCTACCGATTTTCAACTAGCCAATATTTTTACAAAACCACTCGACTATACTAGATTTTCTTTTATTTGTGGTGAATTGAATGTTTGTGTTATGGATTCATGAAATTTTTTTAACAATGTTTATCCTTTTTGATGTATGACAAAAAGGGCGAAAAAAGTTAGTTTATTATTTTGAGTTTTGAGTTATGTATTTTGAGTTTGAGTTTTGAGTTTTGAGTTATGAGGTTTGAGTTTTAAGTTATGTGTTTTATGTTTTGAGTTATGTATTTTGAGTTTTGTGTTTTGAGTTATGAGTTTTGAGTTTTGAGTTATGTGTTTTATGTTTTGAGTTATTGTTTGTTGAGCTATATGTTTTGAATTCTTATGTCTTTCTTATGCCAAGTTCTTATTTTTACTTTTCATTCATGTATGTAGCCATCCATATATATAGCATGATTTGAGGGGAAGCCTCCAAGCTCTTTTTCCTTTTTTTAAAAAATAACTCATATGTTTTGTCATCATCAAAAAGGGCGAGATTGTTGGCCCAAGGTTATAATCACCCATTTTTTGTTTTGATGATTACAAAATATATATAGTTATTTGTACTAATCATATTTTAATATTTAAGTGTGTTTTAGGGTTCTAAGGATTCAAGATGTCTTCTTCCCTAAAGGAAGGTATTTTTGACTCAAGTTGACTCAATTCGGGATCAAGGATTCAAGCTATTCAACATTGCATATGGAGAAACCCAAATTTGAAGATCTTGTAGTCACCTAAGAACCATTGTAAGATTTAGTTTGTTAAAGAGTAAGGTTATGAAAAGTTGGCTCAAGAAAACACACACACACACACTTTCACTTTTCAAAATACGGTTTTTGTTTTGCTTAGTTGGATTAGGTGCATGTCTTGATTGATATACATGTCTTACAATATTTCATATTTTAACATCTAGTTTAAATCATGTATCTTATCCCTTATAGCATGCTGCTTAAACATCAAACCATTTAAAAATATTTTAAAAAATCTTCAAAGTTCAAAAATATTTCCAAAATAAAACTGTTTCAGGCCTAACGGTCGACCGGGCGGTCGACCGGATCTATTGCAGGCCATATCGGTCGACGGGACCGGTCGACCGGGCCTTGTGGCATTGGCGGGCATGTTTGTGCACGTCTGTCGGTCGACCCGACCGGTCGACTGACTGATAGACCCTTGCTCTTAGGTTTTGTCGGTCGACCGGGCCAGTCAACCGACAGAACAAACAATTCTATTTTGTTTAGCCTACGATCGACCAAGTCCAACGACTCTTTTGCCAGATAGACTGCCGGTCGACCGGGGCCGGTCGACCAACAGCTGCCAACAGCTAGTTTCTTGAAATATGTTTTCTGGTTTTTATTTTGATGGTTCTTTCAGCTATCCCTAATTTTCTTGTGCCTATAATCTGACCTATTGACCTATTTTAAATAATAAAATGCCCTTATCTATTCCCTATAAATAGATGTCATTGGTCCCTTGTTGAATACAAGAAAAATCCTTATTGTTTTGAAGTTTCTAATGAAAAGAAAAGTTTTCAAGCTCTCACTTTCCAAAGTGTTTTCTTGGTTAAAGTTTTTCAGTTGTTTTCCCAGCTCTTTTCATTTCTTTACAACTGAATTTTTCTCACTTCACTTCTTGAGCTAAAAATCATCCCACTCTATAAAAAGTTGTAAGAGACAAGTTTGTGATCTTTTGATCACCTAGTTACTTGTATTTTCTTGTGTTGAGATCCCTCTTGTGTAGAGGTTGGATTGGTTGGAGTTGGGTACTCCAGTCTTGTGTAGACCAATTGTAATCCCCTTGGGTGTAAAAGTTCCGGTGTGAAAATTCCCTTTGGAGATTTAGTGGAAATCCTTCACGGTGGTAGAGGCGGGGACGTAGAGCAGTGGCTCGAACCTCGAAACAAGTTCCTTGTGTTTGCGACTGGCTTCCTTATTGCTTTTTCATTGCTTTACATTTCTATTTTGTGATACCTCTTGCTTGCACTTCATTATTGCATCTATTTCATTTACTTGCATTTTTCGGTCTTTACTCATCTCAATAAGAAAGCAATTATGTGCCTCAACTCATAATCTATAGGAATCAAAGAGGAGAAGTTCTAGAGCCCTTCACGGGGAATTCGACTTCAATTTCTTGTTTTGAGTGGTCGGTTGCATCATACATACATACTTGTTTAAAAAGATCATTAGATTAGCATTAACACCTATTCACCCCCTAGGTGTTTTTAATTGGTATCAGAGCTTTGGTCTCTAGGCTCTTGGCTTAACAACCTTAGAGAGATCCTATATTGCTAATCACTCTATTCATTTTTCATCCTCATACACTTAGTAAAAATGGCCGAAGGAATTAAGACCCCACCAAAGTTTGATGGCCTTAACTTTCCCATATGGAAGGTTAAGATGACCATGTTTTTGCAATCCTTAGGGAGCCGGGTTGCAAAGGCGGTGACCAAACCTTTTTGTGCACCCTTGATGATGAGGACACTTGGTCCGATATTGTCACGAAAGAGTTTGACGCTAATGCTAGGGCACACTATGCCTTACTTCAAGCTCTTAATGACGATGATATTTCTAAAGTCATTCATTGCAAATCCACTTATGAGATTTGGACTCGCCTTCTTGTCACTCATGAGGGAACTTCACAAGTAAAGAGGGCAAAAATCGACCTTCTTCGTTCCCTATATGAAAACTTTCTATGCAAGAGAATGAAACCATAGATGATATGGTTACTAAGTTTACAAAGATTACTAATAGACTTTCTTCTTTAGGTGACGGCATTGACAACTACTAAAAAGTGAGGAAGATCATCCGTGCACTCCCTCCATCTTGGGAAGTCAAAGTCACAACTTTGAAGGAGCTCAATGACAAGGAAGAAATGGAGCTTATCGGTCTCATGGGAATCTCAAGATCCATGAGATGGAAAAAAAGCAAGAGAAGAGATGGCTCTTCCCAAGAAGAAAGCAATTGCCTTCAAGAGCTCTTCCACCTACTCCGACGAGGATGATTAAGATCTTTCTCTTCTTGTAAAGAACGTTCGTAGAATGTACAACAAGACAAAGTTTCAAAATAGAAGGAGATGGCAAGGTAAAGAAGAGAAAAAAAATCATTTGCTTCAATTGCCGGAAGCCGGGTCACATAGTTACGGAATGTCCGAAAAATAAAGGCAAACCCTCCACCTCCAAGAAGCCATACAAAAAGAAAGCTTTAAAGGCTACTTAGGATTCGGAGAGTGAATCCGATGAGGAAGTTGACACTGCCAACATGTGCTTCATGGCAAATGAAAGCACAAGTAAGGTAACTCCCGATACATCTATTGATTGTGAACTATCTATAGATGAACTAGGAGAAGCTTTTGAAGAACTCTCTCATAACTATGATTTTCTCAAAAAGAAATACTTGAAAATGAAAAAGGAAAATGAATCACTCAACCACAAAGTTTTAATTCTTACAAAAGAAAAAGATGAATTGTTTTTAACTCTCTCTTCTACTCAAAAGGATTTTGATGACTATAATATTTCTTGCAAAGGTAAATTTTCACAAATTGATGAAAACGAGATTTCCTTTCTAAAGAAGAAAATTGATTCATTAGGAGTAGTTTTGAAGAAATGTGAATTTGATAAAACTAGACTAGAGGCTATGTTTCCTAAGAAACATGTCCCAAAGAAACATTCATATGCTACTCATGCTCATGTTCATAAATCACAACCTTTACATCGTGCTAAGCACCCTAAACATGCCCACACTCCACACACTCATCATGCATTCATGTATGATAAAGTTTTTTCATGCACATATTGTGGCCGTAAAGGTCATTTGGTAAATTTTGCTATGATAGGATTAATACATCTCATAATCATGTTTGGGTTCAGAATACTAACTTTCAAGGACCAAGAAAGTTTGGGTACCAAAGTCAACAAATTTGTTAAATGATGTTAGTACATTCCAAAGCCCAATGACGTAAGGAGTGGTGGTATCTTGATAGTGGTTGCTCAAGGCACATGACTTGGGATATCAACAACTTCACAACCCTATCAAGATACCATGAAGGTGGCACCGTTACCTTCGGAGACGACGCCAAAGGAAAAATCATTGGTATTGGTAATGTTAAACTTGGTACATCTCCTTTAATAGAAAATATTGTTTTAGTTGATGGCCTCAAGCATAATCTCTTGAGTGTTAGTCAACTTTGTGATAAAGGTTTTAATGTTGTTTTTGAGGACCTAACATGTAGTGTTATTGATAGACAATCCAATACATGTATATTTTTCGGATTTCATGAAAACAATGTATACATGATTGATATGTCTGAAATGCTATACAATGCTACTTGTTTGAATGCCCTCGATGATGACTCGTGGTTGTGGCATAGGAGATTAGGCCACATTTTTTTTTACCATCTATCTAGATTAAACAATAAGGAAATGGTGAAAGGTACTCCTTACTTGAAATTTGAAAAGGACCACATTTGCGATGCGTGCCAACTTGAAAAACAAACCAAGTCCTCTTTAAAATCAATCAAGAATATCATGACATCATGACCTTTGGAGTTGATCCATATGGATTTGTTTGGTCCTACACAAACCAAAAGTCTAAGTGGGAATCGTTTTGCTTTCATTTTAGTTGATGATTTCTCTCGTTTTACTTGAGTTTTCTTTTTAGAACATAAAAATCAAGCCTTTTCATATTTTCAAGCCTTTAAGAAAATAGTTGAAAAGGAAAAAAATTCTTCTATTTTAAGAATAAGAAGTGATAGAGGTGGTGAATTCAATAACCAACCCTTTACCACTTTTTGCGAAGAACATGGAATTAAGCATGAACTCTTGTCCTAGAACTCCACAACAAATTGGAGTCGTTGAGAGGAAAAATCGTACACTTCAAGAGATGGCTAGGACAATGATAAATGAGTATGGTCTCCTTCATTATCTATAGGCCGAGGCCGTTAACACATCTTGCTACATATCAAATCGGGTTTTCTTATGCAAAAATACTTCTAAAATATCTTCTGAGATTTATTATTCAAGAAAACCAAATACTTCATACTTTAAAATTTTTGGTTGTAAATGTTCTGTTTTGAATACTAAAGATAATTTAGGAAAATTTGATGCAAAATTATATGAAGCAACTTTTGTTGGTTACTCTAACACTAGTAAAGCTTATAGAGTCTTCAATAAGTCATCCTTGACTATTGAAGAATCTATACATATAAAGTTTGAGGAATCTAATGTGTTTGTTGAGAATGTTGTAGAAATAGATTCTCTAAATGAAGACACGGAGGAAATTACTTTGAAGGACTCACCTACTCTTGAAGACATGCCAAAGGGTAATGAAGAAAATGAAGTTCAAGAAATTGAAGTGGAGACAACTCAACCACTTCCAAAAGATTGAAGATTCAATCCACATCATCCCAAGGATCTTATTATAGGTGAAATATCAAAAGGGGTAATTACTCGTTCTAAACTTCATGATCTTTGTGGGTACTATGCATTTATTTCTCATTTTGAACCAACGAACATCCTCGAATCCGACGGCGACTCATATTGGTTGCTTACCATGCAAGAGGAGCTCAATCAATTCGAGCGCAACCAAGTTTGGCATCTTTTTCCTAGGCCCCACGATAGACCAACAATTGGTACTAAGTGGATCTTTAAGAACAAGTTGGATGATTCGGGAAATATTGTTAGGAATAAAGTTAGGTTAGTGGCCCAAGGTTACACTCAAGTCGAAGGTATCAATTTTGAGGAAACTTTTGCACCCGTAGCACGGCTTGAAGCCGTACGGATGACACTTGCATTTGCTTCATATAAAGATTTTAAATTTTTTCAAATGGATGTAAAAAGTACTTTCTTAAATGGATTTATTTAAGAGGAGGTGTATGTTGAACAACCCCCCGGGTTTGTTGATCCTACACATCCGGATTTTGTTTTCAAACTAAACAAAGCTCTTTACGATTTAAAACAAGCCCCAAGGGCTTGGTATGAAAGACTTTCTTCATTTCTTATTTCTAATGGTTTTAATAAAGGAAAAATAGATACTACTTTGTTTACCAAACATCTTGAAAATGATATACTTATAGTTCAAATATATGTTGATGATATCATATTTGGTTCTACTAATGAAAATCTTTACAAAGCTTTTGAATTATGCATGATGGAGGAATTTGAGATGTCTATGATGGGCGGTCTTAACTACTTCCTTGGTCTCCAAATCAAGCAAAGGAAGGATGGGATTTTCATCAATCAAGCCAAGCACACGAAGGAACTTATCAAGAAATTTGGGCTTGAAGGGGCTAAGACAAGCAAAACTCGCATGGCTACCACCACAAAGCTTGACAAGGATGAACAAAGTACAAATGTACACATTGAACTCTACCGTAGCATGATTGGTAGCTTGTTGTATTTAACAGCTGGTAGGCCGGACATTATGTTTTGTGTTTGTTTTTGTGCTCGATTTCAATCGTGTCCTAAAGAGTTCCATTTGATTGCGGTAAAACGCATTATTAGATACCTTAAGGACATAATTGAAATGGGTTTGTGGTATCCGAAGACCGGACAATTCTCAATGACGAGTTTTTCAGATGCTGACCATGCGGGTTGTAGAGTGGATAGGAAGAGTATAAGTCGAACATGTCAATTTCTCTGTAATTGTCTTGTTTCATGGTCTTCCAAGAAACAAAATTCGGTAGCCCTCTCAACCGCCGAGGCGGAGTATGTTGCGGCGGGGGCTTGTTGTACACAAGTCCTTTGGATGAAATTTACTCTTCTTGACTATGATTTGCATTATGACCATATTAAAATATTTTGTGATAATACTAGTACTATTCATATGACTAAAAATGCAAATCAACATAGTAAGACTAAGCACATTGACATTCGGTATCACTTTCTTTGAGATCATTATGAGAAAGGTGATATTGAAATTGATTATGTTTCTACCGATTTTCAACTTGCCGATATTTTTACAAAACCACTAGACTATACTAGATTTTCTTTTATTTGTGGTTAATTGAATGTTTGTGTTATGGATTCATGAAATTTTTTTAACAATGTTTACCCTTTATGATGTATGACAAAAAGGGAGAGAAAATGTTAGTTTATTATTTGAGTTTTGAGTTATGTATTTTGAGTTTTGAGTTATGAGTTATGAGTTTTGAGTTATGTGTTCTATGTTTTGAGTTATGTGTTCTATGTTTTGAGTTATGTATTTTGAATTTTGTGTTTTGAGTTTGAGTTATGTGTTTTATGTTTTGAGTTATTGTTTGTTGAGTTATATGTTTTGAATTCTTATATCTTTCTTATGCCAAGTTTTTGTTTTTACTTTTCATTCATGTATATAGCCATCCATATATATAGCATGATTTGAGGGCAAGCCTCCAAGCTCTTTTCCCATTTTTTAAAAAAAAACTCATATGTTTTGTCATCATCAAAAAGGGAGAGATTGTTGGCCCAAGGTTACAATCAGCCGGTTTTTGAGTTTTGATAATTACAAAATATATATAGTTATTTGTACTAATCATATTTTAGTATTTAAGTGTGTTTCAGGGTTCTAAGGATTCAAGATGTCTTCTTCCCTAAAGGAAGGTATTTTTGACTCAAGTTGACTCAATTCGGGATCAAGGATTCAAGCTATTCAACATTGCATATAGAGAAGCCCAAATTTGAAGATCTTGTTGTCACCTAAGAACCATTGTAAGATTTAGTTTGTTAAAGAGTAAGGTTATGATAAGTTGGCTCAAGAAAACACACACACTCTTTCACTTTTCAAAATACGATTTTTGTTTTGGTTAGTTTGATTAGGTGCATGTCTTGATTGATATACATGTCTCAAAATATTTCATATTTTTACATCTAGTTTAAATCATGTATCTCATCCCTTGTAGCATGCTACTTAAACATCAAACTATTTAAAAATTCTTCAAAGTTTAAAAATATTTCCAAAATAAAACTGTTTCAGGCCTAACGGTCGACTGGGGGGTGGACCAGATCTATTTCAGGCCAGATCGGTTGACCGGACCGGTCGACCGGGCCTTGTGGCATTGGCGTGCACGTTTGTGCTCGTCTGCCAGTCGACCGGACCGGTCGACTGACTGACAGACCCTTGCTCTTGGGTTTTGTCGGTCGACCGGGCCAGTCGACCGACAGAACAAACAATTCTTTTTTGTTTAGCCTACGGTCGACCGAGTCCAACGGCTCTTTTGCCAGATAGACTGCCGGTCGACCGGGCCAGTCGACCGGCAGCCGCCAGCAGCCCCCAATGGCTAGTTTCTTGAAATCTATTTTCTGATTTTGATTTTGATGGTTCTTTCAGCTATCCCTGATTTTCTTGTGCCTATAATCTGACCTATTGACCTATTTTAAATAATAAAATGCCCTTATCTAATCCTATAAATAGATGTCATTGGTCCCTTGTTAAATACAAGAAAAATCCCTATTGTTTTGAAGTTTCTAAAGAAAAGAAAAGTTTTCAAGCTCTCACTTTCTAAAATGCTTTCTTGGTTAAAGTTTTCAGCTGTTTTCCAAGCTCTTTTCATTTCTTTACAACTGAATTTTTCTCACTTCACTTCTTGAACCAAAAATCATCCCCACTCTATAAGAAGTTGTAAGAGAGAAGTTTGTGGTCTTTTGATCACCTAATTACTTATATTTTCTTGTGTTGAGATCTCTCTTGTGTAGAGATTGGATTGGTTGGAGTTGGGTACTCCAGTCTTGTGTAGACCAATTGTAATGCTCTTTGGTGTAAAGGTTCCGGTGTGGAAATTCCCTTTGCAGATTAAGTGAAAATCCTTCACGGTGGTGGAGGCGGGGACGTAGAGCAGTGGTTCGAACCTCGAAACAAATTCCTTGTGTTTGCGATTGGTTTCCTTATTGCTTTTCAATGCTTTACATACCTATTGCTTGCACTTCGTTATTGCACCCATTTCATTTACTTGCATTTTTCGGTCTTTACTCATCTCAATAAGAAAGCAATTACGTGCCTCAACTCATAATCTAGAAGAATCAAAGAGGAGAAGTTTTAGAGCCCTTCACGGGAATTCGGCTTCAATTTCTTGTGTTGAGTGACTGGTTGCATCATACATACATACTTATTTAAAAAGATCATTAGATTATAATTCACACCTATTCACCCCCTCTAGGTGTTTTTCATATCATGGAGTTTGGAGCAGGTAGTTACTCCCTTGGATACATCATCTGTGATAAGCTCCTTGGGATGGTTTGTAGCATATCTCTAATTTTTTAGAAGTGGTTGAGTTGGCTCCACTTCAACTTCTTGAACATCACTATGTTCATCATCATTTGGCTTGTTTTCTTCTTGCATTGATGAGTTTTTCAATGATTTTCTCCATGTCTTCTCCTAAGGAATCAATTTATACAACTTTCTTCATAAGAGCATTAGATTCCTCAAACTTGATATGTATAGACTCTTCCATAGTAAAAGTTGACCTATAAAAAATTCTATTGGCCTTATTAGTATGTGAATATTCAATAAATATAGCTTCATAAGACTTGGCATCAAACTTACCTAAATTGTGCTTAGTGTTCAAAACAAAAAATTTATAATCAAAAGCTCTAAAATATGAAACATTTGATTTTTTTTTCAAATAATAAATCTCAAAAGGGGTTTTAGAAGTATATTTGCAAAAATAAACTCTATTTGATATGTTACATGAAGTGTTTACGACCTCGGCCTATAGGTATTGAGGGAATTCGTATTTACTAATCATTGTCCTACCCATTTCTTGAAGAGTGCGATTATTTCTTTCAACGACTTCATTTTATTGTGGAGTTCTAGTATAAAATAACTCATGTTTAATTCTATTTCTACACAATAAGAGATAAAAGAATGGTTGATGAATTCACCACCTCTATCACTTCTTATGCATAAAATTGAAAAACTTTTTTCTTTCTCAACTTTTTTTTAAAAACATAAAAATACGAAAAGCTTCATCTTTAATTTCTAAAAAAAAAATCATGTAAATCTTGACAACTCATCAACTAGAATAAAAACAAAACCGTTACTACTAAGACTTTTGATTTTAGTTGGACCAAACAAATCTATGTGGATTAATTCTAATGGATGTCATGATATCTTTGATTGCTTTGAAAGAGAACTTGGTTTGTTTCCCAAGTTGACACACATCATAATGACGGTCCTTTTCAAACTTCAAACAAGGAATATCCTTCACCAATTTCTTAGAATTAATTAGGGATAGATGGTCAAACGAAATATAGCCTAGTCTCTTATGCCTCTCAACATGCCTCCTGTATAACCTTCACTCCAGACAATATGCAGGTTATAGGGAAGCATGATAGGCCCTTGTACTTCACAGGGTACATTGAATTATCTAAGGTGAGCCGTATTCAGGTGGATCCAGAATTCACATTAAGCATCTGCCTCGTCGGGTCATGCAGCACTTGAGAATCTTCACTCATCGATTGAGCGCCACTCAAACTACCATCATGGCTTCAACGCCTATAGTACGCGCCCGATGGGAAATATAAAACTCAAATGCCTGATCGAGGACCTAAGATCTAAGGTGACGTGTTATGTTATTGACACTGACAATTCCTATAACTTGCTGCAGAGACGATCATGGATTCATCGCAATTCCATTATCCCCTCTACTCTCCATCAAGTCATGAAGTATGTTGACAGAAATGGAAGAGTCTAAACGTTGATCGCCAAAAGGCATCCGTTCAAAAAGGTAGAGAATAACTTCACAGACCTTCTATACTAGGATTCTCTAGAAGCAGACAAGAATCCCTAGCCAAAAGAATCAGATTCTTGTAATGAAGCTGATGTCGAGCCAGAGGCAGAAGAAGAATGTCTGTGGGAGCTAAATCCTCTTGTAACGAGTGTTAATCAGCTGATGTCAATAACACTGCCAATGACGTAGGCGAGTGGTATATTAATGAAGAGTTAGATTTGGCTTATTTTTTTATGTTTGCTTCTGATTCTGTACCATTAGATACTAGTACTGATGTAGATGATAACCCCTGGTTGGCAATAGATGCCCTGAAATCATTGCATGCACCAGTGAGATCATCTCTCATGGCATATCAAAGCGTCAGTGACGTATAAGGATCCTTCTTCGAGGTCCCAGCAAGACGCAAAAGTCAAAAACTGATCTTTTCGGAAGAGTCGAGTCCAAACCAATGATTCACGAAGACTCGAAAAGTGAGACCGAACCCCCTCAGTTCTCTCATTACGAGTCAAATGTACTCAAGATGATGGATAACAAGCAGTATGACCTAACAATTGGTCTTGGCTTGAACTTCGGCAAAGGAAGGCGAACACTGGTTCGACCTTTCGTTCCAAAAGGGAAAGCCCCTGACTATTATCATCAAACTCGGAGAGGGTTGGGCTATGTGTCGACTCTAATCCTGTCAGCCTCTGAGTCTGAAGAGTCCTTATATCATAATCACTTGTCAGGCATGTCATCATGGGAGTCAGATTGTCATTTTGAAGACATCTTCAGAGACCTTTCGGTAAACATGATTTTGACAATCCATCTAGAAAATGGAGATGAAAAAATTGATCCAGTCAGATACAGATCGCTGGATCAAACACCTGAATACTCTCTGAGATATCCATTTTGAACAACGTGAACTACCCACAGAGGATAAGGTAACTCAGATCAATCTAGGAGATGAGGCTAATCCTAAGCTCTTCTTCATAAATTAAAGCTTATCACCCCCAAGAAAGAATATCTAATACGTCTCGAGCGAGAGTGAATAGATGTCTCCGCTTGGAACTATGAGGATATGCGTGGGCTTGATCCTCAGGTTACTATGTATTGCCTCAACATCAATCCGGACACAAAGCCCGTCAAGCAGCAGCAACGACGGTTTCACCCAGCGATTAAGAAAGCGATTCAATCGGAGGTCAAAAAACTTATAGACTCTGGTTTCATCAGGGAAGAATGATACCCAGACTGGGTAGCTAATAGCATCCCCGTCACTAAGAAGAATGCAAAGATCCAACTTTGCATTGATTTCCACAATCTGAATGAAGCCTGTCCTTAAGATGAGTTCCATCTTCTAATCACGGAGGTCATGATCTACAATACGTATGGGTTTGAATGAATATTTTTCATGGATGGATTCTTTGGATATAATAAAATTAAGATGTACCCTGATGATGAGAAGTATACATTTTTTAGGATACCACTAGGAGTGTATTGTATACTGTGATGCCCTTCAGATTTTAATGATAACATTTGTGGCGCAGATGCATTGGAACTCTATCTTAAAAGCTTTTGATAAATTCTAAATGCTGAACACTACTCAAGGATATTTGGCTATTTTTTGTATTTGATATAGAATGTTAAAAGCCTTGAAACACACACACATTAGTCTATTTAGTCGACTTGTATCCAAGTATAGTCGACTTATATATCCTCAAGTCGACTTGACTATTTATGTAGTCGACTAAGTCCTATCTTGAAAAGATATTAACTTTCTGTTTCTTGACTATTAGTAGCATTAGTCGACTTACCAAAGTTGCTAGTCGACTAATCCATGTTGTAGTCGACTAATCATTTCTCCTGGTTAACTAATAGTAGTTTCCAGAGACTTGTATATCTGTTTCATATTCTTATAGTTGACTTATCCCTTTTGTTAGTCAACTAACCCAGTCAAAAATGCCTACCCTAGTCGACTATCCTCCACCCTAGTCGACTTATAACAGTTTCTGACTGTTAAATTGTTGTTGGTTTTTTAGAACTTATCCAACGTTTCAATATTCAAATTTATCTTGATAACTATTCTAACTGATCATAGATTTCAGCTATAAATAGAGATGTTGTCCTAGGCTAAACACACCAATTAAAATCTTAGTTTTCTATCCAAAGACTCTGTTGAAATATTCTGTTTTCAGAAAACTAGTTCCACTTTCTATCCTTCACATAAATTTCAATACTTTAGTGAAGAATTCTGAGGGTCCACATATAAGAGTCCTTATTCACGATCAGAAATAGTCTCAAGGCTTATAGGATTGATTGTAATCACTCAAAGAGAAATACTATACAAGAGCATCTTCGGGTTGAAGAGAAGTTGTACACGGTGTTGTTATCTTCTTGGTGTTAAGAAGAGTTGTGCGGATTTGACAAAGTTTATTTATCAAGTGGTGTACAAGGTGTTGGTTTTGGGTGTACAAAAATCAAGAAGAAAAATCTCAAGCGGGTTGCTTAGGAACTGGATGTAGGTCACGAGGACCGAATCAGGATAAAATCTCTTGTGTTTACATTTGCATAATTTCTGAGATTTATTTCCTTTCTTGTAAGTTATTTTATTTAATGCTAATATCTTTGTTCTAGTGTTGTGTTGACATAATTTTTAGATCGTACAATTGGTATCAGATCCCTGCATACCCGGTCAACACCCTACAGGGATGGCAACAAAATTTCCTTCATCACAATTTAGAGAAGGACATTCTACACAACGTCCACCATCGTTTGATGGATCAAATTACAACTACTGAAAGTGTAGAATGAAGATCTACATGCAATCGTTCAACTACAAACTATAGAACATTGTAGAAGCCCAATACACGAAGCCAACCACTAATTACAATGCATGGAGTGAAGAACAAAAGAAGTCTGCAAACCTTGATACCAAAGCAATGAACGCGCTTTTCTGTGCCTTAAACAAAGAAGAATTCAATCGCGTATCAACAGCCAGATCTGCAAATTAAATATGGCAGATCTGCAGGTAACCCATGAAGGTACAAATAAGGTTAAAGAGTCTAAAATTTCTGTTCTTGTTCACATGTTTGAACTCTTCAAAATGAAGGAGAACGAAACAATTTCTAAAATGATTACAAGATTCACGGACATTTTAAATTCCTTAGGAACCCTTGGAAAGGAGTACACTCAAGTCGAAAAAGTTAGAAAGGTTCTACGTACACTCACATTAGATTGGGAAAAGAAGACCACTGCAATAGAAGAAGCAAATAATCTCTCAACTATGTCATTAGAAAACCTTATCGGTAATTTAATGGCATATGAAGTGCAACTTGAAGAGCAAAAAAAGGATAAACAACAACCTCTATCCAAGAATACAGTACTTGCCTTCATACATCCCAAGATATGGACAACTTAGATGATGATGAAGAAGAGATGGCAATGCTCTCAAGATAATTCAGAAAGTTCTTGAAGCAAGGTAAGTTTAAATGTTTTAATTATAATAAAATAGGTCATATGAAGAAGGGTTGCACATTACTCAAAAACAAAGAGAAATTCAAGAGCAAAAAGTTTAAAAGAAGAAAGATTACCAAGTATCATGGAAAAATAGTGATTCATCTTTCTCAGATGAAGAAGAAGCTACTGAACATGCAAATGTTTGCTTTGTGGTTCAAGAAGAAGATAAGGTACAATATACTGAACTATTAGATGCATTTCATGGACTATATAATGATCTTAAGAATAAAAAGATGGAAAACAAAGTTTTATCAACGGAAAATGAAAGACTCATGAAAGAAAATTTTGTTTATGCATCTCAAATTTCTTCTGTAAATTCTCAAAAAGATGATTTTAAAAAGTTATATCATCATTGAAAAGGATAATGAGAATTTATTACAAGATAATGCTTTATTGAAAGAGAAACTATGACTTTAAATGAAAGAATGTCTGTTTTAGATAAAGTCATGACAAGTTTCAAGGATAAATATGAAGAACTTTTGAATAAAGTGACAAAGTTTAATTAAAAAAGAAAATTTAAATGATATATTGTCATATCAAAAGATTTCAAATAATCATTTTGGACTTGAATTTTCAAATGATAAGCAAATTGGTCTTGGTTGTTCAAAAAATAATGTTGAAAGAACTACACGTGTCTACAAAAAGAATAACGATAATAATTTTGTTAAGAAGATCATGAAATCAATGTATAAATATATTTGGGTTCCAAAAAATCTAAATAATATGGATAAAAATGCTTATATTGCATCAAATATTCATCATATATGTAATTCATGCAATTATGTTTATAATAACATATGGAAACCAAATCCAAATTGGGCTTGGATTCTTAAAGGTTAATGTCATGTTATGATTGGTACCATTAACAATATTTTATCTTATAGGTACCATATAAAGAAAAGAGAATATCTGATAATATAAGTTATTTCTAACATTTAAAAATATATCATATGTATGCTATGATACAGGGGGAGAACACTTATTATATATATATATTCTGTTATAACCCATTTTATGCAGGGGAGAACACATAGTTGTTATAATCTGTTTTCTGCAAGGGGAGTTTCTCTATGTAGGGAGCTTGTGCATACACACATTGTCATCATCAAAAAAGGGGAGAATGTTGGAACTTAGATTTTGATAACATTTGTGATGAAGATGCATTAGAGCTCTATCTCAAAAGCTTATGATGAGTTCTAAATGCTGAAGACTACTCAATGATATTTGACTATTTTGCGTATTTGATATAGAATGTTAAAAGCCTTGAAACACACACACTTTAGTCTGTTTAGTCGACTTGTATCCAAGTATAGTCGACTTATTATCCTCAAGTCCACTTGACCCTTTATGTAGTCGACCAAGTCCTGTCACGAAAAGATATCAACTTTCTATTTCTTGACTGTTAGCAGCATTAGTCGACTTATCAAAGTTTTTAGTTGACTAATCCATGTTGTAGTCGACTAATCATTTCTGCTACTCAACTAATAGTAGATTCCAGAGATATGCATATCTGTTTCATATTCTTATAGTGGACTTATCCCTTTTGTTAGTCGACTAACTCAGTCAAAAATGCCTACCCTAGTCGACTACCCTCCATCCCCTAGTTGACTTATAACAGTTTTTGACTTTAAACAGTTGTTGGTTTTCTGGTGTTTATCCAATATTTCAATATTCAAATTTTTCTTGATAACTACCCTAACTGACCATTGATTTCAGCTATAAATAGGGATGTTGTCTAAACACACCAATTAAAATCTTAGTTTTCTATCCAAAAACTCTGTTGAAATATTCTGTTTTCAAAAACTAGTACCACTTTCTGTTCTTCATACGTGAAGAATTCTAAGAGTCCACCTATAAGAGTCCTTGCTCACGGTCACATACAGTCTCAAGGCTTATAGGATTGATTGTAATCACTCAAAGAGAAGTATTGTACAAGAGTGTCTTCGGGTTGAAGAGAGGTTGTACAAGGTGCTGTTGTCTTCTTGGTGTTAAGAAGAGTTATACGGATTTAGATAAGGTTATTCGTCAAGTGGTATACAAGGTATTGGTTTTGGGTGTATAAAATCAAGGATAAGAAAAATCTCAAGCGGGTTACTTAAGGATTGGATGTAGGTCACCGAGACCGAACCACGATAAAATCTCTTGTGTTTACGTTTGCATAATTTCTGAGATTTATTTCCTGTCCAAGTTATTTTATTTAACGCTAATATCTTTGTTCTAGTATTGTGTTGACATAATTTTTAGATCCTATAGCAACCTCCAAGAAATCTTAGAGAGCTTAGAGGATTATAAGGGTGACTAGCCTACATCCAGAGGTTTATCTTAAATCTCTTAGGACTATGCCAACACTTCACCAAATTGATGAAGAAGAGTGTTTCATTCATCTGGGATGATGCTTGCCAACAAGCGTTCGAGAAAATCAAGCTGTACCTCACGCATCCACTTGTAACAGTTTCGGTGTCAGAAAAATCTTTCCTGATATACGTTCTTATGGTGAATCATTCTCTAGGAGCTTTATTAGCCCAGAATAATGATCAGGGGCACGAGCCAGCAATTTACTACCTGAGTAGAACCATGATTGGAGCTAAAAATTGATAAAATTCGATCGAAAAAGAATGCCTCGCGTTGGTGTTCACTATCCAGAACGTGCGACACTACTTGGTGGGCCAAAGCATACTCGTCATACCAAAAGTTAATCCTTTAAGATTGCTTATGACGAAGCCATCATCACTGAATGGTCGATTAGCGAAATAGGCCATATTGCTTCCCTAATATGAGATGCAATTCCTACCACAAAAGGCTGTGAAGGAATAAGCAGTGGCAGACTTCTTTGCGAGCATCCAGATCCAAGAACGACCAAACTTTATGAAGATCTCTTAGTTGAGATCGTTGAAGTTTGCTTGACCCAGACATCTTTCGAAGGACATGTGTGGCAACTCTTCTTCCATGGCGCATCAAGAACGGGGGCTCGAGGAAATATCGTAGGAGTGGGGGTAATACTTGTCTCCCCACAGCACTACATACTCCCTCGTGCTTTCTCATTAACTGAGTCATGTTCTAGCAATATAGCGAAATACAATGCTCTCCTGATAGGGATGCAAATCATCATGAGATTGGCATTAAAAACCTCGAAACGTACAGTGATTCAAAGCCCATCGATAATCAGGTTCGCGAGGAATACTGATTAGACGGGAAAGGTGTCGTATTATGGAGTATAAATGAGCACAAATATATGTATTCAATTAAGGAGATAAGGTTTAGAAACAACCTCAAGTGCTTAGATCACTCCACAAATGTATGAAAGATGATTAATATACCCTTTCTTATCTCCGTTATAGCATAGGCCTATACCGAGTCGATTCTCAGGGAGAGCTCGCGATGGAAGCTTTACGATAGGTAGTGAAGATGTAAAACGAGAATTCTTCTATGCTTAAAAAAATAAAGAATAAAACAATGAAGAAGAAATGAAAGAATGGATGGATATGTTCATGATGGAAAATGTAAAAGAAATCAAAATCAAGATTGGCTTTGGACTAACAACTAAAAAGAAAAGAAAACTTTAGAAAACTTGAATGGAAGAAAACCATGACTAGCTAACATTACTACCTTGTTAAAACTTACTAAACTCCGTGATAGTGAATGCGCGCCTCATGTTGATTCATCGGCATAGATTCGTCTTGCGTGTTGAACTAATTACTTTCCCACTTGGATGACGGGGGGTTTAACCCATCGGAGAAGAGAAGACCATCCAACTTGCAAGATTAAAGATAGCAATCACCCATGAGTTAGTAGTTAGCAAGGTTAGTGGTTAGCTAGTACATGTAGAAAAGTTAGCTACAAGCCATTACAAAATAAAAGCAAAGCATGAATTAAATTGCAAGAAAGTAAAGCAAGAAATAAAGAAAGCAAGTAAACTAGAAAATGCAAGAGTAGAGAGAAGAGAATGGATGAATCCTTGCTTCACAAGTTGTCACTCCTTGATGTACACAAGCTTTCTCTCTCTTACAAACTCTCTCTTTACAAAATTTCTAGGGAAGAAGAAGAGGGTCTAAAGAACTAAAACCTAGAGAAAAACCCTACAAAAATTACAAGCATCTACTAATTTCTCCTCTCTTCTCCATTCTGTCTTTGCTCGCAGGTCCAGGTGCAGTATTTATAGGGCTCAGAGAGAAGCTTCGAGATCCAGGTTGTTGGCGCAAAATCCGGGATCCAACAGACTCCCAACTGCCGCAATTTGGCGGGAAATCCTTGAATTTGGTGGCAAAATCTGGGCCGTTGAGCCCAGATTTTCTGGTACAGGTTTGTTGCGAGGTTGTTATCCACGTGGTCTTCTAGAATCTTGAGTTGTTACGTAGAATTCTCTGGATCCTGGATTCAAATTTGGGCTTTATCTTGGCTTGGAATTAATCTCTTTAATTATTGCTAATTAAAGTAAATATTAGGCTTTCTCTCATTTCAGTTGTGGACCTGTAAAAATATAGAGAAGATGAGTAAAAATTATATATTTATTTGCAATATGCATGGGGATTATGTGGTAAAATATGCAATATTGTGTATCAATCAAATACGAAGTCAGACATGAAGATTTCGCACCCTATCACAAAGCAATCATTCACATGGCGGAGAGGTTCAAAAAATTCTACATTGACCATGTACCCAACCAACAAAATATGTATGCAGATGCACCGACGTCCCTCACCACTTCCTTGGCTCTTCCAGCCGAAGCGGTCGAGAAAGTACTCGTTTACAATCATGACTTGTACTGTCCGAAATTCGCCCTTAAAGATGATCAAATGCCAACAGGAAACCTTCAAGTCAAAGAAGCTCTAGAGATTTCAGCAGGTACAGAGCTTAGGGATTGGCAATTCCCATACATCGACTATATCTTGTGCGACATACTATTCGATGACCCTAAAGAGGCGGCTATCATTTGAAGGAAAACCCCTTAAATTCTACTACAATGCGATCACAAGAACACTGTATCGCTGATTGCATGATGGAATCCTCCTCCGCTGCCTATCATATAAAAAGGCACAGGAAGTACTCATAGAGGCTCATGGCGGTACGTGTGGAGCTCACCAACCTGGTCCAACGCTTGAAGATCAACTCCAAAGACTGGGATATTATTGGTCAAAGATGATCCCTAATGCCATCGCTTGTGCTAAGCGATGCCAGGCCTGTCAGATCCATGGCGACTTCATTCTTCAGGCACCAGGACATCTTCATTCTATGACTTCTTCCTGGCCATTCGAAATGTGGGGAATGGACGTGGTTGGTCCTATCAGCCCACATTCACCTAAATGACAACGGTTTATCTTAGCTATAACTGATTACTTCTCCAAATAGGCGGAGGTTATCCTTATGAAGGAAGTGAAGACATCTAACGTGAACAAATTTATGAAACATCATGTAATCTACCGTTTGGTGTGCCATGATGGATTGTCCATGATAATAGGCCTCAGTTCGTCAGCCAAGCGTTCCAGAGATTCTGTAATAAGTTCAGAATCTAAAGTATGTCTTCAACGGCATACTACCCAGCCGCTAACGGGCTTGCAGAAGCATTTATAAAATCATTGGGAAGCTTCTGAAGAAGTTCATCTCAAAAAGTCAACGCGACTGGGATGACAAATTAGGTGAATGCTTGTGGGCTTATCGCACAATAGTAAGAACCCCGATGAAAGCTGCACCATTCCCTTTGATGTAAGTACTCCCACTAGAAATTCAAATCCCATCTATGTGCGTTGCTTTGGCAACAGAGATAATATATAAGGATAAGCATCGACTGCAACTCCAGGAGCTTGAGGCTTTTGATGATAAACGCCTGCAAGCTCAACAGCAAATCAAATTTTATCAAGCTCGAATTTTCAGAGCCTTCAACAAGAAAGTCAAGAAGCGGACTTTCAAGAAATGCGACCTCATCTGGCTGTCAAAAGACCCATGGTGAAAACATACAAGACGAAAGAAAATTTTCAATCAGAATGGGAAGAACTATTTGAAGTAGAGTCAGTCTACTTAAATGGAGCATATCGCCTGATAAATCCAGAAGACGATATACTTATAATGCTGATTAATGGCAAACTCTAGAAGAAATACTACCCTTGATCATGTTAACACTAAACTTCTGATCATTGAGTCAAGTATATATGACGCTTGCATCGAATGCATTCTCCTATGATGGAAGTCTCGATTGACGACTATGTTCTGCTAAATGCTAGTATAGTAATCCTTATTGATCAATAGTAGTCGACTATGTTCTGCTCAACACAAGCATAATAGTCCTCATTGATCAAAAACTATTCGGCAACAGGTGGGACCAGTGTCAACGACCAAACATCGCTGGAGTTTTATTCGGCATATAAGAAGCTGGTTAAGAGGAATGGTTATGTTAATAGCGCATGAGAACGTGGTTCAATCCTCGACAAAATTGAGCCAATGAAGACAAGCTAACTGAGTATTAGTTTTGTCACTGTTCTTTAGAGACTATCAAAATCCAACTCCCTCAACAACTAAGGATAGAGAAAAATATTAGATTTTAAGTTCAATATAAATTCTCAATAACTCATCATGTTGAGAGAAATAGCATGGCTAGCCCAATTCAAACGATAGTTGGTAAAGTTATACCAAATCTGTTGATAGCTGAAAGTTTACTAAACATCCTAAGGGACTTGGTCCCGGCTTCCCCTTCAGAATCCCTTTTCAATTCCCCTCCATGAAATGGTAGGACTACGAAAATACATGTATCCATTTTTTCAAAAAAATGAGTACAGACTTATCACATTAATAGTAAATCTCTGACAGACCATTTTCCTCGATCCCCTATGGAATCAGTCAAGTTAACATTAAACCTCTGACAACGAAATTTCACTAAATACCCACTCAGAACCTCTCCACTGTTATGTTAACATTATACCTTTAATTGCAAACCTATTCATACCCCTGGAAAATCAATGTTCGTCAAGTTAATGTTAAACCTCTGACAATTCATTCTATTTTCCACCAAAACCCCCGACCAATTCCCTCCCATGGAGTGGTCGGTCCATAAACTCAATCACTGTTATGTTAATACCACATCCCTAATAGTGAAAAGTTTCAATACTCCCCAGCGAGTATGAACTTTCACTTTACGACTCCCTTACATGGAGTCACTTGTCTTCAAAATTGTCAAATTAACACTACACCTCAATCTGAATTTCACTTGTCAATTCTCATCAATAGAATGACAAGTCCTCAAAATTGCTCACATAACAAACTAACTCTTGTCATGTTAACATTACACCTCTAATAAATTACTATTAAATTTAATATCACACCTCTAATAATGATCAAGTTGTTATCAAGTTCAACATTAAATCTCTGATAGTCACTTCCCTCATGCTTCCATATCAAAGCTGAGACGAGCATACTAAGTTCAAAATCACACCTCTATCATCTGGTTCATTGTTAAGTTTAACACTGCACCTATGACAATGACTTCCCTTCGAACTTCCATATCGAAGTCGAGATGACCAATTCTAAGTTTAAAATTATACATCTAGCATTACCTCCATTGTTATGTTTAACACTACACTTATGATAGTGGTGCCTTCGGTTTTCCTAACAAAACTGAAATTCCTATGAGCTAAGTTAATATTACACCTCTAGCTCGCATCCTTATCAAGTTAATATCATACCTCTGACAAGAGTCAATCTAATCCGTTAAGTTAATATTACACCTCTGATGGTAAAAAAATACCCAGATCTCTGAAGATTCTAGTCTCACTAGTTATTCTCGTCAATAGAATGACATGTCTACTTAAAATCACTGTTATATTAATATCACACCTTTAAAAGTGTTCTCTATAATCTCCAACAGTCTTAATTATGTTAATACTAAATCTCTGATGATAGACTCAATTACAATCCCTGGTGAAGTGAAAACTTCACTTGTCATTCGCATCTATAGAATGATAAGTCTATAAAACCTATTCCACTCCTGTCTACTACTATCAAGTTCAACATTACACCTCTGACAGTAACTTTTTTATATTCCTTAAATGAAAATTTTCAACTTTGAGTTACTAAGTAAAAATATCACACCTCTAGCAAATCAAAGGTAATCGCTTTCACTTATCTGATTTTCAATGCAAAAAGGAAGTCAAGATAAATAAAAAGGCAGAAAAATGTCACTTTTATTGATATTAAAAAATATAAAAATAATACAAAATGCTCTCTTATCCAATAAGATTGAGTGTTACAACAAAGGAGTACAAAGACGTCCTTCATGCTCAGCGAAAGGTTGCACTCACTCCTTGAAGCGTTGAAGATACATGAAGCTCGTCTTCTTGACTGTGGCCAGGAATAGCAGATCAACTTCCTCTCCTCTTGAGAACAATGATGTTTCTTGAGGTCTAAATGAAAGGGAGCATTCTGATTTCACCCGATCAACTAGTGCGAAAGTCTTCACAAGGCCATAATCCTTCGCTTAATGGGAAGCTCCACCACTAGAAAGTCATCCAATGAGCATTAATTTTTTGTCACTGTCACTTTTTTGAAGAAGATTGGTAAAAGGAGGATACGAATTACTGGTGACGTCCTCTTTCTCGTGACCATCAAATGTGCCATGCTCATTCTGGAAGGATCCGAGACCTTACTGGTGCATCATGCTCAATAGTATCTTGACGTGTATCGAGAATCGCGCAGATCTTCTCTTCCTTGGATAGAAGTTTTGACTTCTTAAGTTGTCTTCAATTGAATGAACTGGTCATGTCATGTTTACCTCAATAAATGTGGCAAAAACACTGAAACCAGCACCATTGATATGGCTAAGACCTGCAAGAAGGAAAAACCCGAGGGTTAAATTTCTGCAAAGATGAAAAATATGGATCGAAGGGCACAGATGCGGGTCTTAAGAATTTTTTTAAGTTAAGAACTCTAGACGCGAGTATTATACGCGAGACGCGCATTTAAGGCTTTAAGACGTAGAGTTTACCACGTTCTACAAAAACAAAATGTATAGATCCAAATGCACAGCCCAACATGAGACTCATGTCTAAAGATCAAAACGCGCAGCATATATTAAGTGCACCGATGCGGGTCTTAAAATTTTTCTAAGTTATGAACTCTAGACACAAGTCTTATACGCGAAAACCCGCGTCTAAGGCTTCGAGACGCAGAGTTCACCATGCTCATGTCTAAACATCTCAAAAGGCAAACACGATTCTTAAAAATTTTCAAGTCATGAACTCTAAATGCGAGTCTTATATGCGAGAACTGCGTTTAAGGCTTCAAGACGCAGAGTTCACCATGCTTGCATCTGAAGATCTCAGAAGATTCAGGACTCAGGACTAAGAAGTTAACAAGCTCATGTTTTATCAATTAACACGAGGATCGCGTTTGCAAATCATGGCTGAGTGGGTCTCAAGTAGACTATCTAAACTTCAAAAAAGAAGCTTTTAGAAGTTTCAGAAAGAGATCAAGAAACAGAGCCTCTTCATAATTGGCAATGACAGAGCTTCAAGGAGACATAACCTTATCATGAATGGTAATGGCAAAGGTCATTTCCTACCAGAAGAAAAGTTCTCTGGAGGGCGGACATCATCCATCAAGATACGGCCATGAAAGCATCAGAGGAAATGCTTTTGGATTTTGAAATCACTTAACGGTGATAATCTTCGAAGAAGATTGCAAGAAAGCATTAAAGCTTTGGGTTTTTTAAGAACTCTAAAAGTTCTTCAGGATGCATGTTCGGAAAAGAAGACAGTCAAAAAATTCTAAAAGTTCTCAGGATGCATGCCCAAAAGAAAAAATAGTTAAGATAATGACTATTAAGAGGCTCATGGCCTATTTATAGGTTCACTAATGGCAATTAATTAATGGCATAAAAATCAAAGCCGTTCTTAAAGGATAATTAATAGCCTTAACTCGAGGCGTGAATCTCAAATCTAATCTGAGTAAGACACGCGGATTTTTGTCCCGGGAAATACCAATGACGTTTGGATTTTCAATTCGGACATGGTCCCCAACTGTCAATGTTGGTTCTGCCTCAAAAGATCCAGCGAGATCATCACGCATAGAGAGTCGCATCATTAGAATCGCATCTCTATAACTGCAAGTGACACTTCAAGGGCCGCGTTTTGAATTCCGCATCCCTTCACAAACTGAAGGCCGCTTCACTTGCTACAAGTTAAAGGCCGTGTTCCCTCAATAAAATGAAGACTGCGTCTCTTCGACCACCGAGGGCTGCGTTCCCTCAACAAATGGAAGAATGTGTCCCTTCGATGGCCAAGGGTTGCGTCCCTTCATCAACTTAGAGTCATGTCTCATCGATAATTCAGGCTGTGTTTTACCAATAATTTAGAGCCACGTCTTTCCAACAATTCAGAGCCATGTCTCCCCATCAATTCAGAGCCACGTCTTCCCTAACAATTCAGGGTTGCGTCTCCCCAACAATTCAGAGCCGCGTCTCCCCTATAGTTCAGGGCTGCGTCTCCCTATAGTTCAGGGATGCGTCTCACCTATAGTTCAGGGTCGCGTCTCACCTACAACTCAGTGCTGCTTGAGTTTCTCCCCTACAACTCAGAATTGTATCTCAACAAATGGCTAAAAACTGCATATCCACAATGGCCAAGCACCGCGTCTCGATCGTGTGTCTCCTCACCAATCGAGACTTGCATTTTTACAACGTGCATAAGTTGCGTCCTTCGCATTCTCACTTGTTCAACATAATAGCTACGTTGGTGAGAGCTGCGTTCTCCTTCACAACAAAGAGTCTGTTTGATCTCAAACATAAAAGGAGGAATAAAGATGAGACAAATTTTGATAACCTTTGTTATTTATATCAAAATAATAAAAGTGATACAAACAATCTCTTATTTGATAAATAGAGTGTTACAAAAACAAAAGAGATACAAAGAAGGAGATACAAAAAGAGGCTAATCTCGCTCAGCGAGAGAGTGAATCTGGTCCCGTAGGCGCTGGATCTCATGTTGCAGTGCTCTCTTAACTTCTGCCCAAGCCTGAACTCTTAATTCTTCTTCCGACTGGAATTTCTTCATAGCAAGTTGTTGTTGACACTTTAAAAAAGACAAGATTCTTGACTGGCCTGAAAAATATCTAACTTGTTGACATTTACAAAAGACAAGTGGCAGACAAGTTGATGACCAGTTTTTTACCCATCTCCAAGGGACAAATCAGTGACTTGGACTCTACTGATCCAGTGAAGCAGACAGTGAGCCTAGATTGTCTTTGGATAGACCTAAGCAGGTCTAAGATGCTAAGTTAGCTCAACACTTATTATCACATGAGCCCAAGGGGATAGCCTCACCTGAGAGGCTAAGTTTGTCCAACTTCACCTTGAAGCCGTTCAAAGCTCTATCAGTAAGCTAACTTACAGCTTCGCCTAAAGCGCTCAGTTAACTCTGTAGAGAGTTAGCTTCTCTCGAAGCCACACACAACCGCGTAAAAGGATGGTAGCTTCGCCACAGATGTTTATCCAGCTTCGCTGAAGAGCTTTCTTCTGACTTCGCCAGATGCTCCTTCCAGCTCCGCTGTGAGCTCACGCGGCAGCTCCGCTGTGGGTCTTTTATGGTTACCTTTGACCATCAAATCTCCAGATGAGATCAAATCTATTCAAGATCAAATCTAATCAAGATCAAATTTGAGATCAAATTTGGCAGTTGTTTACCATAATCACTTTACTCTCCTAAAACATGTAAGAAGATCAGGGGAGATCTTTCAGTTATTTGGAAAGAATCAGAACAGATCAGGAGATCGACGCTACCTGCTATTTCTAACTTCGTAAAAGCTGATTCTAGTATCGCAGCAAGGCTACTTTTCAGATTTAAATACATTGATTCTATCTATTTCCAGATTTTCAAGGGACAATTATACCCCTGCTCTCCTTATAAATGCCCGGTATAGAAGAGCACAAACACATGCACAGGCAAAGAGACGCACAGAGAGAGATGGTTAAATAGAGATTTATTCTCTTGCTTCCAAAAATTCAGAGAATTCAGAGAACTGCTTCTCTAATCTGTGTGCTGATACCCTAAGATCTTCCTTTCAAGGAAATTTCGGAACCAGGCGAGAAGGAATTCCCATGTGGAGGCAGTTTGAGAAGTAACAAGAGGGTTCTACCAACCTTCTGTTCTCCGATTCCCCGAACCAGAGGAGAAGGGAATCCCATCGTTCACATCGTCAAAGGGCCAAAGTGGTCGCGCGCTGACCAGACTCCTATCGGCACACTTCTCCAGAATCTCAGAGGAGATCTACTTGTAATTTAGCTCCTCGACCCTTTTTGTAAGTTTCCCCTTTTGCAAAATCAATGGAAAACAAGATGGCGACTTCGCTAGGGATTGAATTCTCCACTGTTGAGAATCAAGTGTCGCAATGCGATTAACAGACCTTCGGGTCTACTTTTGAATTCAAGAAAGCCAGTGTGGCCAGAGCCCCTCTGGCCAAATCTTCGAAGCAAGTCTCTGTGGAGACAGATGAGGTTCTCTGCGAGCCTACCACGATCCTCTGGCATAACAAGGAAGCAGGCCCGCAATGCAAGGGTCAGAATCTTCAACCTATCACCTTCGAAAACCTAGTCGTTCACTTCAACCAAGGGAAATTCGAAGGGCTCCTCTCTGCGGGTGGTTCAATGCTCCCTGCACGAAAGCACAAAAAGGTCTCAATGGCCAAGGTTTCAGAGCAAAAACCGGAAGCAGAATCCTTCCAACACCTCCCAACCTCGCGTGTGGCTAGTCAGGTTCCCTGCGAACCTAAGTCTCCTCTTTCAAAGCAGATGTGGAGGCGAAAGCAAAAGGCACTGTATGAAGCCTCAGGCATAGCTACGCCACAAGTTCGTCTCTCTCACGAAGAAAAAGGCAAGATTCCTGCCTACTTCGACGAGACTGTCAGCCGCGAAGTTACAACCGCGACGATGCCTTCGCCTAATTCAGGAACAGCAACTCCTCGCGCCAGCCTCGTTCTTATGAGCGAAGCTACTGACGGTGTGCCAAACACAGTACCTCAGGATACGTATGATGTTCGCAGCAACATAGCGGATAAAGCACCACAGCGTGCTTCGCTCCCCAGTTTATCAAGCACTAAGCTCGGCCTTCGCAGCGGAGCTAAGTGTTGATAGCGGTGCTTATGCAGCTTCAGCACCCAAGGACATTACCAAGATTCTTAGTCGCGAAGTTAGGGCTAAAGCACTATTTAGTGCTAATTATCTCTGCAGAGATAAAAAGAACAGGACGTCATCCTATGTGCAATCCAACAAAACCTCTGCGCTGGATCGTTTAGGCCCAACTGGGTTTGACTTGCGGGAATTCTTGACAAGCAAACAGAAGTCAGAATCTTTCCAAACTTCTCCCTTCTGTTGTCAACAAGTAGGATGACAGTTGGTGATAGTCCACTCAGTCCATTGCCGGCTAGGACCAATCTTCGCCAATCTTCTAGGCCGACGATCAGTTTTTGATCGACTGTCAGCGTAATCTTCGGTAAAACATCGCAAAAGGAGCATATCGCGAGATCTGCCCTCTGCATCCGTTAACATGATCGGAAGAGGATGAAAGCTACGCAGGGGCAGACGAGAATCCCACGACACTCCCTACAGTTTCTCACATCCGGATTATAGCTCAGGCCTAGGCGAAGTCTTGGTACATGAAGAAGGTATCTTCCGGAATACTAGATCTAGGGTTGCAATACCCTATAGTTATGAACAGCCATCTTCCTCAACTATAGTAACCTTACCAGAACCAATGAAAGAATTAGTCTAATGGTTTGATGAAGAGGACGAAGACAATGGGATGCCATTACCCATGCTCTTACAGACGTGCAGGAACAACTTCTTAGACCAAGTAGAAGTTCGTATAGGGGCTGTCAAAGCCCGTACCTGGAAAGAATTGTCGAGCAAGCTTAGATAGCCAAAAAGTCGGCTAAAAAGTTCGAACCATCCACCCCTAAAGGCAAATGGGGTTTGAGTAATAAAGGACGTGGCAACATGGCACAGTTTTCTCAAGCCAAAGGGAAAGAGACTATGTCCGTTGAATTATCAGGGGATGTTCAGTCGAAGGCCAAGAAGAGCGGCTTCAATAGTCAGGAGTCTAAGTTTCCTCTGAAATAGTACTCCTTCAAAGACGATCAGGTGGTCACAATATTCCATCTACTCCACAAAAGGAATAAATTGAAGCTACCGGATGCTCAACGTCCTAATGAAATAGGACAAACGAACGATCCAAAATACTGTCTCTTTCATAGGATGATTCATCATCCTGCCGACAAGTGCTTTGTCCTCAAGGACAAAATTCAAGCTTTAATCGATGCCGGAGTCCTAACACTAAAGTCAGAGCAAAAGAAAGTCACTACAAATATGGTGACCCTCGAGTTCGACAAAACCCCAAAGGTCACAGTTCCTGATGGGACCTTTCCGATTCCTGCACCACGACTGGAAGTCAAACATCCTGCAGCCAAAACACAAGAGAATAAGGGTCTTGTTCCCTTGACACTGGAGACAGGGAAAATCATGTGGATACACTCAGATCTCGTCCAAGACGAATAATGGGATTCAAAGAAGTCCAAGTCGAAGGGCAAATCTTGCAATGTCATCTCCATCCTGCCAGACGATGACAATCTTACAGCAGCTTCTCTCAGCGATTCTAAAGGAGAAAAGCACGTTTGCACAATACAAGCTGATGTACCTCAGCCAACAGGTACTCGATCCGGAAAATCATACTTAAAATAGTATGAGAAAGCTACTAACAAGACAAAATAACAGACGACGTCAGTACAAATACCAGCACCCACTTCAGTTCCAACCAAGGGAAAGGAGAAGCCAAAGGAAGTCCGGTTCGACCATGTCCTGAAGAAGCCTTTAGGCCCAGGGCTTGACATGCCCTTTTGTTTTGACATATTGGCCCAGCTGGCTAATATCCCGCCTCGTATTACCATACACGAGCTCCTTCGTCTCTCAAAATAGAAAAGAGAAGCACTCAGAGTGCACTGGCTAATTCAGAATCATTCATGACGTATATGCCAGAAATCCCTAACGATGACGCTCAATCTTCTTGCCTTGAATGCCATCATGTACAATCAAAGGTACCTGCTATTACCTTCACAGTGGAAGATATGCTTCTCAAGGATAACAAGCACGATCGACCTTTGTACTACACCGGATACATCGATTCAAGATGCATTAAAAGGGTACAGGTTGATCCGAGGTCTGCACTCAACATTATCCCTAAAAGGCTCCTCTACTTCCTAGATATACCACTATATAGGTTGTCTACAACCACTATGACAATATACGATTTTAATGCCAGAAATAGTCATCCACTTGAGAAAATTCGACTCTGTTACCGAATCGGGAGTTTGAAGTCAGAAGTGACGTATTATGTCATTGACGCTGACACGTCGTACAACTTGTTACTAGGATGACCGTGGATCCACACCAACTGGATCGTTCCCTCCACTTTGCACCAGTGTTTCAAATATGTTGAAGATAATGCAATAGTACGAACTATCTTTGCTGAGAAGCAACCATTCCAGGGGTGAAAAATTACTTTACGGATGCTCTCCTATATTAAGAGACCAGTGAAACATCGAAAGAATCATTGCCGGATGATGATGATAGTGGCAATGAGACGAATTCAGAATCTGAAGCAGACATGCCAGCCATTTTAATTGGTGAACCGATTGTAGCATGTCTTAATAATTCCCAATGTAACACTCCTTCTGAAGATAAGGGCGAATGGGTAATTAATGATAATATTTCCTTTGATTATTCTGTGAGTGTTGGATTGTTTGAATCTGTTACGGATAGCTCTCTGCACATGCCTTTACATAAACCAAGTGCATCCAGTACACCTGTCGAATCTATAGAAGGGGCCGCTTTAGTAATCCCTCCATCCAAAGAAGGTCAATCACCAATAATATTAGGTAAAACCCAACCACGAGGGTCCACCACCACATATTCAAGTTTAGACTCAAACACCCCACAATTTTTCCATTATGCGCGACCAGCGCACCATATGATGAAGGAATGGGGCACAACCTGAATCATGGGAAGGGCTTGAATTTCAAAAAGGAAGATGTAGTTTGCTGCGCAACTTTGTGCTGAGAGGGAAACCTACAAATTACTATGATAACACACGCAGGGGTTTGGGATACGTTACACCCACACCACCAGCAATGGTGCAGTCCAAGGATGACAAACCGATCCCATCACATTCTGCCTCTTCCTCCGAGTGGGACTCAGATGTCAGCGTGGGAATGATGTTCGAGAATCTCACCGTTAATATGACTTCAACCAGTCAATTGGAGCCAGCGGAAGCTACTAATGAGGAACCATGGGCTTAGCAATTAGATCTCCAATGGGAAAAGCGATTCGAACAGTGTGAATCATCTACGAAGATAAGGTGATCCAGGTCAACTTGGATAGCCAAGATCATCTTAAGCCCATCTTTATAAGTGAAAGTTTATCACTTACAGAAAGAGAAGAATTGATTGTACTCATAAGAGAGTATATAGATATTTTTGCATGGAATTACGAAGACATGCCCGGACTTGATCCACAAGTAGCCATGCATCATCTAAATATCAAACCCGACGCCAAGCCAGTTAAGCAGCAACAACGCCGGTTTCGTCCGAACATTATGGAGGCTATTGTAGTCGAAGTCCATAAGCTTATTGCATGCGGCTTCACACGGGAGCAACAACATCTAGATTGGATTGCTAATATCATTCCCGTCCTTAAGAAGAATGAGAAAATACAGATCTGCATCGACTACCGTGATCTTAATACAGCTTGTGCTAAAGACGAATTCCCACTGCCCATCACTGATGTCATGATTGACAATACCTGTGGATTTGAAAGAATGTCTTTCACGGACGGCTTTTTCAGGGTACAATCAGATTTAGAAGTATCCCGACGACGAGAAGCATACTTCGTTCCGAACACCATTGGGGCTATACTGTTACACTGTGATGCCCTTCGAACTAAAGAACGCCGGAGCAACCTATCAGCAGGCAATGAACACAATTTTCTGTGATCATCTCCGAAAAATGGTAGAATGCTATGTAGACGACATTGCTGTCAAAAGCCGCAATAAGAGTGACCATATTCGTGACTTGAGAACAATGTTCGACATAATGCGGGCTCATCAGCTGAAGATGAATCCGACAAAATCCTTCTTGGGAGTTTCGAGTGACAAGTTCCTTAGATTTATTATTACATCAAAAGGAATTCATTTGACCCAGATAAAGTCAAAGCCATTCAGAGCATGCATCCACCGAGGAATCTCAAAGAGCTTAAAGGCTTGCAAGGTAGATTGGCTTATATTAGAAGATTCATCGCAAATCTCTCAGGCCGCTGTCAACCGTTCACCCAACTCATGAAAAGTGTGCTTCCTTTGTATAGGATCAAGCTTGTCAGGAAGCTTACGAGGATATCAAGAGATATCTCACAAAACCTCCAGTCTTAGTGGCTCCCACATTAGGAAAACCTTTCTTGGTTTATGTGAAAGCTATGGACCATTCTCTTGGTGCCCTACTTGCTCAAAAAGATGACATAGGTCACGAACATGCCATTTATTATCTGAGTAGGACTCTGATAGGGGCAGAATTTCACTATAATCCTATTGAGAAGTAGTGCTTAACTCTTGTCTTTGCCGTTCAGAAGACACGACATTATTTGGTCGGCCAAACCATACATGTCATTTTCAGAGTGAATCCTTTGAGTCTTCTTATGACGAAGTCAGGATTATTGAATTCAAGATTAGCTAAATGGGTGCTTCTTTTATCTTAATACGACATGCTCTTTGTCCCTCAAAAGGCGGTTAAAGGCCAGGCACTTGCAGAGTTCTTGGCTGCTCATCCAGTTCAAAAAAACTCTAAACTTCATGAAGATATTCCAGATAAAGTCTTCGAATCTAATGTAACTTCAGAGGATGAAGTTTGGCAGATGTTCTTCGATGGAGCATCACGAATAGGCCCTAAAGGCAGGATCATTACCGGCATGGGGGTTGTGTTTATCTCTCCACAGAATCATGTCCTTCCTAGAGCATTTTCTCTAATGGAATCATGTTCCAACAATGTAGCAGAATATAATGCTCTAATTATTGGTCTTCAACTCGCCCACGGAATAGGGGTACGCTACCTTGAAGCTTACGGCGATTCAAAATTGGTTATCAATCAGGTTAAAGGCGAATATGAGGTCCATCACGAGGATTTGGTGCCTTATTATCACGCAGTCATCGAAATGGCTAATCTGTTTGATGGCTTTTACATCGGACACGTATCTCGAACTCAGAATACTAAGGTGAATGCTCTTGCTGTATTAGCAACAACACTAGCCTTGCCAGTCGACACCGAGTATCACCTTATAGTGGCGACTCGACACTTTATCTGCTCTAAACATATGTTAAGAACCAGAGAGGTTTATAATATCTCGATGGATATCGAGCCGAGAGATTGGCGATTTTCTTTCATCGACTATGCTCTACATGGTCTGCTGCCAGACAATCCTAAAGAAGCGACATCTATCAGACGGTCTCTCTGTTTTTACTATGATCCAACTCTGAAGACACTTTACTGTCGTTCATAGGACGGTGTCCTCCTCATTGCCTTTCTAATTCAGAGGCACAGGAAGTACTTAAAGAAGCACACGACGGCATATGCGGAGCTCATCAGCCAGGTCCAAAACTCAAAGACAGATTGCACAGGCTTGAATATTATTGGTCAACCATGATAGCCGATGCCATCCAATATGCACGAAGGTGTAAAGCATGCAAAATTCATGCGGACTTCATACACCAGCGTCCGGAGTTGCTCCACCTAATTGTTGCTTCATGGCCATTTGAAGCATGGGAAATTGATGTCGTAGGGCAAATCAGCCCCTCTTCGACAAAAGGATACCAGTTTATCCTGGCGATAACCGATTACTTTTCAAAGTAGGCAGAAGCCATACCACTAGTTGAAGTCAAAACTTCGAACGTGGTTAATTTCATCAAACAACATGTCATCCATCGATTCTGTGTCCCTAGGGGATCAGCCATGATAACGGTCCCCAATTTGCAAGCCTGGTATTCTATCAGTTCTGTGATAAATACCGAATTCAGAATGTGGCTTCAACTACTTATAATCCCACTGCTAATGGCTAGGCGGAAGCATTCAACAAAATAATCATTAAGTTACTCAAAAAGTTCGTCTCCTCGAATAAGCGAGATTGGAATGAGAAGCTTAGTGAATGTCTTTGGGCCTACCGAACCACAGTTCGGACCCCGACAGGCAATACGTCTTTTTCCCTGATATACGGGTGTGAAGCAGTCATACCGTTAGAAATTCAGATGCCGTCATTGCGAGTCGCTTTAATGACTAAGATCACATCTGAGAACAATGATCAGTTGTGTCTTCAAGAGCTCGAAACCCTAGATGAGAAGCGGTTTCAAGCTCAGTAGCACATTGAGTTGTATCAAGCTCGGATCTTAAAAGCCTTCAATAAGAAGGTCAAATAAAGAGTCTTCCAGAAAGGAGATTTGGTTTTAGCAGTCAGACGACCAATGATCATGTAGCACAAAACCAAAGGCAAATTTTAGCCTAAATTGGAGGGATCGTTTGTAATAGAAACAGTCTATTCAAACGGAGCATGTCGCCTTATGACTTCAGATTGTGATCTACTCATGATGCCAATAAATGGTAGGTTCTTAAAGAAGTATTATCCTTGATAAGGATCCTTCTCATGATCAAGTTAACATTACACCTCTGATCAAGACCTTCAAATCTAAGATACGCAGAAGGAGCGCCCCTCTCTTCCTCCAAACGAGATCATACAACCATGAACCAGTTGGAAGCTAATCATACACTGGTTGTCTCAAAGAAGAATCAAGGTTACACATGCACTAACCAAATGATCCAACACCTTTAACGGTTAAGGATAGAGGAAAATGTTGGCCTTTAAGCCCAACATAAGTCCTCGATAACTCATTATGCTGAGGGGAATAGCAAGGCTAGCCCGACTCAAACGGTAGTTGGTAAAGGCATATTAAACCCGTTGACAGCTGAGGATTTACTAAAAATCCTAAGGGACCTATTCCCGTTTGATCCAACACCTTTAACGGTTAAGGATAGAGGAAAATGTTAGCCTTTAAGCCCAACATAAGTTCTCGACAACTCATCATGCTGAGGGGAATAGCATGGCTAGCCCGACTCAAATAGTAGTTGGTAAAGGCATATCAAACCCGTTGACAGCTGAGAATTTGCTAAAAATTCTAAGGGACATGTTCCCATTTGATCCAACACCTTTAACGGTTAAGAATAGAGGAAAATGTTGGCCTTTAAGCCCAACATAAGTCCTTGACAACTCATCATGCTGAGGGGAATAGCATGGCTAGCCCGACTCAAATGGTAGTTGGTAAAGGCATATCAAATCCATTGACAGCTGAGGATTTGCTAAAAATCCTAAGGAACCTGTTTCCATTTGATTCCCTCTCCAAAATCACTTACCAATTCTATTCCATGGAATGGTAAGACCACATATAAAGAATGACAGATTCACTCGAGTTTCATGCTATGTTTAACACTACACCTCTGGCATCCATTTCACTGTTAAGTTAACATTAAACCATGACAGTGATCTCCTCGATTTTCGCAATGAAAACGAGACCTTTCCATGCTATGTTTAACACTACCCTTTGGCATTCATTTTGCTGTTAAGTTAACATTAAACCTATAACAGTGATCTCCTCAATTTTCGCAATGAAAACGAGACCTTTCCATGCTATGTTTAACACTACACCTCTGGCATCCATTTCGCTGTTAAGTTAACATTAAACCTATGACTGCGATCTCCTCAATTTTCGCAATGAAAACGAGACATTTCCATGCTATGTTTAACACTACACCTCTGGCATCCATTTCGCTGTTAAGTTATTATTAAACCTATGACAGTGATCTTCTCGATTTTTGTAATAAAAACGAGACATTTCCATGCTATGTTTAACACTACACCTCTGGCATCCATTTCGCTGTTAAGTTAACATTAAACTTATGACAGTGATCCCCTCGATTTTCGCAATGAAAACGAGATCTTTCCATGCTATGTTTAACACTATACCTCTGGCATGCATATCTTTTTGTCAAGTTAATATTACACCTCTGACAAATTGCTTTCCGAATTCCTACGAAGTTCTTTTTGTCACGTTAACACTGCATCTCTGACATATGATCTTCTATGGAATTCATTTCCTAGCTCCCTAGCAAGTTTCTGAGTCCCACTCAGTCTTTAGTGGACTTCTCTGGTTGTGACGTTAACAATATACCTCTGACAATTTCTTCAAAATCCTATCCAAATTTTGGGCTTGGTGGCTTCTCAATCGGTTATGTCATTGCGACCTCTGAACCGGCAGATAGCCAAGTCTCATCTTTCAGTCCGGCAAGGACTATTTCTATGTCATTATATGACAAATTTTGAGCTTAGTGGCTTCTCAATCGGTTATGTCATTGCGACCTCTGAACCGGCAGATAGCCAAGTCTCATCTTTCGATCCGGGAAGGACAATTGCTTTGTCATCATACGATAAAATTTTGAGCTTGGTGGCTTCTTAATCGGTTACGTCATTGCGACCTCTGAACTGGCAGATAGCCAAGTCTCATCCTTCAATCCGGCAAGGACTATTTCTTTGTCATCATATGACAAAATTTTGAGCTTGGTGGCATCTTAATCGGTTACGTCATTGCGACCTCTGAACCAGCAGATAGTCAGGTCTCATCTTTTTAGTCCAGTAAGGACTATTTTCTCAAATGGCTGCAATACAACTTGAAAGCGAGAATTAGAAGATAAAACAAGTTGGAAATGCAACGGGGGAATCAAAATAAAATCACGTTTTATTGATTCCGAAAGAGGGATACATGAATGCACATATTACAAGCTAAAACGGCACTTTATAGAACTTGATCTGTTCTTCAAGAGTGGCCAGCCTTCTCTTCCTCTCTCAGCAGCCCTGATAAGTGTCTACGACCTCAACTCGGCCTCATTAAAGCTCACCGTCTGGGCCAAGTGTCAATTTCAACCAAGGTTGCCCTCTGTGTAGCTCCTGCCGCAAGACTTCATCATTCTGGGCCTTAAGCTGCTCAAGCCGAGCAGTCTCTTCAAGACGCACTAGTTCAACCTTGGACAAAAGAAGATTAGCCTTCCTGATCATTTCCTTGGCCTTTTCGATTTTATCCTCAGCATCAAGAAGAGCACTTAGAAGCATCTATGGCATCCCCGAGCTCTACTTTCCTTGTCTCCAAGGGATTTCAAATAAGAAGAAATTGTCTTAGCAGCTTCTTGAGCGGCGAGATAAGCTTATGCAGCTGAGCAGCAAGATGTGCAAGCTGTTCGTTAACTGAAGACTCCATATCTGAATGGCTAAGACGGCGCCATTCGTCCACATCCTTCTCGAGTCTATCCACCAGAAACTCTAATGTGTCTGCCTGGTCATCACCTCCAAAGTCCCAGATACTGTCAATACTTCAGGAGAGGACCACCTTTAAAGCAGAGAATGAGGTAGTCGAGCCCTTCAAGACTAAAGCAATGGATCGCTTTAAGCTCTTATAAAAGTTGTCGACTAACTCAGCCACGAATTCATTCTCGGTCTCAATTACTCCCGACAAATGAGCAGCCCCTGAAGACAAAGCTTCCACTGCCTTCACTGGCGTAACTATGGAGGACATAATAGAAGCACTGGGTGTAGCAACATGAGGGGTCGTCGGTGATCTCGGAGGAGTCCTCATTGAGACCAGTACACCAGCTACAGCTGAGGTAGGACTAGTGAGTATTTCTGGGAGAGCTGGCTCAACTACCAATGTTGGAGAAGTAGGACTGGTAATCACCTTCAGCTCCGTGCTTGGCAAGATAGGCGGCACTGGCGAAACCAATGGCATCTTACTCACCGATATAGTTGGAAGTGAGGTTGGTTCCATGACTGCCATTCCCTCAATTTCATTTCCTCTGGCTGGTTCAGGCTGATAAGAGGGCAACCCATGATACAAGGCATCCACCTTAGCAACATCCGCCGCGGTCGAAGCACTTGCTTCACCCCTGGTTCCCTCAGGAAGACAGATTGGCTCTCTTGAAGTCGATGCACCTAGAGGTGGAACAGCTGCAACAAGACTTTATTTAAACAAGGCATAATAAATAGCAGGAGTCAAAAGGTCAAAACACTACCAAAAGATGATATCGCCTCAATCGTCTTGACAGCTGCATCAGTCCCTGCAGGCTTCATTGGAAAATCTTTGACAGAATCAACATGAATGGCCGGCCCACCTTCACTTGCCGAACCCTCCGTGGTCCACCCAAAAGAGCTAGAAGCTACGGGACTTCCTATTGAAGTCCCAACACCCGAAAGACCTACATCAGCCACATCACCTCCTGACTCTTTCGAGACGGTGAAATAGCCAGCTTCAATTGTCTTCTCTAAAAGTGAACAGGGGATCATAATGCTCCCCCTGTTCTCTAACAGCCCTGCTAAGGGCTAACTCCGCCGTGAGTCCAGTGTTTGTTGGCCCAGTGGCCTTCCACTCTAGTTTTGATGATGATTAACTCATGTAGTTATGTTTACTAATAATCTTGTGATGTTTAGTTTTAGATCTTAATCAAGATATTAGTAGGTGATTAGCTTCAACAAAGGTGTTTTGGAGCTTCTCACATGGTGATTCAAGAGCCCGAGCATAAAGATCATATATAGCACCCGTTAGAGTCAAGCTCCGTGGATCACGGTTTGGATCGAGTCAACTTGAAGATGGAGATCGTCAAGAAGACTTAGGTATCCTAGTTTAGTTTGTGTTTTAGATCCATGTGTAAAGATTAGATAGTGTGATATGCTCAAGTTCACAATACACACACGTTTCATGTTTTGGATATTGGTTTTTCGATTTTCGGTTTTTGGTTTTCATGAATAGATAGTATCAATACAAGTTTACTTTGTTTAAGTGTATATTAGGTATATTCTATATACATGTAAGCTTAATTTCCTAGACAAACTTATGTTGAGATGCCTATTCATGAGGTTTGGTGTTTTGTGTTTTAACAAAATATATTTTTGGAAATAAAAACAAAAACAATGATATGTATATGTTTCATGTATATTGGACCTATGTCCATATGCAACATGCTTTAAAATGATTAAGTATCATGTTTTTGTATTTGGATATATTTTGGACAAAGTTTATTTGAAAAATCAAAGTTTGGAAAAATACGGATTTTGGTTTTCGGTAATTTTTTCATAACACAAAAATGGTTCAAAATGTTTAATATTTGTGTTGAAATTTTTAACACATGTTTGTATATCATATAAAATGTTAGAAACTATTTTGTTGAATTTTTAGAAGATTTATGGAATTTTTAGAATTATTTAAAATAAGTTTTTCTGTCCAAAAACAGGACCTGCCAGGCTCTGGCGGTCGACCGGGCCGGTCGACGGGATCCAGACCGGTCGACCGACATGTACAAACTTGTGCACATTGGCACGGTCGACCGGGTCGGTCGACCGGTCAGAGAGCTTTGCTCTCTGGATTTGGGCGGTCGACCGGTTGCTTCTAATGGTCAAAAATATGACCGTTGGCGGTCGACCGCCAGCCGCCTAGGCTGAAAAGTCAGCCTAACGGTTAGTTTTTTGTTGGAGGCTATATAAGCCCCATTTCTTTGGGATTTTGGCTAAGATTTTTAGAGCCAAAATTTCTATACTCTCCAGTGTTTTTACAAGCTTTCAAAAAGTATTTTAAAGCTAAAAGATTTCATCTTTATTTTGTTTTCAAGGGTTTTGGAAAAATCAAAGAAAAATAGGTTTTTGGGATATTGCTTTAGATCCTCATTTCTATCATATTGCAAGTGTTTTCCCAAGGATTTTTCTTTGTTATTTGATTCCCAAAACACCTTGATTTTCACTTGAGCTCTATCATTCTATCCTATTCTATAGCATCTTTATTTGTGGGAAAATTTGATTTGTGGTCTTTGTAACCACCTTGTTGTAACCCTTTTTATTTGGATATCCCTCTTTGGTAGAAGTGGATTTGGGTTGTTGGTTGCTCCCTCTTTGGTAGAGGTTCAGGTTGTGGTTTACTCCCTCTTGGTGAGGTGGAGTTGGTTGGTATTTGTATCCCTCTTCGGTAGAGGTGGATTGTGCTTGTTTCCCTCTCGGTGAGGTGGATTTGGTTGTATTGGTGGAGTTTGGTACTCCGATCTTCGGTAGACCATTTGTATTGCCTCGATGGAGATTGTATTGGTTGAGAGAGGAGTTCGGTACTCCTAGTGGATTGAAAATCCTTCTCGGTGAAGGCGGGGACGTAGAGCTCGGTACTCGAACCTTGAAACACATCTTGTTGTTTGTGTTTGATCCATTGACTCTAAACTCTCTCTCTCTTTATTTGTGCATAGCATCATTCATATTGTCATATCTTATATGTTTGTGTTGTGCCTTGCATTGATTCATATTGCTTATTCCTATATGCTTGGTTGTGTTTGCTTGTGTGCCTCACTTGTGCTTAACCACGAGAGCTTCATATAGCGCCTCAACTCTTATTCAGAGGAATCAAGAGGAGTTAATCCAGAGCCCTTCACGGGGAATTCGGCTGCACTCGTTGGTTGCACTAAGTGTTGTTGCAATTTAGTTTTAATTTCCGCATTTAGTTCATTAGATTAGCCTTATCACCTATTCATCCCCCCTCTAGGTGATTTCAATTGGTATCAGAGCCTACGCTCCTGATATTTGGTTTAACCACCTAGGAGTGAGATCTTGGTTTGCTAATCTATCATTTGCATTTGCACATATGTTTGTTTGCACACACTCATAGATTGCTTGTCACCTCCCATGTTTGATGTTTCCAACATTGACACATGAAAATTTAGGATGTCCATGTATTTGAAAACCCTAGGCTTGCATGTTTTCCTTGCCGCTACAAAGAAATGCTATCTTGGTAACCACAATCATATAGGGGCCAATACACTTGCCCTTGAGGCTATTAGAAGCACGCTTAACAAAGATTATCTTATACTTGTTTCTAACTATGATTCCGCCTTTGCAGTGTGGAACAAGTTGACTTCCTCAGAGCTTCAAATGCCCAACATCATGGAGGATGAATCTAGTGGAGAATCTGAGTCACAATGCTTCATGGTCCAAGGGAATGACTCCCTTGAGATATTTTCGGAATCTCAATTAGATTGTGATGATGCTAGTTCTTCTAGTAATGAGCATATTGATCCTAATACTTTAAATGAAGAACTTTCTATTATTTGTGAAAAATTGATAGAAAAATATAACCTTTTGAAAAAGAAGACTCTTGCTTTAAATAAAGAAAATGAAAATTTATCTTCTAAACTTGATTTGATTTTACAAGAGAAGAAAGAGATTACAAGTGAACGTGACTCACTCAAATCTCAACTAGACCTTGCCCTAAAGGAAAATGAGTTTTTAAAAAATAGAAATGATTGTAATGATATTTTGAAGAAAAATAAAGTTATATCTTCAAAACTTGATTTTGTTTTAAAAGAAAATGAATCCTTGAAAATAAAAATTGATTCTATTTCAAAAGATTTAGATGTTTGTTTAAAGAAAAATGAATCTTTAAAAATTGATATAGATTCACATGTTTGCCATGCTAGTGTAGCTTCACCACCTAGCTCACCTATTGCACGCTCCACTTCTTCTTTAATTAAAAATGATATATCCATGCTAAAGAAGAATATGGATTGTTTGGGCTCCACTTTGAGCCATTGTGTTTTGAGTAATACAAGTTTGGAATCTTTATTTCGAAAGAAACAAGTTCCATCTTTGCATGCACACCCTCCACGGCATACACATGCTACTCACGGTCACAACCATCACACTTTGTATGCTCATGTGTACACTTGTACACATTGTGAACGAAAGTGCCACCTTGCTAAATTTTGTTATGATCGTATAAATGATTCTAATTTAGCAAATAAATTTGTTTGGGTTAGAAAAGGTACTACCCCCATGGACCCAAAAGAGTATGGGTACCAAAGACCACCCCTATTGTATTTGATGTAGGTGTGGGCTCTCGCATGACGTGAGAGTTATGGTGCCTTGAAGTGGATGCATTCCGAGCTTAAAGATTACTATTTGGATGCATCACTTTCAAGGGATGTTTTGGTGGGAAGACCACCTTGGTTTGGAGAACTAGAGAGGTGACTTCATCGGTTTTGGTATCGATCTCTAACTCCCGTTTATATTTGCATGCTTTTCATGTTCATCGATTTATAGCATGTCTTGTTTATTATTCATTGCCTAAGCCATGTTTATTAGATTAGTGATATACATGTTTAGTTATTTGAGACACCCATGTTTAATATGGATCTATATCTATGTGTTCTCACTTTGTTTTTAAACTAATATGTACATCCTAGATCTAATGCATATGCATATACATAATGATCATATGGATGTTTGTGATTTTTGTTTTGATGCTTCATATTTATAGATTATTATGATAATGCCATGATTATTAGATCATTGACATGCATGTATAGCATTTGAGATCACCCATGTTTATATGGACCCATATATTGTGTTCTCACCATTGTTTAGCTATTATGTATATCATAGTTCTAATAGCATGTGGATTTACATAATGATCGTTTTTATGTTGATTTATGTCTCGTTTTAAGCTTCATGTTTTGAATATATGTTTAAATGTTAGTTTTCATTAATACTAGGATATATACTTGTACATATAGTGGGACACAAATAGATCATTATATATTTGTGCTTAAACGCTCATTTGTACCCATTAGATGTGCTAGTATAGTCTAGTTTTGATGATTCATACATTTTAAACTTGTATTCTCCATTTTGGACATGTTTTATGATCATGTGGTTTCACTTCATGTATATGTTTATTTTGCCAAACTTGTGTTTAGGGATATGTATGTATACTTCTTGTTTTGTCAAAACATACATATGCCTTGAAGCATATATTATTTTTTAATGAAAATTTAGTTTTGACGATTTTCATGTTTTTCATGTTTAGCTTCATGTATATGTCCATCTTGTCCAAACTATTGATTATGCATATACATCTTTTGAGCCACGTGCCTTCATGCATATACATTTGTGGACTCGTTATGTTTTGGATATATATTTATAATTTTGTTTGTACTTGACATGCATATGCCTTAAAGAAATCGAGTTTTTATGATTTTCATGTATTGAGGAACTTAGAGCTGGAATGTCTATTTTCATGATTATATGTTTTCACATATACCTTGTACACTCACCTACTTATTATTTTCTCATGACTTTGTTTTCATGAGCATGATATGGGCTTTATAGACTTTGAGTGTTTAGTGACCATGTGATTTACATGTGTTTCATGAAATATAATTTTGTTTTATTCCTTACTTGAAGGATTTCGTACTAGTTTTCAAGTTTTTCCATTTAACTAGTTGCGGTATTCTTCGTTATGGTAGAGTTTTCAAACATGCTATATTTTTCAAACCTATTTTTGAAAACCCCTACCTTCTAAGGGCGGTTGGCTGGGAGACCATGCACATGTATGCTTTATAGTGAAAATCATTTTAAACTTGAACATGAAATGGGTGGTAGATGAAATGAGGTATACACTTGATATTATTATTGTTTCACTTGGTATTATTGGATCTTTTCAATTGGTATCAATATTGACATTTTTGTATACTCATATATTATTTTTGTGTATGTATGTTTTCATTTGGTATCATCTATTTTGATTGGTACTCATTTTTCATACACCTATACATATTTTATTTGTGCTTACTATATCCTTATATCTTTAAGCACAAATTTTTAATTATGCAAAGCTTGAATGTTTAATGACTATCATGTTTCTATTAATGAGTTTTCAATTGGTATCTTAAACAAGCTTAAGCATCGTTTTATTTTGGTATTTCATAAAGGGGGAGAAAATTCGTATTTTTATCTTTCAATTGGTATTTTGTTTATCATTGATTTCTACTCCCACACTTTATGTTGAAAATTGATTTTATTTTGGTGTCATATGTTCTAAATGACAAATATTCACTATTGGTATCAAGATTCTGTTTACTTTCAATTGGTATCTATTGATCTATTTCTTTCAATTGGTATCAAGATTTTATTTATTTTCTCGCAATTGGTATCAATGCCTTATTTACTTTCAATTGGTATCTTTAAAAATAATTTGATTTCTTTTATTGAGAAAATTCAAAATGTTGTTTTAATAAGAATTAAAAGTAAAAACAAAACCAATAAAAACAAAATTTAAAAAAAAATGTTTTGATTTATATTGCCTATATGTAAGGGGAGCTTAACATCTCTTCTATATATAAATTCATGTTGAGTGTATCCTATATTGAGGAGCTTGACAACTCTTCTTTATGCGATACACGTGTGTAGGGGGAGCTTCACATCTCCTCTTATGCATTGCATATTATGTGTTATGTGAATTAGGGCTTGTCATCCCTTCTTCATGTAATGCATATATATAGGGAAGCTAACTTAGCGTCTTCCTCTTCATGAATGTATATCGCATATATTCTTATTATTGATTTGTTTGATGTCACCCCTTTATTGATTCTTTGTTTCGGACAAAAAGGGGAGAACATTGTTTTGTTTTTTACTTTAACCCCTTTGTTGATGATTGACAAAAAGGAGGAAAAGTATTTGGTATATATGCATGTTTTCAAGATTTATGTTTATGCATATATGTTTTGTTTTACAAATAGGCGAAAAAGAATTTATGAGTTTTATGTTTTATTGGCATGTTTATCACCTTATATTTGCATACATGTTTATTTATGCATGTGCTTCATTACCATATCTTATTGTTTATTTCCTATGCATGAGTTAAGGGGGAGCTTCTTTGAAGCTTAACATTAATCCATGCATATATAACTCCATGAGTTTTGTCATCATCAAAAAGGGGGAGATTGTTGGCCCAGTGGCCTTCCACTCTAGTTTTGATGATGATTAACTCATGTAGTTATGTTTACTAATAATCTTGTGATGTTTAGTTTTAGATCTTAATCAAGATATTAGTAGGTGATTAGCTTCAACAAAGGTGTTTTGGAGCTTCTCACATGGTGATTCAAGAGCCCGAGCATAAAGATCATATATAGCACCCGTTAGAGTCAAGCTCCGTGGATCACGGTTTGGATCGAGTCAACTTGAAGATGGAGATCGTCAAGAAGACTTAGGTATCCTAGTTTAGTTTGTGTTTTAGATCTATGTGTAAAGATTAGATAGTGTGATATGCTCAAGTTCACAATACACACACGTTTCATGTTTTGGATATTGGTTTTTCGATTTTCGGTTTTTGGTTTTCATGAATAGATAGTATCAATACAAGTTTACTTTGTTTAAGTGTATATTAGGTATATTCTATATACATGTAAGCTTAATTTCCTAGACAAACTTATGTTGAGATGCCTATTCATGAGGTTTGGTGTTTTGTGTTTTTAACAAAATATATTTTTGGAAATAAAAACAAAAACAATGATATGTATATGTTTCATGTATATTGGACCTATGTCCATATGCAACATGCTTTAAAATGATTAAGTATCATGTTTTTGTATTTGGATATATTTTGGACAAAGTTTATTTGAAAAATCAAAGTTTGGAAAAATACAGATTTTGGTTTTCGGTAATATTTTCATAACACAAAAATGGTTCAAAATGTGTAATATTTGTGTTGAAATTTTTAACACATGTTTGTATATCATATAAAATGTTAGAAACTATTTTTGTTGAATTTTTAGAAGATTTATGGAATTTTTAGAATTATTTAAAATAAGTTTTTCTGTCCAAAAACGGACCTGCCAGGCTCTGGCGGTCGACCGGGCCGGTCGACCGGATCCAGACCGGTCGACCGACATGTACAAACTTGTGCACATTGGCACGGTCGACCGGGTCGGTCGACCGGTCAGAGAGCTTTGCTCTCTGGATTTGGGCGGTCGACCGTTGCTTCTAACGGTCAAAAATATGACCGTTGGCGGTCGACCGCCAGCCGCCTAGGCTGAAAAGTCAGCCTAACGGTTAGTTTTTTGTTGGAGGCTATATAAGCCCCATTTCTTTGGGATTTTGGCTAAGATTTTTAGAGCCAAAATTTCTATACTCTCCAGTGTTTTTACAAGCTTTCAAAAAGTATTTTAAAGCTAAAAGATTTCATCTTTATTTTGTTTTCAAGGGTTTTGAAAAAATCAAAGAAAAATAGGTTTTTGGGATATTGCTTTAGATCCTCATTTCTATCATATTGCAAGTGTTTTCCCAAGGATTTTTCTTTGTTATTTGATTCCCAAAACACCTTGATTTCCACTTGAGCTCTATCATTCTATCCTATTCTATAGCATCTTTATTTGTGGGAAAATTTGATTTGTGGTCTTTGTAACCACCTTGTTGTAACCCTTTTTATTTGGATATCCCTCTTTGGTAGAGGTGGATTTGGGTTGTTGGTTGCTCCCTCTTTGGTAGAGGTTCAGGTTGTGGTTTACTCCCTCTTGGTGAGGTAGAGTTGGTTGGTATTTGTATCCCTCTTCGGTAGAGGTGGATTGTGCTTGTTTCCCTCTCGGTGAGGTGGATTTGGTTGTATTGGTGGAGTTTGGTACTCCGATCTTCGGTAGACCATTTGTATTGCCTCGATGGAGATTGTATTGGTTGAGAGAGGAGTTCGGTACTCCTAGTGGATTGAAAATCCTTCTCGGTGAAGGCGGGGACGTAGAGCTCGGTACTCGAACCTTGAAACACATCTTGTTGTTTGTGTTTGATCCATTGACTCTAAACTCTCTCTCTCTTTATTTGTGCATAGCATCATTCATATTGTCATATCTTATATGTTTGTGTTGTGCCTTGCATTGATTCATATTGCTTATTCCTATATGCTTGGTTGTGTTTGCTTGTGTGCCTCACTTGTGCTTAACCACGAGAGCTTCATATAGCGCCTCAACTCTTATTCAGAGGAATCAAGAGGAGTTAGTCCAGAGCCCTTCACGGGGAATTCGGCTGCACTCGTTGGTTGCACTAAGTGTTGTTGCAATTTAGTTTTAATTTCCGCATTTAGTTCATTAGATTAGCCTTATCACCTATTCACCCCCCTCTAGGTGATTTCAGTGTTGACTTAGCGCGACGCTTAAATAACTTCGCTGAGAAACATGCTTTAGCTCCGCTAAAAGCACATCTCTAGCTTCGCGAAAATTTCGTGCTAGCTTCGCTAGAAACTGGCTCCTGACTTATTTGGAAATCTGTCCTCAGCTTAGCCGAAAGCTTAGCTCGGCTAAGAGTTCTCATTTCCTCCTAGGGAAAAGACTTGCCTAATTTGGTCCACTTCAGGTGTTCTTGAGTCAAAAAGGAAGAAAACAAAGCAGATAAACAATAGAAAATAGATTTTTTATTGATTCAAAAGGGAAGATATATTGATACTACTACATCAAGGTTGTGTTTCGTACAACCGAATCATTGCTCCAAAGGCATACAAGTGGTCCTATCTACTTCTAAGCCAATTGACTGGACACGAAAGGCCCTCCTCCTGCACAAGGCCGTAATCTTTCGCATAATGGCAGATTTTGCCATTTAGAAGCCGGATCCACTTTGAGCCATCATGTTTTTGTATTTGGATACATTTTGGACAAAGTTTATTTGAAACATCAAAGTTTGAAAAAAATACAGTTTTTGATTTTCGGTAATTTTTTCATAACACAAAAATGGTTCAAAATTTTGATATTTATGTTGAAATTTTTAATACATGTTTGTATATCATATAAAATGTTAGAAACTATTTTTGTGGAATTTTTAGAAGATTTATGGAATTTTTAGAATTATTTAAAACAAGTATTTTGTCCCAAAACAGGACCTGCCAGGCTCTGGCGGTCGACCGGGCCGGTCGACCAGATCCAGAGTCGACCGACGGTCGGTCGACCGACATGCACAAACTTGTGCACGTTGGCACGGTCGACCGGGTCGGCCGACCGGCCAGAGAGCTTTGCTCTCTGGATTTGGACGGTCGACCGGTTGCTTCCAACGGTCAAAAATATGACCGTTGGCGGTCGACCGGGCGGTCGACCGCCAGCCGCCTAGGCTGAAAAGTCAGCCTAACGGCTAGTTTTTTGTCGGAGGCTATATAAGCCCCATTTCTTTGGGATTTTGGCTAAGATTTTTAGAGCCAAAATTTCTATACTCTCTAGTGTTTTTACAAGCTTTCAAAAAGTGTTTTAAAGCTAAAAGATTTCATCTTTATTTTGTTTTCAAGGGTTTTGAAAAAATCAAAGAAAATTAGGTTTTTGGGATATTTTTTTAGATCCTCATTTCTATCATATTGCAAGTGTTTTCCCAAGGATTTTTCTTGGTTATTTGATTCCCAAAACACCTTGATTTCCACTTGAGCTATATCATTCTATCCTATTCTATAGGATCTTTATTTGTGGGAAAATTTTGTTTGTGGTCTTTGTAACCACCTTGTTGTAATCCTTTTTATTTGGATATCTCTCTTTGGTAGAGGTGGATTTGGGTTGTTGGTTGCTCCCTCTTTGGTAGAGGTTCAGGTTGTGGTTTACTCCCTCTTGGTGAGGTGGAGTTGGTTGGTATTTGTATCCCTTTTCGGTAGAGGTGGATTGTGCTTGTATCCCTCTCGGTGAGGTGGATTTGGTTGTATTGGTGGAGTTCGGTACTCCGTCTTCGGTAGACCATTTGTATTGCCTCAGTGGAGGTTGTATTAGTTGAGAGAGGAGTTCGGTACTCCTAGTGGATTGGAAATCCTTCTCGGTGAAGGCGGGGACGTAGAGCTCGGTGCTTGAACCTCGAAACACATCTTGTTGTTTGCGTTTGATCCATTGACTCTAAACTCTCTCTTTATTTATGCATAGCATCATCCATATTGTCATATCTTATATGCTTGTGTTGTGTCTTGCATTGATTCATATTGCTTATTCTTATATGCTTAGTTGTGTTTGCTTGTGTGCCTCACTTGTGCTTAACCACAAGAGCTTCGTATAGCGCCTCAACTCTTATTCAGAGGAATCAAGAGGAGTTAGTCCAGAGCCCTTCACGGGGAATTTGGTTACACTCGTTGGTTGCACTAAGTGTTGTTGCAATTTAGTTTTAATTTCCGCATTTAGTTCATTAGATTAGCCTTATCACCTATTCACCCCCCTCTAGGTGATTTCAGTGTTGACTTAGCGCGACGCTTAAATAACTTCGCTGAGAAACATGCTTTAGCTCCGCTAAAAGCACATCTCTAGCTTCGCGAAAATTTCGTGCTAGCTTCGCTAGAAACTGGCTCCTGACTTATTTGGAAATCTGTCCTCAGCTTAGCCGAAAGCTTAGCTCGGCTAAGAGTTCTCATTTCCTCCTAGGGAAAAGACTTGCCTAATTTGGTCCACTTCAGGTGTTCTTGAGTCAAAAAGGAAGAAAACAAAGCAGATAAACAATAGAAAATAGATTTTTTATTGATTCAAAAGGGAAGATACATTGATACTACTACATCAAGGTTGTGTTTCGTACAACCGAATCATTGCTCCAAAGGCATACAAGTGGTCCTATCTACTTCTAAGCCAAATTGACTGGACACGAAAGGCCCTCCTCCTGCACAAGGCCGTAATCTTTCGCATAATGGCAGATTTTGCCATTTAGAAGCCGGATCTTCTTTGATGAAAATCGGCAAAAGATCGGTTGCGACCAGAAAGCTGGATCTTCCGTAATCAAAATTGCAAAGGAAGGATCCAAGACCTTACAGGTGACGTCCGCTTTCCCGAAGTGGATCATCTCGGATAAGCGACTACCAACCCCTTCTCGAAGTGGATCATCTCGAATAAGCGACTACCAACCCCTTCTCGAAGTGGATCATCTCGGATAAGCGATTGCCAACCTCTTTTGGGAACACACATCAGCTGTCCCAGTTTGTTCCTCCTATTTATGGCCAAAGTTTCAACCTGAAAATCAAAAGACAAGTTTATGGTCTCTTTCATTAAGATGAAAGACGGGCGAGCATAGTTCACTGCAATACAAATGGAAACAAGTTAGCAGTAAACCAAAGGAAAATGCAAGCATGATACGCTAAGTTAAATTCTTTGGGACGAAGCAATTCATATCCGATCCAGTCGCGCTTTAAGGATGGATTTTAGTTAAGCAGAAGATAGCCTCGCTTGCCGTAGTGATGATGGGCTAGCTCAGCATAAGTCAAGTCTTAGCTCCACCTAAGGCAGTTAGGCTGGCGAAGCCTCAAAAAAGGACCAAGTCCTAGCCTCGCTTATATGGATAAGCCAGACTGATCTAGAGGGACGCAGTCTTGACCCCACCTATATGGTAAGACTGGCTCAACCTTGAAGAGACTAAGTCCCCAATTCTTGCCTATGTGGCGAACTTAACAGGCAGATTCAACAGATCCAAATAAGTCAGATATAAAATGAAGAACAAGGGAGATCAATCCCTGAGCCAGATGATAAAGCTAAATTAAGGAAGATAAACTCCCTACAGTCATTTGTCTATTGGTAAAGTCTCTGGATGACCAAGACTCACCAGTTCTTGGCCGGTTAATGACCAGAGTGGGCACCCCCACTATTTCAGAGATCTGAGTATACTTTTCTAAACAACCAGGAGATATCATGAACAGATTACTTCTCTGCAGAGGACCTCAAGTGTCTTATTTATAGGCCTCATGGCCTGGTCGCACCGCCGCTGCTTCAAGCTTAGAAGAATTTAAGGCATTTACTGAGCCTTGAGAAAGGGAATAGTCTCCCTCGGAAATACACGCGGAAGCAGTGATCTTCCTCGTTAATGTAAGAGAAGTTATTCTAACCTCAAAAAAGGGGCAATATTTCTCGTAACTAGCCGAAAGCAGTTAGCCTCGAGAAAGGAACGACGCTCCAAGACTAATTTGAAGCGAATTTACTCCGGGAAGCTCGAACGCGAAGCTACCCAGAATCGCGAATCTACACGATTCCTCAGCGAACTTATTCTAATCCCAAAGCAGGATTGAAAACGAAGCTAAACTCAACCACCATGGCGACGTTCGTACTACACATACCATCAATCAAAGGAATTCAAAGTATTTCGAAGCCTGAACCATTCCATTGCAGACTTTCGGAAACTTTGAAGGGGATCTTGTTGACACTTTAAAAAAGACAAAATTTCTGACTGGCCTGAATAATGTCTAACTTGTTGACATTTATAAAAGACAAGTAGCAGACAAGCTGACGATCAGTTTTTTACCCGTCTCCAAGGGACAAATCAGCGACTTGGACTCTACGGATCCAGTGAAGCAGACAGTGAGCCCAGATTGTCTTTGGATAGACCTAAGCAGGTCTAAGATGCTAAGATAGCTCAACACTTAGCATCACATGAGCCCAGGGGATAGCCTCACCTGAGAGGCTAAGTTTGTCCAACTTCGCCTTGAAGCCGTTCAAAGCTTTATCAGTAAGCTAACTTACAGCTTCGCCTGAAGCACTTAGTTAACTCCGCAGAGAGTTAGCTTCGCTCAAAGCCACACGCAACCGCGTAGAAGGATGGTAGCTTCGTCACAGATGTTTATCCAGCTCCGCTGAATAGCTTTCTTCTGACTTCGCCAGATGCTCCTTTCAGCACCGCAGTGAGCTCGACGCGGCAGCTCCGCTGCGGGTCTTTTATGGTCACCTTTGACCAATCAAATCTCCAGATGAGATCAAATCTATTCAAGATCAAATCTAATCAAAATCAAATCTGAGATCAAATTTGGCAGTTTTTACCATAATCTCTTGACTCTCCTAAAACAAGTAAGAAGATTCGGGGAGATCTTTCAGTTATTTAAAAAGAATCAAAATAGATCAGGAGATCGACGCTACCTGCTATTTCTAGCTTTGCAGAAGCTGATTCTAGCCTCGCAGCAAGGCTACTTTCCAGATTTTAATAGATTGATTCAATCTGTTTTTAGATTTTCAAGGGACAATTATAGCCCTGCTCTCTCTATAAATAGCCCACCAGGGGTACAGAGGGGCACAAACACGCGCACAGGCAAAGAGACGCACATAGAGAGACGGCTAAACAGAGATTTATTCTCTTACTTCTAAGAATTCAAAGAACTGCTTCTCTAATCAGGGTGCTAATACCCTAAGATCTTCCTCTCAAGAAAATTCTGGAACCAGGCGAGAAGGAATTCCCAAGTGGAGGCAGTTTGAGAAGTAACAAGAGGGTTCTACCAACCTTCTGTTCTCCGATTCTCCGAACCAGGCGAGAAGGGAATCCCATCGATTGCATCGTCAAAGGGACAAAGTGGTCGCGCGCTGACCAGACTCCTATCGGCACACTTCTCCAGAATCTCAGAGGAGATCTACTTGTAATCTTTTAAAATACTTGTAATTTAGCTCCTCAACCCCTTTTATAAGTTTTCCCTTTTGCAAAATTAATGGAAAACAGTTGTGCTTGAAGAGATTCTAGTATAGAAGAACGAGCAGTGAGATCTTCTTGAGCCTACTTCTTGATAACCTCTAGCTCTTTCAACTTCTTCTTTGCGGTGGCAAGATTCTGCTCATTAACTTGAATCAAGGCTTGTGCCTTGGCAATGGCTGCTTGAGCATTAGCCATAACTTGCTCCGCATTCGTACTGATGATCTCAGATTCTCTGGAATCATCAACCAACTTTTAGTAGCTGGCGTGGAATTCACTGAAATGACGGGCCTCCTCAGCCATCTGCTACTCGATCTCCTTCCGTTCGCGTTCTTGAGCAGCAAGGAGCTTGTTTAGCATCAGCTCAGCCTCATCCACTAGATTAGCACTTTTCAGGGTTCTCGGTTCCTTCAAGCATATCCCCAGCTGTTTAATTAGTGTCAGATATGCCTTAGGCTGATCCGAACTTCTAGTATGACGAATGTTCTTAATCTAGCTTTCAAGGAGCATTCAAAAAAACTCGAAGGAACTTCTTCCAGAAAGAATCAACTCGATACAAGACTTCATAGAAGTGAAAAATTGTTGCACCATCTGATGAGCCAATTCTTCCATGATGTCTATGGCTAGAGCTAACTCTGTTGATGCACTCTCGGACTCCTTTTCTATGATTGAGCGAATGGTCTTCGTAGAAGCAGAAATCATTTCACTGAATACACGGACATGGCCAGCGGCAGGTTCCTTCGACGCCAAAGTCATGACCAGCACCTTCGGGATTGTTACTGTGGTAGCTTCTGAGATGACAACCGCATGGATAAACTTCACTGCACTTGGTTCAGCCGTTGAAGTCTGAAGTGTGTTGTCCTTTGAGCCAGTGCTCACCACGAGCTCTTCCACTTGAGCCACTTCGGCACTCTCTACAATTATAATAACAATGTTAGTGATAATAATAAGAGTGAGAGTATGCAGGGAATCTTCATTCTATTACCAAGCTGAAGATCCAGATATGACAGATCCTTCAATAGGCTGCTCTGACGATGGTTCCCCAGTCACGGTGGTTGTACCTCAGAGATTGTACCAGTAGCAAGAACTTCAAGCCCGCTGGTTGAACCAATTCCTTAATCATCTCCTCAATGTGGGAGGGGTCGCAGCTTCAGCACCGGTAACAACTCCTGCAGATGATGTTCAAACGAAGCATTAAAACAACATTTATCTAAATCAGTGGAGTAATAATTAAGAGGGATAAAGAAATACCTTCGGTGGCGACGACTTCTCCCAATGACGGAACCATTACAAGGACATCTACCTGCATCTCTTCCTCGAAAATGAGTGTAAACTTGCTAGTGTCAGGAGAAGCAGGTTCATTGCCAAAGTCAAGTTCGTCTCCTGACAGGTTTACATGTTCCTCGGATGACAAAGATGACACTTGAACCAAGGAGGCCTCAGTGACAGGAGCTTTACCACTGAGAACCCCAGTGATAGGATTGGGCTTTGCAACCTGAGAACTCGGCATGAAGACACTAGGAGAGCCCAGCTATTGCACCTCGAATCCTTTCTTCTTGAGCCGAAGGTACTTCTGGCTGAGTTGAAACTCACGGTTGAGATGAAATTTCAACTTCATCCCTCTTCGTCACTTCTGCGGCTGGCTGTTCTGCAACTACATCCCCTTCGCCATGGTAGATTACCCTGTAGGTTTTACTTCCGCCAGGACTGCGGAGCCTCTGCCGCCTAAACCCCGAGGACAAAGAGCAGAGACTGCATCCTCTTCTTCTTCTTCCTGCTCCTCAGCGCAAGAAGGCATTATCTCAGGTATTTGTGCCAAAGCTGCAGCCTCAGATCCTTTTCTTGCCTTCTTCTAGCTAGGCTTATGTCATGCCCCACTTCTCAAAATACGCACAATTGGGTACGTGACGAGAGTTGGCAATGTATTCTCAATATAAATACGCTAAGCCTCAATGTATTAAATCAAAACATAAAATTCACAATTTATTTCAGCATTCAAAAGCAAGTACAATAATGTCTTAAAAGTTCACTTATTATAAGCATAACAAGAATAGAACCAAAAAATACAAAAAGTCCTCACGAAATGAACTAAGGATGGTCTACTGGAGATCTTCAATGCGCTCAAAGTACTCCTAGTCCTGCAATATTCTCAGATCTAGATCTGAGCATAGCAAACTCAGGGTCGTCAATAAGCGACCTAGTGAGTGGTAAAATAAAAGGGGAAGGTGCATATGCATGTAACGTGTGAGCATATTATGAAAGAAAATATACATAATAAGGCTGGAATAACATGCCAAACAATAAATGAACAGTAACTAAGCCAGTCAGTGATATAGTCAGGTGTACATCAGGTCATAAGTATAATCAAATGTCTATCATAACATGCATGCATAAATCAGGTTCATTTTATAGCATCAATGTAAGAATTTTTATCTTCATTATTAATTATGTCAGCGAATACCAATTGCCACATATAATAGACACATCCCATACTCCGCCTACTACAAGTGCCAATCAAGGTCCTCAGTTATTGAAACTGATTAGTTGGAGATATTATCTGTGTTTTAGGTGGGTCCTGTGCATACTTGGGACTACAGTCCAGTCTCCTGGCGCTGAATCAAGCCCCTCCGCAAGGTAGTCAGGTAACTTGTATAACATACATAACAGGAATAAGAACAGGACAGGGTCAATCACCCCCCCAAAACCCTGCAGTGGAACCCTCTTTCGGATGCGCAACCTAAATCCTAGGTTCTCCCAAAATACAGACGTTGTCTCCTCCATCAATTTTCTCAATCCCAGTGAAGTTGTTTAATATTATGTCATTAGTTATCAAGATTATTTAATGTACATGTTATCTAAATTTACTGGGATAACTCGGTAATGACAACAATGACAACATCAATAGTGTAATCATGATACATGTATAATAGGATATATAACAGGATAAGCAGGAGAAGGTTGCTACCGTAACAATATTTTTCCCAGTAGTTAAATAACATGGACATGATAGTCATCAGGTAAATGTCACAAATGTCATCCTGGTGGGTTTTAGTGGCAAAGTCCTAATCAATGTCTTGTAGTGATCGTGTTGGTTTACTATAAGAACAAGTAAAGTTTATTACATACAGGAATACATAAATATACTACAGGTAATACATGGAGGTAATTCATGAAACCATAAAATTTCTAAATACTAGAAAACTAGCTTAATCATTTAAATTACCTTTATAGCATAAATAAATAACTAGATAAAATTATTTATCATATAAATTCTTATTTAACTGAAGGAGAAAAAAACACACACCTTAGCTAGACACAATCCAAAGTACTGAAATCCTAGGATCCCGATAAATCTACATAAATTATTTCAATAGAAATTATTAGGATCTTTTTTTTTTAAAAGAATGTTCTACCTCGGTGCATAAGGGGTTTTTTTTTAAATCTTGATTAATTAGCTTAAGGTTGGGAATATGACCCTCTAGATTACGTGAAATTAATAGGCTTAATTTCACTAATTTTTAAGTTTCTTTTGTTGGGTTTTTAAAGACTGTATAACATTAAATTTCTTAACGGGTTTGAATGTACCATTAAGGAAAACTGACTTTAAAGGGGTCATCTGATTTAATTTATATTGTTATTCCTCTAAAAATTTTATCATAAAAAGTAAAAATATTGTAGACTGTTATTTTTATTTTTCTGTATTTTTGATATTTTTAACTAATTATTTTAATTATTTTTCTGCAGTTTAACGAGTATGGATTTTTCAGTTGGGTCGGGTTCTGTCTTGCTGGTATGGATCCAAAAGATGCAGCCCATACAGAGATAGACTAGAAGCAGGCATGTGGGCCTCTGCAATAGGAGAATTAAAATTTAGTTTTATTTTTTGTACAGCTGCACAGGGGCCTGCCCCCTCTGTGCAGCCCAGCCCTTTCAAGCCAGGCCTGGGCCGGCCAGGCCAGGCCCAGGTGGCTGGCCGGGCACTGCACAGACTGGCCTAGTCTGTGCAGTGGCCGAGAGTAGCGACAAGTGTTTTTTGAAATTCTAAATTGTAAAAATTTTAAAAGTGTGTAAATTTAGATATGTATTTGTAAATTCTCACATGTATTTTAGTTGAATTTTGAATTAGTTTTGATGTGTAAAAATTTCATAGATGACCCTTGTATAGACATGATATTCAATAAACTATTTGTAACATATTAATTTTGAAAAACTGATTTACTTACTTGGATTTGATTTGTTCAAATCAAGGCTTTGTCGGGTATTAAAATAATGATTATACTAATATTATATTGGGTAAGTTATTAGGAACCATTAAATATATTGATTGGTGGGTGCTGACGTGAGGGCATAGATAAGTTGAGTAGTAGATTGCTGAAATTAATAAATTATTTTTATGATTCAATTTTTTTTTGAACTTTGAAGTTTGATCAGGTGAACTTTAAAGTAGGAAGCATGAACAATAAAGGCTGGATTTTTTAAAAAAAAGTGAAATTTAATTCACAATTTAGATCTACTTACTTGAGTTGTTCCTCTTTGCTTACTCCTCAATCCTTGTACCTCGAAACCCCTTTTCGTTCATGATTGATTGAGTTTTTACTTGCACACAAAAAATAGAATTTCAGAACTTAAGAATAAAAAGTGCAAGGTACTCAATGCTGCCACAATAACAAGTAGCAATGCGGGTCATGATCCATAAGGAGAGACTAGCAATGGAAGTTTTTTAGTAAGTTATCTTTTAGTTTACAAAGAATAGTTAAAGATCTTCTTTTAGTTCTTAAAAAGAAAAGGAAAATAAATTACAATTAAGTTAGAAAGAAAGTGGTAGATTGAGAAGATGGGAAAATGAAAAATGGACTATATACAAAGAAATTGAAAAGAGTGATAAAGATGGTGGTAGATTGTGGTGTTCTAAACTAAAGAATTAAAAGAAAAGAAACTAAAAATAACTTACTTCCTTTAGCCAAACACTTACCTTGAATCTGTGGCAATGATGTTACCTTGAAGTGAGGCGATTAGCGCATAGTCCTAAGAGTTGATTCCTGTCTCTTCCACATTATATCATCAAGACGATGCAAGTATGAAGTGATACAGAATGAGACTAAAAATATATCGTCATGAGCTATCGGTGGCACTAACAAAGGCAAGGCTCTTTCGATGCTATAAGACTCACTTGGATAGCAATTGGTACCAAAAGAAGAAAAGTAAAAAGGAAGAAGAAGAACAAAAAAAAATAAAGAAGAAATTACAAATGCAACTATAGATTCAATCTTGTAACAATAAGAGAAAAGATGAACAACTTACACTGGTGTCACTCTCAATATAAGCTTCACTCTCATCTCCTATGACACTCTGATCTCCTCTGAATTACATAAATAAAACTAAAAATCACATAAAAATAAAAATAAAAACCTACAATAAAAAGAAGGAAAAACTGGCCTAAAATCTATCTCTGCATGATCGCTTCCTGTACTCTCAGAAAAACTCAGTATTTATAGGCAAAACCCAACGAGGAGGGCCCCCAACTGTTGCAACAAAGCTGCGAAAACGTGGCTTTGGCCGCGTTTCCGCGGCCTGGGTGTAGCCAGGTGACCACACCAAATGGTTGGGGTATCTGATTTCGAGAGGTTATTTTATCCGATTCTAGATTCTCGTTTCAGCTCCTAGATTTGATGAAACGGCCTTTGATCGTTGGTTTTAATTGATTGATTTGAAGAGATATATTTTAAACTGATTTTCAACCAATCTGAACTGACCTGATCTGCCCTGATTCACTGACTTCGAATTAATTCTGATTTAAATCAGAATTTGATGGGCTTTTGGGCTCGTTTCTCTTGCCTCTCCTTTAGTAATGGGCCTACAAATAAATTAAACAATAATTAGAAAAAAACAGAGTTTATTCTATAATAAGTATGAGAATATAATAAGTGCAATATTAGCAACCCATCGCACCCCTATACCTATGTTTTGCTTGTCCTCGAGCAAAATAACAAAACTAAGCCAAAATTGTTAGATCACTTTCGCAGGTCACGCAATTGCACTAAGCTTGTGCAACAAGCCGTTAAACTTCTAGGTTACCCCTAGAGGACGAGTTTTGTCTCGTGAGAGTTTTCAGTGGATTGCACCCACAAAATCCATAAAGAAAGAGAAACAAAAAGTTATTATTTTCGAAAAGCATTTTGAAAGAGAAAAATATTTGAAATATTATTGTAAGATTTAAGTAATCTATAAGTTATAGGAAAACCAAATTTTTCATTCCTAAACTTAGTCTCTATTGAAAAATTTGTTATCAATTAAAATAAGGAGTCAAATTGTGCTTCTCATCTAGTCTATTACTTTAACCTAAGTCATATGTACCGTCGTGACCGTGAAAATTTTGACTAAGAGTTTTTTAACTCTAACTCTTATGCCTTATTTATTTATTTTTTTTATTTTTGGTGGTATTATTTCTTAGTTCTATTAGGCTTTCTAATCTGCCCATGTAACGAGCCTTTAATCGGTGACTCCCAAACCTAACAGTCTTAGGGCACCGGGTGAGAAAACACCCCAAGGACTTACGGACTCGAGCAAACAAGGTCACAAAACTAAGGATTTTATTATATGAACTGCTTTTAGACGTGAATACTTATGCTTTATGAGGCACAAATACCCAGCTTAATCAGAGAATTTTTTATAGATATATATATTTCTTTTTTATCAAACTTATCTAATCATCTTTTGCATAAATACCAAGGCTTGCTTAGGCCAAAGCACCTAGCTAATAAATAATTAAATTTTGTTTATTTTTCATAGATATACATATATATAATTTTTATATAAGGCATAAGAATCTTTGCTTTTGAACCCAAAGTGTGTAAGTGTATAAAGTGCATATTTCATCAAAGCAATGATCAAGACTAAAATACTTTGACAATTATCTTCCTAACTCTAAAAATCAAACAAATAATTTTATTTTGATCAAGTATAAGAAATCATAATTATAATTCTCCTATTCCTTAAAATTGACTTAATTTCTTACAAAAAAATATGTCAAAATATTTTTTCTATTTTCAATTTTTTTTTAAAAGTAAAGACTTTTTTTAATAAAAAGGAAAATCAAAGTTATGTTAGACCCTCTCCCACACCTATGTCATGCATTGTCCTCAATATACGAGATAACGCATTGATAACAAGCAGCAAGTGATTTACTATTCTAGTAGGACACTCACGATGCTCAATTGAACTACACTACTACTGTGAAGGAATTCTTGGCAGTAGTATTTGTCTTAGAGAAATTTCGTCCCTACCTACTATGATCCAAAACCACCATTTTCACCGATCACTCTACGCTTAGGTATCTCATGATGAAGAAGGATGCCAAGGCCTGACTCATTCATTGGATCCTCCTTCTTCAAGAATTCGATCTCGAGATTTGAGACAAGAAAGGCATAGAAAATGTCGTTGCTGACCATCTCTCAAGAATCCTAAATTCTCCATGTAACGAATTGCCCATAAATGAGGACTTTCCTGATGAAAATCTCTTAGGTATCTTTAGGGAACCTTGGTTTGCTGATATAATGAATTACTTAGTCACAAACCATACTTTATCTCATTGGTCCAAAAATGATACATACCGGTTCTTATCTCATGTCCGGTATTTCTTTTGGGAGGAATCGTATCTTTTTAAGTACTGTTCTGACCAAATTATTAGGAGATACATTCCTGATGTATCCTTTTGTCAGGAACTTACATGCAGTGGACACTTTGATCCCTGCAAGACTGCTAAAAAAGTACTACAAAGTGGGTTCTATTGGCCCACTTTGTTCAAAAATGCTTATGAATTTTGCAAGACGCACCCTAGAAGCTAGATGATAGGAAGGATCTCAAAATGAGATATGATACCCCTCAGCTTAATTCTAGAAATAGAACTCTTTGATGTTTGGGGTATCGACTTTATGGGTCTATTTCCTAACTCATTTGGAAACCAATACATATTGGTTGTTGTGGACTATATGTCTAAGTGGGTAGAAGCCGTTCCTAGTAGAACTAATGATAACAAAGTTGTCACAAAATTTTTGAAAGAGAACATTTTCTCAAGCTTCAGAACCCCTCGTGCTATCATCAGTGATAATGGTACTCACTTTTGCAATATATCCTTTGAAGCTCTTATGCGAAAGTATGCCATAACTCATAAGTTATCCACACCTTATCATCCTCAAATCAGTGGGCAGGTTGAGGTCTCCAATAGACAAATCAAGCTTACTTTGGAGAAGACTGTGAACCAAAATCGGAAAGATTGGTCCACCAAACTTGTAGACGCCCTATGGGCCTACAGGACCGCTTTCAAGATAATTCTAGGGATGTCTCCTTAAGGTAGTCTTTGGGAAGGCTTGCCACCTACCGTTGAGTTAGAACACCGGGCCTTATGGGATATCAAGCAATTGAATTTTGACTTGACTAAGGCCAGTGACCTTCGAAAATTAAAAATTTTCAAATTAGAGGAGTTGAGAAATAAGGCCAATGAAAATGCTAAGATCACTAAAGATAGAGTTAAGATTTTTTCATGATAAACACATCATAAGAAAAAATTTTATCCCTGGACAAAAAGTCTTACTCTATAATTCTAGGCTTCATCTTTTTCTAGGAAATTTAAAACAAGATGGACTGGGCCATTCGTTGTAAAAACCGTGTTTTCACACGGTGTTGTAGAGATCAGTGACACCAAGAATGAAAATGATTTTAAGGTAAATTGTCACCGCCTGCCGGTAAATGAAACGGCTATGGATTTTTTCGACCCAGTATATCGGTAACTTTCCTCTTTTACATTTTATTTTATGCATTTATACATTTCTTTCATATATTGAGGACAATGCATGAGATAAGTGTGGGGAAGGGCTCTAACGTGACTAATATAACTAAAAAAAGAAGAAGAAACAAAGAAAATATATATACATATATAAAAACTTTTTGAAAGGTAAGAACAATAGTTTGATATTTTTTGTAAGAAATTAAGTCAATTTTAAGGAATAGGAAAATTATAATTAGGATTTCTTATACTTGGTCAAAATAAGATAACTTATTTGATTTTCAAGGTTAGGAAGAAAATTAATGAAAGTAATTTAGTCTTGATCTTTACCTTGAAGAAATATGCACACTTTATACACTTACACACTTAGGGTTCAAAGAGAAAAATTCTTCTGCATTATAAAAAAAAGAATATATATATATATATATATATATATATATATATATATATATATATATATATATATATATATATATATATGCGAATATATATATATGCGAATCTAATTATTGTTCAGCTAGGTACTTTGGCCGAAGCAAAACTTGGTATTTATGCAAAAGATAATTAGATAAGTTTGAAATATATATATATATAAATCCTCTAATTAAGCTGGGTATTTGTGCCTCATGAAGTATAAGTATTCACGCCTAAAAGGGGTACATTTTATAAATAAAAACCCTTGGTTTCATGGCCTTGTCCGCTCGAGTGCTTAAGTCCTTAGGGGTGTTTTCACACCTGGTGCCCTAAGGCTGTCCGGTTTGGGTGTCACCAACTAAAAGCTCGTTACATTGGCAGATTAGAAAGCCTATTGGAATTGAGGAATAAATACCACCAAAAATAAATATAAATAAGGTATAGGAGTTAATGTTAAAGAACCCTTAGTCAAACTTCACGGTCACGATGGTGCATATGACTAAGGGTAAAGTAATAGACTAGATGAGAAATATAATTTGACTTCTTACTTTGATTGATGACATGTTTTTGAATAGAAATTAAGTTTAGGAATGAAAAGTTTGATATTCCTATAACTTATAGATTACTTGAACTCTTACAAATATACTTCAAATATTTTCTCTATTTAAAACGCTTTTGAAAATACTAACATTTTTTCTTCTTCATGGATTTTGTGGGTGCAATCCACTGAAAATCCTCAGGAGACAAAACTCGTCCTCTAGGGGTAACCTAGAGGTTTAACGACTTGTTGCACATGCTCAGTACAATCGAGTGGCCTGCAAAAGTGGTTGAATAGTTGATTAGGATTAGTTTTGATGTTTTGCTCGAGGGCGAGCAAAAGATAAGTGTGTGGGTGTGATCGGTCACATATATTGCATATATATTATCACATTACCATATTTATTATCTAAGTAAATCATATTAATAAATCCTATTTTTCTTTATAAAATGCAGGCCCATTACTAAAGGATAGGAAAAAGAAACGAGCCTAAAAGCCCATCAAATTCTGATTTAATTCAGAATTAATTCAAAATCAGGAAATCAGGGCAGCTCATGGCAAATCAGAGAGGTTGAAAACTGGATAAAATGAATCTTCTCAAATCAAGTGGTTAAAGCCAAAGATCAAAGGCTGTTTCATCAAATCCTGGAGCTGAAACGAGAAAATCATCAGGAGATAAAGGGGAATCGTGAAGCAAGGGAGAGCCTCCAACCAGATGTGACCACCTGGCCACACCATGGCGGTGAAAACGTGGCCAAAGCCATGTTTCCACGGCTTGGTTAGTTCTGTTGGGGAAGCGTTTACTTTCCCTATCTTCGTACTCCCTCCCCCGTTTGGTTTTTGCCTATAAATGCTGTATTTTTCAAAGAAAAAGGGATCGGAAATTAGTTTAAGTTTTTCTATTTGTTTTTAGGTATAGGTACTTTGTTAGATAGTATAGAGAAGTTGTATCTCTATTTTTTTAATTTGTAGTTTAGTTCAAATACCAGTGAGAGAGAGGAATAGAGTGATTATAATCTAAAGATTGAAGTGACATCAATGAAGGATCAAGCTTTCTCTTCTTCCACTCTAATTCACGGGTATGTCTTACTTTATTTATATGTCTTGTTTTTCATTTTTCATGAGTAGCTAAACTTGTTTTCTAGGCTCACTATTGTCCCTCTCTTTGATCTCTCTTATTTTTTAATGGCTTTGATGTAAAGACCCAACGGAATCATATGCATGTCTTAAATTAAGCCTTTCTTCTTTGAAAGTGTTCTTGAAGGCACATGAGAATGGGTTTGGATTTCTAAACTTCTACTTCTTTTAAAACATCACTTGAACTTGCTTTTATTTTATACTTGAAAGACTTGATGATTTAACATTTAATTCAAGATGAATTCTTAAGAAAAAGAGTTAACTTTTCCAAACAATCTTATTTGCTTTGCTTAAAACTTATTAAACTCAAGCTTAAGTTTTGCCTATGATTAAGTTGAGATACTAAGAATTTCAAGAGAAGAACACATAGTTGAGTAGTGATATAGTGAGCCCAGATCTTCCTCTTATATTAAAAACAACAAATCACTCTTCAAGTTTTTTTTAAAATCACCTTTTCCAAAGCCTTCTCTAAGTTTCAATCTTTCTTTTAATCACTTCCCTTCTCTCAATTTTCTTTTCGACTAAAAAAAAGAAAAACACCAACTCCATTCTTTGTTACTTAACAAAAACATCGAAAAGCTTCTATCGTATTCCTCCTCGTGGACACGACCCGTTAACCCAAAGTTACACGGTAATTCTTATCGCTTTCATTTTATAATCAGCAACAGGCCTAATTACGCTAAACTATTGGTCTTCGAAGATCATGCCTCTTAATCCTCAACATTTGACACTTATTTGACTACAGTCAAACTCTAATAACTTACTCCTTAAGTCAATCTCCTTGTGAGTCCTTAGGTCCAACATTTATTCAGATTTTAGTTTTTGGCTTAGTTTGTGAATACAATGGAGATGGTTTTTGGGTTAAGGGGGGTAATGACTTTTCCATTTTATCTTGTTTTTGGGCTTTACCTTTAGTTCGTTTTGGTGCAAAGTGTGCAAGTGTTTAGCAAAAAATAAACATTCAAAGTAATGTAAATTACTCAAGTATTTTTCCTATACTAAATGCAATGCATACATACCTTGTCTCTAGCACTCTGGAATAGTAATTTAAAATGAAATAAATTTAGACAGATGCCTAAGTCTAATCATTTTTTAAAATATTCAAACAATGAGTTACCATTGAGATTAGAACAATATGTAAATACAAGTATCAAGAAAAACTTAAAGTAACAAGACTTTGTTTTGCAATTCTGAAGCACCTGCAAAAGAATAGTAAGTAGTTCCACTACTAGGCCGTGGAAATACGGCATTGACCACATTTTCACGGCTAAGTATTGAGTCCTTGTGCTTTGCTTTCTTAAGCAGAGGCACAGGAAGGTAAGCTATGTTCTGCAACTCTCAGTTTCTTGAAAATGTCATTGCACACAGAAACAGAGAAGAGAAATTGTTAGAAAAATGTATCATCCCCTCCCCGACAACGGCACCAAAAATTGATTGGAAAAAATCTAGACTTTTGAAATATGTTATCTAAAAGCAGAAGTGTTTCTCTGGCTTTTTTTTATTAACCGCTATAACAAGTGGCTAAACAGGTCGTGATCCACATGGTGGGATGCGATAAAAGCATTTTGGTATAGTGCTTTAAGCAATTTCTTCTCAGCTTAAGAAATCAAATTAGAAAAGAAAAGAATAAGAAAAGTGGTTTGTTTTTTTTTTGAAAAATGTTTTGAAAGTTTGAGAGAAAGGAAACAAGAAAAGAAAAGAGATTTGGTTTGTTTCTTAAAAATGAGAAAATCTCAAAGCTCACTAATCATCAATCACCATTAACATACTAACCTCTGAGAGATTTTTTGCCTCACTTTGAATCATAGGCAAAAATTCTGCTTTGGAGTTTGTGCAGGAATTAAGCAAAACATGTAAGTTGGAAAGAAAAACTCCTATTTGAGTCAATACTTATTCAAAATTGAACATTAAACTATCAAGATGTAGCTGATTGGTAGTGAAAAGTGCATTTTTATCATCATATTTACCGTCACATTTTCATATTTATTTATATAATTCTGCACATTTATTAATATTTGTGATTTATTATGTGCAGGCCTCGAAATAATAAAAAGAAAGAATTAAGCTTAAAAAGAGCCCAAAAGCCCATATTTGAAGCCCAAGAGTCAAAGTGCAAATATCAATTGTCATAGTGCAAATACACAAAGGGCTGAAGTTGCAAATATCGAAGATGAGGGAAGGATAGACTTCTACCCAACCCTAAACTCTTGCAGATGAGAATGAAAAGAGTGCAGAAATAAGGAAATTCGTTTAAAAAAGGTTTGGGATAATTGAGATCAAGGTAACTTGATTTCTAAGTTATCTCGAAATCCCAATATGGAGAGCCAGGATCATACTTCCAGAAGCAGGCACCAGATGGACGGACCTGGAGAGGCCACGCGCCAAAGCGCGTGGCCAGCAGACTCTACCAGGCCGCGGATCCGCGACAATCTGAGCTTATCCAGAGACCTGTTTTCGTGCACCACTTCGATTGGGACTCTGATCCTTCTGCACCTATAAATACCCCCTGCAGTGCAACGTACAGAGCGTCCAGCGTCCAGAGAAGAGCCAAGGGCCAAAGTTAGGGTTTTAGGTTTTCTTTCCACCTTTGTATATTTTTTATTTTCTTTTGTAAAAGCTGAGAGGAGATGATGTATTCATGGAGGAAGGGATCTGCTTGTACTGATGGTGACAGTCGGTGTAAGTGTTATTTTTCCACCATTGTTTAATAATCGAATCAAGGCTTTTTTATTTTATTCTTGTATTATTCTAGTTTCTTTTATCTTATTTTAATCTTGTATCTACTTTCTTCTATTTGTTCTCTAATGTCTTGCCCACCATGAGATCCAACTGCTTCGAGAATACCTAGCCGAAGAAGGAACCTTGACGGCCAATGGTGATGAACAGGTCTTCATAGCTTGTTTTTCATTTCATAGAGTAGATTAAGAAGGCGGACGATCCCATAAGCCGTGCTTGTACACCTTCCAAGAAAAGGGAAATCATCGCAACGGTTCAAACGGCAAGCAGACTAAAGAGATAAGTTTTCTTTCCTTTTTCTTATTTTCTTTTCTTTGTAGATTAAATACAACTCATCTCCATATTCTTTTCTACCACCCATTGTAAATACAATCCATTGTAAATACCACTACTAATAATAAAAATAAAGGCTTTAGAGTATAACTTGCTTAACGCTTCCATCGCAGTCCCTCCTTGAGGATCACGACCCGCATAGCTCTGCTACGCGGATTAGAACTGAGACTTGCACATCTATTCTTAAACTAACATATTATATATTGTGTGCAGGAAAATTCAGTCAACAAAATTGGCGCCGTTGCCGTGGAGGGACGGTAAGTTTATCTCTAAAACAAAATTTTAATTTTTAAATAATTCTTTATTCTTTTCTGTTTACAGGTTTGGAGAACAGGAAACAGAAACAGCAGCAGCAAGGACATACAGCAACCCAGTGCCTCTGCCCTCGAAGGCAGAGCACGAGGGCCTACAAGTTTGCCGCGGAAACGCGGCCAGAGCCGCGGATCCGCGGCAAGTGCAGTGAACTACTAATTCAGTTTTTTGCAGATTGCTGAAATTTGAGATTACTGCTTACTGCTCTATTCTGTTTTGTTCTGTGATATACCTGTAAATTGCTAATAATTCAACAGTAAATCATTGGTTGTTAAAAATAAAAAGTGATTAGACGTTTGCATATTAGGCACGTGTCTTTTCAATTATTTTTTACTGTTGAAGAGTGCTGGAGAAGCAAGGTACGTACGCATTGCATGTAGAATAGGATTCATCTCTTGGTTGATTTTCTGCTTTGAGTGATTCTTATCTATTTATCTTACACACTTGCACTAATTCATCTTAAGGGCATAACCCATTAACAAGATAAGGTGGGGATTTCATCACCCTCCCTTAGCCCAAAATCATATCCCAAGCACTCACTAACCCGAGCCTAACTAAAAAATTAGTAGACGTTGGCCCTAGGGACACTCGGACTCAATTAGGAGATTATCCTAAGGGGGAACGGTGTGGAAGTTGACTCCTGCCAAATCAGTGTCTAGGAAGGGGATTGAGGCCGAAAGCCCAAAGTGTGGTGGTTATTTAATTAAGGAACGTCTTTGACGGAAAACCTCCCACCACTCTTGCCCCGACCTGGCTGATTAACTTGTGGTCAAAGTCTACACCCTACCTCCCGTGGACAGTCTAACCAGTTAGGAGTCGTCTAGGTCTAGGTCTACCCTAACTTAGGTTAGAAATTTTTCTTTTTTGTTTGTTTTTTTTTCTTTTGTTTGTGATTGTGTGATATGGCCTATAACAACAATTTTTTCAATTTTAATGAGGATCCATGTTACACACCAACCTCTTATTCGGATATTACCAACCCGGCATATCATAACTTTGACCAACCTAGTGTGCCAGATGGTCTTATCCGAATCATTACATGCCCCAGTCCCAATACTATGAACAAGATTGGAATAATCATCACTACTCTTCACAGAGTCAATGGGGATTCAATACCCCTGAGCCATATGGTCAACCACCTGTTCAACCAGTATCTTCATATACGTCTTTTCCTACATCACCAGGTTTCAGTCCACCATTGATCTATTTGATGGTTAGAAGAAAAAGTGGATCGGTTGCAAGATATAATGAATGATCAAATTTCTAGACTTTCAAACATTCTTGAGCGAACCAACCAAGTTGATAGGAACCAAGAATCATTCTGTCTAGAAGACCTTGATCAAAATTCAATTTCATCACATCAATATGAACTTGCTCAACCCCAATCCTTGGACAAGTTGGCTAGTTTTAATTTCAATGAGATTGAATTAGATTGTGAATGTGAACCCGATCCCCAACTTTGCGATTCAGTTTCCATTTTCGAATCTATGTTGACTCCGGTATCCTTACCCAATTTGGACCAATTTTTTGAGCCAACATTTATTCCCATACCCATAGATAATGAATTGAATCACCCATTTTTGATGATAATATTGAACTTGACCAATTGTGCAATTTTGAAAGTCCCATGGAAAAATTGGCAAGTTCCCATTTTATGAGAATGAAACTAATGAGATATGTGACCTAGATTCCCAAATCTATGATCAAGTTCAAATTCCCGAATCATTATTGACTCCTGTTTTGTTACCCGACTTAGGTAATATTTTAGAGTCAGTTTTGATTCCCACACCTATCATTCCTGAACTTGAATCACCAACATTGAGTCACATTCCATTGTGGGAAAATGATTGTAGACTTGAGTTTCAATTTCTTGACTTGGACCCACTTCTTGATCCTAGCCCGACTCCTGAACCTTTACTTGATTTGAGTTTCTTTCCTGAGTCGGTATTAGATCCTGAACCTATCATTCTTGAGTCTAAGTCAACCATTTTACCAAGTCACATTCTTTGTTGGACATAGGTATAGACCATGACTCTGTGATGATTTTCCAGGACTGGTCATGTAAAGGGAGTAAGTTTCACGAGAGGATCTTCCATGATCCTATTCATTCTGGGGACTGTACATATGTAAATAAAAAAGAGGTAAATAAAGGTAGGTCCCGTGAACTACCACGTTATCTTGTTTGGGCGCATTTCGGGACCAATTAAACCACCACCGGAACCACCCCTAAGGTAATTTTCTGCCTTCCCTTGTTCTGTTTCATGCATATATGCATTCATTCATACATTGAGGACAATGCATGAGATAAGCGTGGGGGTGGGCTTTACTAACATACTAACATAGTAGACACTAGACACTAACAAAATTTGCTAATAAAAAAAAATTTAAAAAAAAAATGTTATAAAAAGGAAATATTTTGACTTATTTTTTGAAAGAAATCTAAGTTAGTTTTAAGGATTAGGAAAATCATGATTAGGATTTCTAAAAACTTGGTCAAAATAAAAATTGTTTAAATTTAGGTATAGGAGGAGAAATTGAATAAATAATTAGTCTTAATTTTTACCTTAATGAAATGTGCATACCAAATGCATATCTAGGATTCTAAGACAAAGACCTTGTGCCTCATAAAAAAAAAGAGAAAAAAAAAAATCACCAATTAAGCTGATACATGTGCCTCAAGAAGCATAAGTATTCATGCCTAAAGGTGAGTAAATAAATAAAATCCTTAGTTTTGGGGCCTAGTTCACTCGAATTTGAGTCCGCGGGGTGTTTTCTCACCTGGTGCCCTAAAGCCAACCGGTTTGGGAGTCATCGACTTTAAGTTCGTTACATGGGTGGATTAGAAAGCCTAAGAAGACTAAGAAATATAATATATGAATTAACACATCTAATAATCAATTAGTTAGGTATGAGGGCCTCAAGAAGCCTTGATGCTTACACGAAAGAAAATTAGATGCGTTATACATATTAAATATATATATATATATATATATATTATATATATATATTATATATATATATATATATATATATAAAGAGGCATGAGAGTCCAAGTTAAGGAATTCCTAGTAAAAACATAAGGATGCATATGATTTTGGTAACAAAAAAGACTATATTAGAAATTCAATTTTATTCTTACCTAAAATGGAAAACAATTAACTTTATTAAGACTAAGTTTAAAGAATGAATAAAAATGAGGATCCTAAAACTTATAAACTACTTAGTCTCTTCAATAATAATTCAAATATTTTCCTTTTTATGGATTTTGTGGGTGCAATCCGCTGAAAACCCTCACGAGACAACACTCGTCCTCTAGGGTAACCTAGAGGTTTAACGGCTTGTTGCACATGCTAAGTGCAACCGTGATTCCTACGAAAGTGAGTTAGGTTAAATTAATTTTTCTTTTCTTTTTCTTTTTCTTTGTTTTTACTCGAGGACGAGCAAAAAGATAAGTGTGGGGGTGTGATTGGTAGTGAAAAGTGCATTTTTATCATCATATTTATCGTCACATTTTCATATTTATTTATATAATTCTGCACATTTATTAATATTTTGTGATTTATTGTGTGCAGGCCTCGAAATAATAAAAAGAAAGAATTAAAGCTTAAAAAGAGCCCAAAAGCCCATATTTGAAGCCCAAGAGTCAAAGTGCAAATATCAATTGTCATAGTGCAAATACACAAAGGGCTGAAGTTGCAAATATCGAAGATGAGGGAAGGATAGACTTCTACCCAACCCTAAACTCTTGCAGATGAGAATGAAAAGAGTGCAGAAATAAGAAATTCGTTTAAAAAAGGTTTGGGATAATTGAGATCAGGTAACTTGATTTCTAAGTTATCTCGAAATCCCAATATGGAGAGCCAGGATCATACTTCCAGAAGCAGGCACCCAGATGGACGGACCAGGAGAGGCCACGCGCCAAAGCGCGTGGCCAGCAGACTCTACCAGGCCGCGGATCCGCGGCAAAAGCCGCGTTCCGCGGCAATCTGAGCTTATCCAGAGACCTGTTTTCGTGCACCACTTCGATTGGGACTCTGATTCCTTCTGCACCTATAAATACCCCCTGCAGTGCAACGTACAGAGCGTCCAGCGTCCAGAGAAGAGCCAAGGGCCAAAGTTAGGGTTTTTAGGTTTTCTTTCCACCTTTGTATATTTTTTATTTTCTTTTTGTAAAAGCTGAGAGGAGATGATGTATTCATGGAGGAAGGGATCTGCTTGTACTGATGGTGACAGTCGGTGTAAGTGTTATTTTTCCACCATTGTTTAATAATCGAATCAAGGCTTGTTTTATTTTATTCTTGTATTATTCTAGTTTCTTTTATTCTTATTTTAATCTTGTATCTACTTTCTTCTATTTGTTCTCTAATGTCTTGCCCACCATGAGATCCAACTGCTTCGAGAATACCTAGCCGAAGAAGGAACCTTGACGGCCCAATAGCGATGAACAGGTCTTCATAGCTTGTTTTTCATTTCATAGAGTAGATTAAGAAGGCGGACGATCCCATAAGCCGTGCTTGTACACCTTCCAAGAAAGGGAAATCATCGCAACGGTTCAAACGGCAAGCAGACTAAAGAGATAAGTTTTCTTTCCTTTTCTTTTATTTTCTTTTCTTTGTAGATTAAATACAACTCATCTCCATATTCTTTTCTACCACCCATTATAAATACAATCCATTGTAAATACCACTACTAATAATAAAAATAAAGGCTTTAGAGTATAACTTGCTTAACGCTTCCATCGCAGTCCCTCCTTGAGGATCACGACCCGCATAGCTCTGCTACCGCGGATTAGAACTGAGACTTGCACATCTATTCTTAAACTAACATATTATATATTGTGTGCAGGAAAATTCAGTCAACAGTAGCAATTATAGAATAAGAAAAATTATTGACTTAGTGCTAGATTAGCAAATAACAAGTTAGCACCCATCCTCATATGCCTTCAAGAACACTCTCATAATCACAATGCTTGAATTTAGGCATACATATGCTTCAATCAGGTTACCAATCAAAGTTAGAAGTTAGTAGTGTTTAGAGATTAGCGAACAATGAAGGAAAGTTAGTTGTTCATAATTAAAGCGGAGCAAAGAAAAGAAGAAGTAAAAGAGTGCACAATTAAAATTAAAGTAATCGATAAGAGAATAAGGAAAAGAATTAAAACTTGTATTGAGTTGTCATATTCAATTACAATCGCTCTTTCTTTCTTACAAAATCACTCTTGATCTAAACCTAGAAAATTAAAACAGAGAATTCAGAAGGAAAAAGACTAAAGAAAAAACCCTAGCTTTTGATCTCCGAATCTCCTCTGCCTCTACCTCCAATAGGGTATTCATAGGAAAATGCCCAGGAATCAGAAGAATCGAAGACACACCCAGATGTTGATCAACAGCCACCATATTGCCATGTTTCACAACAATTGCAGTGGACACACGGCAAATGAGTCACCTAGAGGGGGATGAACAAGTGACAAGCTGATCTAATGCAAAACTAATGCGGAACTAAACTATTAAGCAAACATACAATGTATAACCAAAGAGTGTAGCCGAATTTTCAGTGAAGGGCTCTGAACTATCTCCTCAAGATTCTTCTAGATTAAGAGTTGAGGTGCCATTATAACTCTCTTGATTGAATACAAAGGTGAGCAAACAATCCCAAGCAAATATATATTTGAAGTACAGGGAATATCAATTATGTAAAAGATATAAACAATAATAGCATGCAAGATATAAAAAATACAAGTGAGAGAGAGATAAGCAATTACAAATACGGGAGATTTATTTGAAGTTCGAGCAAACTTGCTCTACCCCCCCCCCCCCCCCCCCCCCCCCCCCCCCCCCCCCCCCCCGCCTTCAACACTATGAAGGATTTCTACTATAACGATCCCACAAGATCACTCGGTGCCGCAACACCAACAATGAGTTCACACTAGACCCTCACTTGTTCCGAAGAGAACAACACACACAAGCACACTAGCTTGCCGAGGCCGCACCTTTACATCGAGCTCCCACAAGAACTCGTCACAATGCGAACCCATAAGTTCAACTCCTCAAATATAAAGATGAACACTTGGTGATCTCTACACTTTGATCACCAAAAATAACTCTCACAACAAGTATCCTAGAGGATGAGCTTAGCAATGGAAAGCTCAAGCTCGTGTAAGAAAACTAGAAAGAATGAGTGGAGGAAAAATTCAATAAAGCACTTCTGAAAACACAAGAGATTTACTCTTGAAAACTCTATTTTGGATATAAAAACAAAGCTCAAAAAACTTTCTTAAAAACACTGGAGAAGAGCTCAAAAAATAGTCTAAAAATCTTACCCAAAAATCTGGCCAAAGGTCCCTTTTATAGAGGCATCAGAAACTAGCTGTTGGGGCCAGATTGGCCTGTCAATCGACCGGACGGTCGACAGCCAATGGTCATATTTATGACCATTGGGTTGCCGATCAATCGCACCCAGGTCTTGACCTGTCAGTTAATTAGTCTCTAAAATTGTATATTTTATACCGCATCTTCACATTTATTTAATATTAAATTCTGCTAATAATACCTCTCTTGCATGTTTCTAGGTCCATGGCATGAAATGAAGATGAAGACCCAAAATAACCATTTAATTGGTGATTAAAGGCCTACAAAGATAGCAATTAACTTTGGAGGTGATTCTGCCAAAATCAGAGACCCAAAACCAAAAATCAAAAACTGGGACATCTAACTGACAGGGCGACAGGAAAGGACAACGTCGCAGGCGACGCCGCGCAGGCGGCCGACCTATTCCTGTGAAAACGCGGCCATAGCCGCGTTTTCGTGGCTTCCTTGTAGAGCCGCGCGCCAAGATTTGACGCGCGGCTCTGTATAGCACTCTGATTCCCCCTTTTTGCCTATAAATACCCTGGGTTTTTCCAGAACCGGGGAGAGGAGTTTTTGAGTAGTTTTTAGGTTAGTTTTAGGGTTTTCTTTTCATGTTGTAGTTTAGAGTAATTTAGTTTAGTTCTTCTTCTTCCTCCTCCCTTGTATTTTTCATTTCTTGTAGATCTTCCAATAGGAGAGAGAGTGATACATGTTTGGAATACAAGAGTGCTTGTAATAGAAGGTGACAAGGTATGAAAGGTGCTCCCTTTATCTTTCTTTGTTTCTATCTAACTCCTTTGACATGTGTAGCTAATTTTTCTCTCATGCCAACTAACTACTAACTACTAACTAATCTAAGTTCTTATTTGATAATCCACATGAATCTAATAACCTCTACTTGGCCTTACTCTTGCAAGAGCTATTGATGGCTCATGATGATGGATCTAACACTCTAACATTTAAATCTGTAACAAGCTAACATTACTTTATTTCATGCTTACTCTTATTGTGCTTTAATGATTTAAGTGTAGCTTTCACTTGTTGGTTGAATTTGGATGTGAAAGTTAACATATGAGCCATGCTTTGTAACGCTCTTGAACCAAGGACTAGTGATTGCCAAGGATACATATAAGGCAACTATCACTAAGAGGTTAGTATGTTAGTGGAGTCATTAGTAGTTAGTAGCCATAAGTTTCTTTATCTTTTCACTTTGTTTTAGATATATAAACAAAACACAAAACTATTTCTTCTATATTTCCCACTTCTTTGTGTTTCACCGTACTTTTCTCTTCCATTCCTTGTTTTCTATCTTTTACATTCGTTCAAACATAAAGAACTTTTAACACACACGTGAATCAACTGGTAAAGCTTCTATCGCCTCTCGTCCCTTTAGATTCGACTCGTTTTAGCTTCTATGCTATAATGGAAGAATTGAGGAAGCAAAAGCACACACAGTAAATCTTGATTTCAAAACATACACTTTTTGTGTGCGGTTTCCCCCGATCAAATTTTGGCACCATTACCAAGGATGGGAACGGTTTGATTTCACATTTTTTGTTAACTTTTCTTCTTTGTTTTGGTGTGCAGGTTAAAATTTTAGCATTGCAGAAGTCCACACTTGCTCTTGTGTGGTTGGGTAAATTCTTGTTTATTCTTATACTCTGTTGCTAATTTTTTTATATCACCTGTGCACTGTAATAATTAAGAACTAAAATACGAAAATTGGATGCTTTAAAATAGTTTAGACATTTGCATCTAGGCACGTATCAATTTCATTCCAATATACTTTATTTTGTTCTTGTGTTGTTGTGATCTTGACGGAGGTGTATATATTGCATAGCATATAGTTAGGACAAATACGTGGGTGATAACTCTCTTTGTGTGTTCATTCTTATCTATATTGCACACTTGCACAAATTAAACTTAAGGTCAAAACCCAAGACAACATAATGTGGGGAAGTCATTACCCTCCCTTAGCCCAAAAATCACCTCCCACTCACACAACCCAAACCTAAATAAAACTTACTAGACGTTGGCCCCTAGGGACATCTCAGACTCATTAGGAGATTGACCTAAGGGAGAAGTTGTTAGAAGTTGACTCTTGTCAAATCAGTGTCTAAGGTTGGGAATTGAGAGGCGAAACCTCGACGATGAGTGGTTTGGCACAATTAGGCCCATTGCACCAGTACGGATACCTCCTACTGATCTTGCCCCTACCTGGCTGATTAACTCGTGGTCAGATTCTGACAATATACCCCCTGTGGACAGTCTAACCAAATTAGGAGTCGTCTAGGTCTAAGTCAACCCTAGCATAGGCTTTTTTATTTTTATTTTTCTTTCTTTGTTTGTTTGTTTGTTTATTTTCTTTTTTGTAAATTGTGAAATAAATTTTAACAACAATAATTCTTTCAATCATAATATGAATCCATATTTCACGCCAACCTCATTTGACTCGAATAACTCTAACCCGGCTATGTACAACATGAACCAACCATATATGCCGAGTTGGGATTATCCGACTCAATATGACCCATACACCAAGCATATGACTATTATTTTCAAAATGACTTCCACTCTTCACAGAGTTCATAGGGATTCACCTCCCCCGAGTCAAATTTTCAACCACCTTGTTCATAATTTTCACAATATTCATTCCCTGATGTTGATTCATATACTCCTTTTCCTGTTCCACTAACTGAAGAAAAATCCAATTTGGAAAGGAGTATAGAAGCCATGCTTGAGTCCCAACAATAAATTCAAAATTTGCTCAATTCACAATCCTTCCCAAATCAAACTCCATATACTCCTTTTTTAGAACATCCAATTGAAGAAGAATCTGAGTTAGAAGAGCGTTTGGATGTCTTTGTGAAAAAATTGCAACGATTTCAAATTATATTGGACTCATCATCTTAGCCAAATTTTCAAGAGTCCTACTCATCTTTTCTAGAACAATCATCAATACTGGACTTGAGTATTGAACCCTTACGTGAGTTCGAGCAGCAATCGCAAAATCTGATGGACTCACAATTTCACCACAATTTCCAAAATCAACTTCCATGCTCACCTTTTCAAGAAGAACCAATTGCAAAAGTATGGAAGACATGATTCTAACTCCAAATTCTGTTACTCGGCCTATCAGTAGGTTAGACTCACTAATGAGCGAATTGATCAATGAAAGTGAGGAAAGTCTTTCTTGTTGACCTTTGACTGATCCTTATATCCCTAACTTTACTGATTGGACCAAAGGATCATGTCATTTTGGAAATCCAGTTTCAATTTCATCATAGCAATCTGAACTTGACCAACGTCAACCTATTGACATTTTGGTAAGTTATCATTTTTCTGAAATTGAACTTGAGCTTGAAAGTGATCATGAACCTGATGTTGGTGATTCCATTTCACTTTTTGATTCAATAATTTCTCCGATATCTTTATCAGATTTTTTTCTTTATTCCGGAGTCAACATTGAATCCCATACGAGTACACTGTGAAATTGAATCGCCAATATTTTATGATCACGCTTCATTAATAGGGAAAGTGTGTGACATTAATTCTTTGGTTTGGACCCTATTTTTGAACCAATTTCAACTCTCATTGTTGACTCTCGATTTGATTCGAGTCAAATTCCTGAGTCGGTATCAATTTTTATTCCTGATCCATATGAGTCCAAATCTATCATCTCCCAAAATCACACTTCATCATTGGATAAGGATGTTGAAGAAAATAACTCAATAATTATTTTAAAATTAAAAATTAGATGGGGATAAGTTTTTTAATAAGACCATTTAGTTAATCATTCTTTTACTGGGTCGCATTTGAGAGGTCACTGGTGGGTTTCTGTAAGATTCACGATATCTTGATTGGGTAGCAATGCTTGGCCCAGCCGACCATCACCGGAACCACCACCATGAGGTAATCTTCCTTCCCTCTCCATTTGTTTCATGTATATATACATTCACGATGCATTGAGGACAATGCAAGAGATAAGTGTGTGGGAGGGTTTACTAATATAGTTAGTTTTACATTTTCTTTCTTCTTTTTAATTAAATTTTTTTTAAAAACTCTTTTCTTTTCTTTTTACAAAACTTTTTGCAACAAGGTAAATAGTTTTGATTTATTTTTAAGAAAACTAAGATTATCTTAGAAATTAGGAAGAACTAAAATTATGAATTTTTAAACGAAGTCAAAATAATAGATCTTGTTTAAACTTTAGGATAAGGAAGTAAGATTGAAAAGATAATTTGATCTTGAATTTTGTACCTTAGATTTATGCACTTGACACTTATACAATTTTGGGATTGAAATAAAGACTGAAAATGCCATAAAAAATATTAAAAAATGATGATATTAAAAACCACTTATTGAAGTTGGGTAATTATGCCTCAAGAAGCATGATTATTCACACCTAAGATGGTGGACAAAAAATAAAATAATCCCTTTAGTTTTGTGGCCTTGTTTACTCGAGTCCTTAAGTCCGAGGGATGTTTTCTCATCTGGTGCCCTAAGATCATCTAGTTTGGGAGTCACCGACTAAAGGCTCACTACCCGGGTAAATAAAAAAGCTTAAGAAAACTAAGGGAAGGAAAAAAAAGAAGAGAAAAAATAACATATATATACTAATAATATAAATAAATGGCATGAAAGTTTGAGTCGATATCCCAAAAATCTTTACAGTTCACAAAGTCCATATTTTTTAAGAGTTTTATGAAAGATCAAAGAATCAATTCAATTTTAAATTCATACATTTAATTTATAACATTATTTTGTATTTGACTTAGTTTAAGGAAGAACAATTTCTGGTTAACCTATGACCTTGGATCACTTATATTTTCGCAAAAATACTTCAACACTTTTCTCTATTTTCAAACTGTGTTTTCAAAATACTAATATTTGATTTCTTTCTTTATGGATTTTGTGGGTGTAATTCTCTAAAAACCCTCAGGAGACAAAACTCCTCGTCTAGAGGAAACCTAGAGGTTTAATGGCATGTTGCACATGCTTAGTGCAATCGCGTCACCTGTGAAAGTGGTGTAATAATTTTCTTAGTCCTTTTTTATTTTGCTCGGGATGAGTAAAAAATAACTGTGGGGGTGTGATTAGTCTCTAAAATTGTATATTTCATACCATATCTTCATATTTATTTAATATTAAATTCTTTTAATAATACCTCTCTTGCATGTTTCTAGGTCCATGGCATGAAATGAAGTTGAAGACCCAAAATCACCATTTAATTAGTGATTAATGGCCTACAAAGATAGCCATTGACTTTGAAGGTGATTCTGTAAAAATCAGGGACCCAAAACCCAAACCCAGGACATCCGACCGACCAGGGGATAGGAGAGGATAGCGCAACAGCCGACGCCGTGCAGGCGGCCGACCTATGGCCGCGTTTCCGTGGCTCCCTTGTGGAGCTGCACGCCAAGATTTGACACGCGGCTCCGTACAGTATCCTGGTTCCCCCTTTACCTATAAATACCCTGGGGTTTTTCCAGAACCAGGGAGAGGAGTTTTTGAGTAATTTTTAGGTTAGTTTTCGGGTTTTCTTTTCATGTTGTAGTTTAGGGTAGTTTAGTTTAGTTCTTCTTCTTCTTCCTCCCTTGTATTTTTCATTTCTTGTAGATCTTATAATAGGAGAGAGAGTAATACATGCTTGGAATGCAAGAGTGCTTGTAATAGACGATGACAAGCTATAAAAGGTGCTCTCTTTACCTCTCTTTGTTTTCTATCTAACTCCTTTTACATGTGTAGCTAATTTTTCTTTCATGGCAACTAACTACTAACTACTAACCACTAACTAGTCTAACTTTTTATTTGATTATCCACATGAATCTAATAGCCTCTACTTGGCCTTACTCTTGCAAGAGCCATTGATGGCTCATGATGATGGATCTAACACTCTAACATCTAAATCTCTCACAAGCTAACATTACTTTATTTCATGCTTGCTCTTATTGTGTTTTGATGATTTAAGTGTAGCTTGCACTTGTTGGTTGAATTTGGATGTGAAAATTAACATATAAGTCATGCTTTGTAACGCTCTTGAACCAAGGATAGTGATTGGCAAGGATACATGTGAGGCAACTATCACTAAGAGATTAGCTTGTTAGTAGAGTCATTAGCTGTTAGTAGCCATGAGTTTTCTTTATCTTTTCACTTTATTTTAGATATATAAATAAAAATCACAAAAATTATTTCTTCTATGTTTCCTACTTCTTTGTGTTTCACCGTACTCTTCTCTTTCCATTCTTTATTTCTTCTTTACATTCTTTCAAACATTAAAGAACTTTTAACACACACATGAATCAACTGGTAAAGCTTCTATCGCCTCCATCCCTTTGGATTCGACTCGTTTTAGCCTTTATGCTATAACGGAAGTATTAAGGAAGCCAAAATGCACACACACTTTAAATTTATTTCAAAACATAGACTTTTATACGTGGTTTTCCCCCGATCATCAGTCGACTGGTCGGTCGACCAAGGTAAGAACAAGAAATCATTGCTTTCTGGTCGGTCGAATGCTCATGGACCGGGGGCAGATCCAGGGAGTAAAACTCTCTGAATCGGTCGACCGTGCGGTCGACCGACCCTCAAGCCAGGGCTGTGTGCATGTTCTGTACACATCGGTCGACTGCTTAGTCGATCGATCTCTGGTTCGGTCGACCGCCAGAAGTCCAGGTCTGGGTTATTTAGCGATTAAAACTTGGTGTTTTAATATCCTATAAAATCCAATAAAATTACATTAAATCCACAAAAATAAGTCATATCAATACTTTGAAATCCAAATATGTGTGATCAAAAATCAACACATATTACAAACAAGTTGAACTATTTTTTCGATATGGAAATTTAGACTTAAACCAAAAATCATATTTTTCAAAATACATCTTTAATTTGAAAAATGATTTTTTCAAAACTCGTTTAAATACAAAAACAAGATATTTTAAATAATTTTGAAGCTTAGTGTGTATGGATATCATCCAATACACATATAGGATGAAGTATCTATATCTTGACAATTAAGCTCTAAAGAAAGTTTTGACTTAAACAAAACTTAAACACATGACATAGAAACATTAAATAAGTTTTTCTAAACATTTAAACCATCAATGTGTATAGATGAAATCCAAAACACATAAAAAACATGTAAACTTATTTTGATGAACTATATTCATGAAACATAAAGATATATATTTTAAAGCCTAAAATCAAACGGTATTTTCTAAAATCAAATTTATTCTTATGAAAACACATATAAATTTTGTGTGTGTGTATATAAGCCTGAGCAATCCACAATTAATCTATCATTTATATTTTATCTAAAAACAAAAAACTTAAAACTTACAAATATGACTCAAGTCTCGAAAATCTTCGCTTGAAAATCTTCTTCTCAATCATGACTTGGTCCAAAACTTTGATCCAAAGAGCTAGACTCCTCTTTGAGTACTTGATACGATCTTGATGCACGTGCTCTTGAATCAATATGTGCTACCTTCAAAACTTGACTTCAAATTTTTTGTTGACTAACCAATTAAGATCTTGATCAAATATCTGAAACTTAATGAGCACAAGATCATTAATACTATAACTACTGAGTTAATCATCATTAAAACTAAAGTGTGAGCCTTTGGGCCAACAATCTCCTCTTTTTTTATGATGACAAAACTCATGGAGTTATATATGCATGGATTAAAGATAAGCTTCAAGGAAGCTCCCCCTTAACTCATGCATAGCAATAAATATAAAGATATTCAATAAAGCATATAAATAAAACACTAATATATATATATATGCATAAACAGCAAATATTAAGCATACAAATTCTTTAAATTCTTCTCCCCTTTTTTGTCAATTCATCAACAAAGAGGCAAAAAATAAACAAGAAAGATGTATATGCGATATACATTCATGGAGAGGAAAGACGTAAAGTTAGCTCCCTCTGCATACATGCATTACATGGTGAAGGGATGACTAAGCCCTAATCCAAATAAGCATAATATGTAATGTATAGACAGAGATATTAAGTTCCTTCCACACACGTGTACCACATAAAGAAAAGAGGTCAAACTCCTCAATATGTAAAATATACTCAAAATGAATCTATATATAGAAGAGATGTTAACCTCCTCTTACATATAAGCAATACATATCAACAAATATTTTTAAAAAATTTTGATAATACTCAAACCGAATTTTGAAATTTCTTGAAGTCAACAAAATAAATTTATATATCAATTAAAAATAAATAGTAGTTGACAAAAAAATGTTAGTACCAATTGTAGATAAACAAAAATTTAAGATACCAATACTATATTATGATACCAATTGAAGGTGAAGCATGAGTAAATTTTGATATTAAAAAAATATATACCAATTGAAATTAATACAAAAACTTATAAAGATAGCAATTAACATTTAGAATTAAGTCAAGCTTAGCATAAACATTTTGTGCTTCAAAAAAATATATGGTATTGTAAAATAAGCACAATCTAAATCATATATATGTATTAAAATAAAAATATCACTGGAGATTTTGAAGCATACATATATAGAAAATAAGTATGAGTGTACAAAAGTGAAATGACATGAAGATCATCTATATAACTCATATCAATTCACCCTTATTATGTACATGATAAAAAGATGTTCAATAAGGCACACAAGTCATGGTCACCTAACCAGCCGCCCTTTGAAAGGTAGAAATTTCAAAAATAAGATATTGAAAATAGTTATAAATTGAAAACACTACCAAGTGAAGAATACATAACTAGTTAAAAGTAATTTTTGAAAAACTAGTTAAAAATCCTTCAAATATGAAACCAAATCATATATATCTCATGAAATATGTGTATTACATAAAAATTGACACTCAAGATATATAAAGCTCATAAATGCTCATGAAAACAAATACATGAGTAAACATAAGAGATGTGAGTGTACAAGAATAATGTAAATAGTACATTCATGAAAATAAACAATAAAGCTTAAAATAAAAACTCATATGAAATTTTTTTCATAAACATGATATATCATATAGTTATGCAAGAATCATCAAAAGTAGGATATACAATATACAATCAAACAAATAATCGAGTACATAAAAAGAAATAGAGCATATAAAGCATGTATCTCAAAAATTGTACATGTATAACACAAGCTTTAATAGAATATGCATCTGAGCATGATATAGGCATTTAAATCAGTATATGCTTTAACTAAAGTATACAAAAACATAAATCAATCCAAAAAACATAGGCATGTTGTATAGTTAACAACCAATCAACTCAACATTAAACATAAAACAAAGATAATTGAGTTTAGGTTACTATACTCGCATATAGATATTTAAAAAAATTTAAAAGAGGAGGATGAAATGGTTACCAAAATCGATGTGGCCAATCATTTTTTCAAAATGAGGTGGTCCTCGCACCATGCTTCCTTGATAGTGATGCATCAATTTGGTATCTCCTTCAAGCTCCATATGCATCCACCACCAAGGCACCAAACATCTCATATCTTATGAGAGCCCACACCTGCATCAAATATAAGAGGTGGAGATTTTGGTACCCAAATCCTTTTGTTGGGTCCACGGGGGTTAGCATTATAAGAAAAATATTTTTATTTACAAAATTTATAAAATTTATTCTATCAAAACAAAATCTTGCAAGATGACCTTTGCGGTCACAATGTATACATGTGTACACTCTAGCATATATGTGAGCATGGGTGTGAACATGGTGAGCGTGTGGTGTATGCCATGGAGTATGTGTATGAATATGTGAAATTTGTTTCTTACACAATATGGATTCTAATATAGAATGATTAAATGCATATTGGCTCAAAGGGATCCCAAATAATCAATTTTATTTTTCAAAACATGAATCTCATTTCTGTCAATAGAAGATGATGGAATAGTAGCATGAGAAATATGGCAAGAATCATTTTTCTTTTTAAAAATAGAAATCTTTTCTTCTTCCTTTAAAACAATTTTTTTTCAAAAGCTTATTTTCATTTAAAATGGTTTCTTTTTCTTCTTCTACAAAAATAATTTTGTTTTAAAAGATTCATTTTGTTTTGAAACACATTCAAATTTATTTTTAAAAGAATCTTTTTCTTTTAACAAAGAAGTGTTTTCGTTCTTCAACTTATCGTTTTCAATTTTTAATAAAATCATATTTTTAAAGAAGTTTTGACAAAAAGATGCAAGCTTATCATAAGGCATTTTAATATCTTCTTCTGACTCATATTCAGAATTTACCTCAATAGGGTCATCCCCTTGGACCATATAGCACATGTTGAAAGTAGCACTTCCATCATCCTAGTCACTCTCTTTTCATTTGGCGCTTGTTCCCCAAGAGAGCAAAGAGTGTTCCATACTACAAAATTCGAATTAAAGGTAGAAATCCTAGATAAATATTCATCATTTAAGGTTAGCTTTAAAGCATGAATGACTTCAGTATTAGCCTCTAGATGCTTGTCATTAATAAAATATGAATCCTTCATGGTGAAAAGATAAACAAGAATACCTAGGACCTTAAGATACATAGACATCTTAACTTTTCAATTTTGGAAGTCAAGAATGTCAAACAAGGGAGGTGTCATGAAATCCATGTGTGTGTACATATATTGTGATTAGATAAAATGAGAATCTTTAATACAAGGTTTTTAAACCAAAATCAAGAGCACCAAGCTCTGATAGCAATTCTAAGTCACCTAGAGGGGGTGAATAGGTGACAAGCTAATCTAATACAAAACTAATACAGAATTAAAACTAATTATGTAAAATAAAAACTATTAAGCGAACACGCAACGTATAACCAAAGAGTGTAGCTGAATTTCTAGTGAAGAGCTCTGAACTATCTCCTCAAGATTTCTCTAGATTAAGAGTTGAGGTACCACTATGAATCTTTTGATTGAATACAAGTGTGAGCAAATAATCCCAAGCAAATATATATATGAAGCACAAGGGAATATCAAACATGTGAAAGATATAAACAATAATAGCATGCAAGATATAAAAAATAAAAGTGAGACAGAGAGAGAGATAAGAAATCGCAAACACAGGAGATTTGTTTTGAGATTCGATCACCCTTGCTTTATGTCCCCACCTTCAACATCATGAAGGATTTCCACTTTAACGATACTGTAAGATCACTCGGTGCCGCAACATCTACAATGAGTTCACACTAGAACTCTTGGACTCATATGTCCTTTAATTGTTCCTGCAAGAACAATTGCGCAAGCATACTAGCATGCTGAGGTTGCACCTCTATACCGAGCTCCCACAAGAACTCGTCATAACGCAAACCCATAAGTTTGCCTCCTCAAATACAAAGATGAATACTTGGTGATCTCTATACTTTGATCACAAAAAATAACTCTCACAATAAGTATCCTAGACAATGAGTTTAGCAATGAAAAGCTCAAGCTTGTGTAAGAAAACTCATAGAATAAGCAGAGGAAAAACTCAATGAAGCTCTTTTAAAAACACAAGAGATTTACTCTTGAAAACTCTCTTTTGGATATGGAAATAAAGCACAAAAAACTTGCATAGAAACTCTAGAGAAGAGCTCTAGATAAAGGCCTAAAAATATTACCCAAAAATCTGGCCAAAAGTCCATTTTATAGAGGCATCAGAAAACTAGCCCTTGGGGCCAGATTGGCCTATCGGTCGACCGGCCGGTCGACTGGCCAACGGTCATATTTATGACCGTTAGGGTTGTCAGCCGACCACCCGATCGACTGCACCCAGGTCTTGACCTATCAGTCGACGGTCGGTCGACTGAAGTAAGAACCAGAGAGCACTGCTCTCTGGCCGGTCGACCGCTTGGTCGACTGGGGCTAGATCCAGATAGTAAAACTCTCTGGATTGATCGACCGCCTGGTCGACTGGCCCTCAAACCATGGCTATATCCACCTTCTGAGCACATCAGTCGATCGCTCAGTCGACCGACCTCTAGTTCAGTTGACCGGTCGGTCGACCGTCAAAAGCCCAGGTTTGGGTAATTTAGGGATTAAAACTTAGTCTTTAATATCCTATAAAATCTCATAAAATCTACAAAAATAAGATCATATCAATACTTTGAAATTCAAATATATATGATCAAAAATCACACATATTACAAACAAATTGAACTATGTTTACGATATAGAAATTTAGCCTTAAACCAAAAATTATATTCTTCAAAATCAATCTTCAATTTGAAAAAAGATTTTTTTCAAAACTTGTTCAAATACAAAAATAAGATATTTTAAACACTTTTGAAGCTTAGTGTGTATGGATATCATCTAATACACATATAAGATGAAATATCTATATTTTTGACAATTAACTCTAAACAAAGTTTTGACTTAAACAAAAGTTAAACACATGACATAGAAATATCAAATAAGTTTTTCTAAATATTTGAACCATCAATGTGTATGGATGAAATCCAAAACACATATAAAACATATAGACTTGTTTTGATGAACTCTATTCATGAAACACAAAGATATCTACTTTGAAGCTCAAAATCAAAACGGTATTTCTAAAATTAAAGTTATTCTTATGAAAACACATATAAATTTTATTTGTGTATGAGCTTGAGCAATCCACAACTAATCTGTCCTTTACATTTTATCTAAAAACAAATATCTTAACACTTACAAACATGACTCAAGTCTCAAAAATCTTCTCTTGAAAATCTTCGTCTCCATCTTGACTTGGTCCAAAATTTTGATCTAAAGAACTAGACTCCTTTTTGAGTATTTGATGCGATCTTGATGCGCGGGCTCTTGAATCAGCATGTGCTATCTTCAAATTTTGACTTCGAATTTTTTGTTGAAGCTAAACAGTGATTAAGATATTGATTAAATATCTGAAGCTTAATGAGCACAAGATCATTAGATTATAACTACATGAGTTAATCATCAACAAAACTAGAGTGATGGACCTTTGGGTCAACAACATATGACTCAGCATTTTCTGTTACAATTTTGCCTCATCCAATCATCTTAAAGTATATTCTCATAATTCTGATTTGAACTGTGGGTATCCTGAGAATATTCGTTTCTTCTTAGACTTAAAAAATAATTGCTTTAAACTTCAAATTTAATTGGGTTCTTTAGGTTTTTTTCTCTTCTTTCCCTTTAAATAGAAAAATCTGCATACATTAAACAAAGAGAAGGTTAAATAGCAGAGTTTTATTAAAAATAAATATCAAAATGTGATATGAAATATACAAAATTGATGAATAATCAGATACATACAATCAGATTTACATATCAATTAAAAAAATTTCAAAGAAAATCAAAACAAATACCATGATCAACAATGTGCAATTTATTCTATACTAATTATGAGTTTGCGTACACGAAATTATTTGAATTTAATTTCATGGGCATACACGATAAATTACATACACACACATGTTAGGAAGTAAAACATTATTAATATAAACTAAAGAGGAGAAAAAAAAGATACAAGAGTTCGGAAGTGCTCTAATGATCTTTCGCACCTTTGGTCATTGGAGGTGAGTTTACATAAAAAAAAATAAGTCTATTAGTAATAGCAGTAAATCAAATAAGCATTTGATCAATAGATTCGCAATCAAACATATGAAAACTATCTTATTGTGAATTAAGCAAATCCATCTTTACTTTTTTCACTTTTATAGTGCCTTCATAAGTAGGGATCAAATTCTCCCAAATACCATAGGCGGATGTGCAATTTATGACTCTATATATATTATCATCATTAAGTGTTTGTAATAATGCATAATGGACCTTGAAATTGACATCAAATTCCTTAACGATAATGTCGAACCATGTGTCCTCATCACCCTCTGGAAAAAAATAAAAGATTTTGCTATAGACTTGGCTACACGACTACCTTGAGATTGCAAGAATGCGGTCATCTTTCCAAATAGAAAAGTTAATCCCATCAAACTTTGGTGGACAATTTATAAATCTATTGACCAAGTGTGTATAGCAAAAATAGTGACTGGCAAATACTAAGGATCACTCTAGGTGGTTGAACCGACTATCAAGAGCAATCACTCTGATACCAATTGAAATCATATAGAGAGAGTAAATAGGTGACGTGCTAAACAAATAAGAATTAAAAAAACTAACAAAATCACACAAATGATAACTAATAAATGAAGCTGAATTCTCCGTGAAGAGTTCTAGAACTTTTCCTCACAATTCTTCTTGAATATGATTTGAGGTGCTTAATTATTTTCTTGATTTAAACAAGTGCAAGCATATATAATAATAAGTAAGTAAGAGCATGCAAGATATAAACAAGAGTGAGTAGGGTTGAGTTTAGAGAGAGAGAAAGAGATGTGAAATCACAAACGCAGGAGATTTGTTTTGAGGTTTGAGCAACTTGCTCTACGTCCCCGCCTTCACCACAATAAAGGATGTCCACTATGCATGATTTCGTAAGATCACTCAGCGCTACAATTTCCCTGAAGAACTCTTGGACCTACAAATCCCTTACTAATTCTTATAAGAACTTTAACACACAAGCTCGCAATCTTAAACGAGGCCATAATCTTCGACCACTTTAGTACAAATATTGAACTCTTGGTGAATAACTTCTTGACCCCAAACAAAGTACTCTCACAAATAAAAATCTTATAGGATAGATATAGAGATGATAGCTCAACCTTGGTGTGAGAAAACTAAGACGAAGTTAAAAATCTCAAGAAAACTTTTGAAAAACTCTCTGAGAGATTTGAAATTGAATCTCTAAACTATCAAAAGATTGGTGGAGGAAAACACGTGAAAAGTCTTGTGAAAACTGATTGCAAAAACCCAACCAAAGACCCTTATTTATAAGCCCAAAGAGTCAACTTTGAGCTCATTTTTGAAGGTCAAAACATTAGAATTTTAAATAACTATATAGAAAGAATTTATATATATATTTAAGTTATATTTCTTATGAAACTTTAATCAAATCGATATGATATTGGAGTAGAAAGTTATGATCTAAATACTGAAGGGTGTCAAATTGGAAAACAACAAAAACTGTTCATAACATAGTCTGAATTTAAAACAATATTTGATACCTTAAACGATTGATGTGGAAATGACTATTGAATAAAAAATGTATCCCTTAAATTATCTTTGTAATGCAATTTGAATCACGTCGATTGAATATCAGAGTAAAAAGTTATGGTTGAAAATTGTAAGGTTGTCGAGCAAACTCAGCAAAAATAATCGACCGCTAGGTCGACCGCTGTGCACAAGCTACTAGCTTATGCACATTCGATTGACCGCGAAGTCGACCGCTTGTGGCCAAAATTGCTTTTTTAATTCCATTTTAAAATCAAAATAAATTATAATAAAATCTTCAAAAATGCGTTCATGTAAATAGTATAAAATACAAATATATGTGATAAAAAATCAACACATATTTCAAACGTTTGAACTTCTTTTTGTATTTTCAAATTCATTTTGAAAATATAGAAACTTGATTTTGTGAAATCTAAACAAAACAATTCTATTTCATATTGTACACACTAAAACTGAAATTTTGTTCTTGAAAATCAATATCAAACTTAGGGGTGCGTATGTAAGCTTGAGCAATCAAATCTAAATCTAAATTTTACAAACATCTAAATATCCTTACAAAGTAAAGTCTTCTTCTTGATATGATCTTCCTCTTCATCTTGATTCGATCAAAATGTGATTCTTATTGAGTTAGACTTCTTCTTGAGTACATGATGTGTTCTTTTTACTTGAGCTCTTGAATCAACCAGTGTTAGATTCAAAACTTAACTTTAAATCTTTTGAAGAAGCTTAGAACTAAACCCATGATCTTGATTAATTTTTTAACTTAAATAATACAAGATCATTAGTACTATAACTATACGAGCTAATCATCATCAAAACTAAAGTGACTGGCTTTTGAGCTAACAGATATAAGTGCTAGGGAAGTGACTTCGACAATTCTAATTCAAATTATTCTAGTTAATTGTGCTAGAAACTTTATTCAAGTTATGTTACAAATCAAAAAAAATCTTTTTTTAATCAATATTCTCTATCAAGTAACATTAATTCTATCCTTAACTTTAGAGTCCACAATCAACGATCTAGTGAATTGACTAGCTAAGAAAGCATTAAGATCAATAATTTTCTATCTTGATTGGCAACTTATGTATCTCCTATCGGTCTCAATATGTAAAGTACTGATTCTTATTTCTTTATGCTTTACTAGGTTATCTTCTATCGGTCTCAAATCTGATCATCTAATTAACTGTGGCCATCAATTAATAGACAATAAAAATAGAAATAAGAATTTATATAAACTTGTATAAGAACAATTAGGTACAAAGAATCATGAATAATCTTTATAAGAAAAGCCTACATCTATGCCCTAGTAAGAAGAAGTTTAGCTCATGAAAATGAAGTTGCAAATAATGGTTTTATAAAAAGAAAGCATCAAAACTATAAATCCAAAGAAAGGAAAGAAGGAATCCAATAGATCTTGAACTCCAATTTTCTTCACCTCTGATATCTTTCTCCAAGAACTCAGACATTTCTTCTAAAAGGCTAAAATTTATTGAAAAGCAGAAATCTCCAAAGCTTCCTCATTATACAAGAGTTTATAACAATATATATAGACCTCTGAGACTCTAATCAACTGACTCAGGGTATCTAAAATATAGTTTTAATCTTAGTAGAAAACTGACAAAATTACATCAGCAATCAACTAAAAAGGTCGATAATCAGCTGCATTTTTTGACCAATCTGCTGTGAAAATCAATACAACTCTAATTTGAAGTCAAAAAAATAGCTGGCAAAAGTGCATCAGTGGAGTTGACTAGTCAACATCTAGTTAGCCGTTAGGATGGCCAATTCGTCGTCTGATTTCTACCAATAGAGCTGAAATTTTTGTGGTTGTTTATCTTCATTTGTAGATCCAGCTTCATGCTTTTGTTGGTCCAAAGGCCCACCACTCTAGTTTTGATGATGATTAACTCAGAAGTTATAATACTAGTAATCTTACATGTTTAGGTTTCAGATTTTAATCAAGATCACTAGTTAGTGTTTAGCTTCAATAATAAACTCAAAGTTGAGGATTGAAGCTATCTACTGTTGATTCAAGAGCCCAAGCACAACATACATATGAAGTACTCAAGAAGGAGTCAAGGTCAATATGAATCAAGATAAGAAGAAAGAAAAAAAAGAAGATCAAGTTTGTTGAAGTTAATTCAAGATGAAGAAGACTTAAATTAAATATGTTTATAAGTATTTGTATGTTAGTTTAGATTCTTGTAAAGAGTACTGTAGATTTGACATAAGTTTTTTATATTGGTTTAATGAGTTTTATTAAATATAAATTTATGTTTAAAGTTTATATTTATCAAAAGATTATTTATAAAAAGAAAATCTCACAACAAATTTATATCGATTTATATATGTATTGGTATAGTCTGTACACATTAGAACTTAAATGGAGTTTTAGTAACTTGTTTTTGTATTTTATAAATGTTTAGAAAAACTTATTTGGAAAAGTTTAATTTTAAAATATTTAGTTTTGGAAAAATATTTTAAATAATTTATATTTCAAAAATAAATTTGAACATCTCAAAAAGAAGTTCACATGTTTGAAATATGTGTTAATTCTCAATCACACATTGTTGTACTTAATTATATTTTACAGAACTTATTTTTGAGGATCTTTATAAGAATTTAATGGTTTTTTAAAAAGGTATTTTAAATTATCAAAAATCAGTCTTTGGCCCTAGGCAGGTCGACCGGACGGTCGACCGGTAGCGTCATAAGCAGAGTGCTTGTACACGCGGTCAACCATGCGGTCGATCGGGAATGCACACAAGCAATTTGCTGATGCACACAGTCGACCGGTGATCGACTGAGTGCCAGAGAGCACAAATGCTCTCTCGGGTCAGTTGACCGTGCGGTCGATCAATAGCCAGGAGAAAATGAGCTCTCTTTGGGTGACAGAGTGGTCGACTGACTGCCCAACGACTATGATCTTAGCCATTGGCGGTCGACTGGCTGATTGACCGCAGTTTAGCAGACTTGCCTCTTTTGCATTTAACGGCTATTTTCTAGTCAAATTTTTCCAGTTTTGTTTTTAATGGCTATTTTGGGTTTATGTTATAGTATTTCTCTCTATATATATAGGGGTGCTGTTGATAACCAAATGTAGGATATATACATCAGTTTACAAAGATTTTAGAGTTTATCAAGTTTTAGAAAATATTTCAAGTTTTTATTCTTTCAATCTTTATTTTTCTCACACAAGCTTGAGCTTTCTTATCTGCATCTATTCTATAGGATTATTTTTTTTATGAGAGTTTTGTTTATGGTCAAGGAGTTGATCATCAAGTGTTCATCTATTGTAGAGTTGGAGATTGCGACCTCGGTCAAGCTCGTGGGCTCATGTGTTTATGTTCTTACGAAAATGAGTGAGGGAGCTTGTAGATATTGCGGCATCAAGTGATCTTGCGATATCAGTTTTAGTGAAATCCTTCATTACGGTAAAGGTGAGAACGTAGAGCAAGTTGTTCGAATCTCGGAACAATTCTCTTGCATTTGTGATTGCTCAACTTTCTTTCTCAACTCAACTCTTATTTAATATCTTGTATTATCATAATTGTTTATCTTTATGCTTGATATTAATTTATATGTTTGTACTCATTTTAACCATGAAAGCAATTAAACACCTCAACTCTTATTTAAGAGAATCACGAGGAAAAATTCAGAGCCCTTCACAGGGTATACGGCTTCATTTCTTGATTGTGAGTTTGACATTATTTTTGTAATCATATTTGTGTATAATTATTGTTTATAAGCATATCACTTATTCATACCCCCTCTAGGTGAATTCAGCTTTGAGTTCAGCTTTGTATCTCTATATCAATGATTTTCTTTCTGTAACTCTTTCTTCATCGCTTTTCAATTTTTCTCCAAAATTGCTCTTGACTTTAAAATCTGCAAAAATTATAAACAAAGTTACTCATGTAGAATTAAATGTGGATATAAAAAAAGATATAAAATATACATGAAAATCATAATAATCAGGAAAATATTATTTGTTACTTCTCTTCGCCTACAAAATATTGTACATTTCTGCACTCAATAATGATTAATTCTATGATTTAGTTGAAGACAAAGAGACTCCAAGAGGTAGCTAGTCGACTTCTATGCGGAGAAATGGGAGCATTGAAAACTATCACCAAGTGAAGGGGCAGTGGGCACTTAGATAAATAAGATGAAGAAGAAGACTTATTTGTGCAAAGACAAGATACCATTAGCTATGGTTCTTGGTTATATAAATATACACATATTGGTCACATGTTTATACTGATTTAGGAGATATAATAGAAAAATATTGACTGATAGAAGGAATAAGAAAATATTGACTGAGAGAAAGAATGAGAAACACATGGTGCATGAATCCCATGAGTCTCATGTGTTCCTATAATCATGGAGAGATTTTAGGATCTAGTTGATTTCATGAGGGTATCTTTCACATGGATCACATGTTTCACATGAGTCACGTGTTGTCATTGATATCTCTAATATCCCCCACAAGCGAAGCGGGTTCGAAAGAATCGAGAGCTTGTTCTTTAGCATAGAAAATCTGAATGAGCTCAAAGGCTTAGTAAGGATGTCTGCTAGTTGGTATTTAGTACCGACAAACCGAACATCCAGGACTCCATTGGCGACAAAGTCCCTTACAAAATGAATGTCGATCTTAACATGTTTAGAGCGGGAGTGACGAATAGGATTGATCGAGAGATATGTTGCACCAAGCTTGTCACAGAGAACTATTGGGGAGATTGCGGAAATTCAAGCTCAGGAAGTAATGACTGCAACCAAACGACCTCTGCTGCAACATTGGCCATGCCCCTATACTCTGCCTCAGTGTTAGATCGTGCCGCAGTGCACTGCTTCTTTGAGCTCCAAGAAATGAGATTTGTACCAAGAAAGGCACAGTAGCCACTGGTAGATTTTTGATCATCGATTAACCCTACCCAATCTGCATCGGTATAAGCAGTAAGCTGTATAGAAGAATGATGAGAGAGAAAAAGGTCATGTTGAATGGTAGATTTGAGGTAACGGAGGATTCGTTTTACAGCGCTCCAATGCTCATCGGTTGGAGCTTGCATGAACTGAGTGACCTTGTTCACTGAGAAGGCAATATCGGATCTGGTAAACCTTAAGTATTGTAGAGCCTCAACAGTACTTTGATAGACAAAGGGGTCAGAGAGAGACTTGCCAACAATCTTGGATAGCTTATAGGAAGTGGTTATAAGCGAGCTGACAGGCTTGACACCATCCATTTTGAGTCAGAGAAGCAAGTCACGGATGTACTTCTGTTGAGAGAGAAATAGACCTGAGGGTGTACGATAAAACTCAACGTCCAAGAAATAGTGCAGTGGGCCGAGGACTTTTAATGAGAACTCTCGGCCTAGTTCTTGAATAAGACGAGTGATAGCCCGTGAGTCATTGCCTGTGATGATGATGTCGTCCACATAGATAAGAACCAGAAGAAGATCTGTCCCGATCCGTCAGAGGAAGAGAGACGTGTCGAATTTGGAGCCCACAAAGCCCAATGTGACTAGATAACTGCTGAGGCGAGAAAACCAGGCCCGTGGAGCCTGTTTAAGGCCATAGATACTGCGATGAAGCTTGCATACATGATTGGGATGAGCGGGATTGATGAACCCCGAAGGTTATTCTATGTAGACTGTCTCAGTAAGAAAACCCTACAAAAATGCATTATTCACATCCAACTGTCGAATAGACCATCCCTTGGAGACAGCCAGACTGCACACGGTACGGACAGTGGTCAGTTTGATGACCGGACTGAATGTCTCACCATAGTCTAATCCTGCTTGTTGATGAAAACCCTTGGCCACTAGGCGGGCCTTATACCTATCAACAGAACCATCGGATTTATGTTTTAACTTGAAAACCCATTTACAACCAACCAGATTCATGGGAGGGTGGTATGGCACAAGGGACCAGGTTTTACTCTTAAGCAAGGTATTCATCTCAGTGTCCATTGTCTGGCGCCACTTGGGATCTTTAGAAGCTTGCGTGAAACATGTGGGTTCGACAGGAGTGGTAGCCAAGTCAGCTATGAGAAAGGGAGGCATGGGATACTGGGTGGCTAGCCAGACTTTTGGTATTCTGGTGTTATCTTGTGTTCTGGTGACCATATGGTGGGTCCTGATAGGAGGGGGACTGGGAGAGCCTGAGGATGAGGACGAGGAGAAGGACTCATCGGTGGGTGCTAGTGGAGGTGGTGGAGGAGTATGTGATGGAGGTGGTAGTGGAGGAGGAGAAGAGTCAATGGTGGGGCCGGCATGAGAAGAGGGGACTGGAACAATGGAAGGTAACAGAGGCATGGAGATGGGGATCGGTGGTGAAGGCGTGGGAGTAGGGGGGAGAGGGAGTGCAGAGGAGAATGGAAAGGAAAGGAAGATTCGTCGAATGCAACATCCCGAGAGATGTAAATACGACCAGAGGGGACATGCAAACATTGATAACCTTTATGCGAAGCCGAGTAACCAAAGAAGACACATTGACTGGACCGAAAACTAAACTTATGAGTTTGGTATGGACGCAGATAAGGGTAGCAAGCACAACCAAAAATTCGTAAGGAAAGGTAGTCAGGTACTTTATAAAATAATTTCTGGTAGGGAGATAGATTATGGAGGATGGGGATGGCCATTCTATTGATGAGAAATGAGGCAGTTTGAAAAGCATAAAGCCAGTAATGAAATGGAACATTTGACCGAGCCAGAAGAGTAAGGCCGATCTCGACAAGGTGGCAATGCTTTCTTTCTACGGTGCCATTTTGGGCACTAATGTGTGGACAGGATAAATGATGAGCGATACCCTGAGAAGACAAGTAAGGTTTAAATTTGATGAACTCGCCACCACCATCAGTTTGGAGTGCTTTAATGGAAAGCACAAAAAAATTTTGCACATGAATTTTGAACTCAAGAAAAATGGAGAAAGCATCACTTTTATTTATTAAAGGATAAAGCCAAACATACTTACTGTAGTGATCTACAAAGCTAATATAATAGCGATGACCACTTACAGCGGACACAGAAGACGGACCCCATAGATCAGAGTGAATAAGCTCTAAAGGAGCAATAGCAATCGTGAAAGATGACGGAAAAGGAAGACGGTGACTTTTCCCTTGTTGACAGGGGATGTAGAGAGGGGTACCAGCACGATCAAGAAGGAAAGGAAGCTGATGCTGAGATAAAACACTGGAAACAACTCTGGTGGAGGGATACCCTAGGCGCTCAGCCAGACGGAGGAAGATACACGCTCACCGAGAAGATCCTGGGGAGAGGCGGTGAAGTTATGATTTCCCAGGGAGAAGACATACAGACCATCCTTAAGTTGTCCCCGCAGTAGAGTTTTTCGAGTGTAGAGATCCTTGATAAAACAAGAGTCAGGGTAAAATTCAAGAAGGACTTTATTATCAGCAATAAATTATCTAACAGACAGAAGATTTTTGGTGATATCAGGAACATGTAAAAGGTTTTTCAAGACAAAGGAAGATACAGGAGAACACAATAAAGAAGCACCAGTAGCTCGAATAGGCAAACCTGTCTCGTTACCCATGCGAACTCTGTCGGGTCCTTGATATTCGGAGTGAACCGCCAGAATCGCAATGTCAGCCGTTAGGTGATGAGTGGCTCCGGAGTCAACATACCAATTGGGATCGACTGGACTATTCCCATAAGAGTGGAGAAGAACAGTTGGGCTAGCCGAACCATCATAACAATTATAGCATTGGTTAGCATAATGGCCAAAACGATTGTAGATCTAGCATTAGGGTCGGCCACCGGTGGACTGATGTGACGGCAAGAAGAAACGTCCACGACCACGATCGCGCTCCCTGCCTCGGCCACGTCCACGATCACGGAAAAAAGATGGAGCTGAATGGGAGCTTGAGGTGCGGGAAACAGTTTGAACCGTAGGAGAAGGGGAGATGAGGGTTGTGGAGTCTGGTGAAGATATAGCACGCCCACGATAAAACTCCTGGCTAAGCATGAGGCTGATGAGTTCTTCTGATAGTACAGGGTCGACACGTGTGTTGACGGAGGTGACGAACGAGTCATATTTGGAGACAGCCCACTGAGCATGGTAGAGACGAGGTCAGAGTCGGCAACTGGATTAGCCACTGCCGCCAGGTTGTCTACGATGGACTTGATAGACTTGATGTACTCTGACATAGAAGATGTGCCCATCTTGACGGTCTGTAGCTAATATTTGAGTTGCTGCACTCTAGCTCTGGATGGTGACACAAGGATTCTCTCCAGAGAGCACCACACATCACGAGATGTGGTGAGGTTGACGATATGAGCAAGAACAGCCTCAGTGAGCGAGGAGATAAGCCAACATAAGAGCATCTGATCAAGCTTGATCCAGCGAGTGTATTTTGGATTGATAGTGGGCTGAGCATCCTTCTCGGTAGAAGGAAGGAACTGGACCGGATATGGAGAGGTTCCGTCGACGAGACCTTCAAGATCGTGGAGCTTGAGAAGAGGAAGGAACTGGGAATACCATAACAGATAGTTTCCCTTCTCGAGTTTGACATTTACAAAGTAAGTGATGTTGGGATTGGGAGTAACCATGGATGCAAGTGTTTGGATAGAGGTGAGGGAAGATGACGAGGAAATACTCGACATGGTACAGGAGTTGCTCTGATACCAAGATAAATAAGAAGAAGAAAAGACAAGATACCATTAGCTATGGTTCTTGGTTGTATATATATACACATATTGGTCACATGTTTACACTGATTTAGGAGATATAATATGAAAACATTGACCGATAGAAAGAATAGGAAAATATTGACTGAGAGAAAGAAAGAGAAGCACATGGTGCATGAATCCCATGAGTCCCATGTATTCCTATAATCATGGAGAGATTTTAGGATCTGGTTGATTTCATGAGGGACGTCTTTCACATGAATCACATGTTTCACATGAGTCACGTGTTGTCATTGATATCTCTAACACACTCTTCAATGATGAGAAAAGGGACCACACCTAGCCAAGGTAGCCTTCATGTTAGATTTTTAATACCTGAGAGCGTGGACTATCACACTCTTCTTCATCTGTGAGCCATTCATGCATGCATGCTTTCTTTTGATGGCATAATGCATTTCTTAAGTTTGAAACAAAGTAGAATTTGGCACGTTAAAGAGAAAATAATAAAACAATTTCAAATAGTACAACCTCCTTCTATGTGTCGGGGGGGTTTCAAATGTTACTAGTACAGAAAAGGCATTCCACGTTAGTTTAAAAATGATGTTGAAAAAATTACTCGGCCTCTATCCAGATGACGTGAAAAGTCTGTAATTTTCCACATCTGTTGGTTTTCACCCGATGTTAAAAATAAATATTTAAAGTCAGTTATTTAAATAGCCAACATTATAAAAAAAATTATAGATGTGTATCTCACAAATTTTCATGTCAGGATTATTTCTATGATCATGTTAACATTACACCTCTGATTAAAACTTTCAGATCCAAGATGTTTGAAAAGGGGCAAAAGAAAATCTTCTTTCTTCAATGGGTCATATCACGCTCGACTAGTGTCAAGCCGATCGAACACTGGTTACATCAGGATGCATGATGTAAACATCGAAGAAGAAATAAAGTGCAAAACTTTAGATTTAGCTTTGTTACTCTTCTCTAGTTCACCTACGAACTCGATAGTTCTTCCTATGATTAGGTTAACATTACACCTCTGATCAAAACTTTCAGATCCAAGATGTTTGGAAGAGCACCAAAGAAAAGCTTCTTTCTTTCTTTAATGGATCATATTCCAATCGATCAGTGTCGGGCCGATCGAACGTTGGTAACTTTATGATGCATGATGTAAACATTGAAGAAGAAACAAAGTGCGAAACTTCAGTTTTAGCCTTGTTACCCTTCTCTAGTTTATCAATGAACATCCGGTGCCTCTGACGTCTAAGGATAGAGAAAAATATTAGCTTTTAAGTCCAAGATAAGTTCTCAACAACTCATCATGCTGATGAGAATAGTATGGCTAGCCCAACTCAAACAGTAGTTGGTAAAGGCATACTAAATCTGTTTATAGCTTAGGATTTGCTAAAAATTCTAAAGGACTTGGTCCCATATTCTCCTCTAAAATCTCTTACCAATTCTTGCCCATGGAATGGTAGAACCATAAAATACTTGTGTCTACTTCCTAGATGAAATGAGCAGACACTTGCCACGTTAACAGTAAACCTCTGACAAGTCATTTTCTCTCGATCTCTAGTGGAATCAATCACGTTAACAGTAAATTTCTGACAACAAACCCACTTAAAATCTCTGTTATTATGTTAATATTGCACTTCTAACGAAAAACCTCTTATGCCCCTAAAAAATCAATATTTGACACATTAAATATTACACCTCTGACAATTCATTCTGCTTTCCACCAAAGTCCCCTATCAATTCCCTCCGATGGAGTGGTAGGTCTATTGGCCCAAAGGCCCATCGCTCTAGTTTTGATAATGATTAACTCATGTAGTTATAGTACTAATGATCTTGTGTTTAATTAGTCTCAGATATTTGATCATGATCTTAGTAGGCGTTTAGCTTCAACAAAGGATCCAAAGTCAAGTTTGGGAGCTAGTACGTAATGATTCAAGAGCTTGCGCATCAAGATTGCATCAAGTACTCAAGAGGAGTCTAGCTCATTGGATCAAGGTTAGGATCAAGTTAAGAAGGAGAAGAAGATTTTTAAAGAGAAGATTTTCAAGAAGACTTGTGTCTTGTTTGTATGTGATAAAATTTGGTTTTAGATAAAATGTAAAGGATAGATTTATTAGTGGATTGCTCAAGTATTTATACGCACGCACAGAAAATTTATATGTGTTTTAAAAATTACCATTTTGGTTTTTAAGCTTCAAAATATACATGTGTTTTATCACAAATATTTTAGAGCCTACTGTCAAAAATATAGATATTTTATATTATATGTGTAGTGGATCATATCCATGCACACTAAGCTTCAAGGTGTTTAAAATATCTTATTTTTGTATTTGGAGAAGTTTTGGAAAACTCGTTTTTAATTTGAAAATTGTTTTTGAAAACTACAGATTTTTGTTTAAAGCAAAAATTTCTATATTACAAAAATGGTTCGAAAGTTTGTAATATGTGTTGATTTTTCATCACACATATTTGTACTTCAAAGTATTTTAAAGAACTCATTTTTGTAAATTTTTAGTATTTTTATGGGATTTTATTGAAGGTAAAAAGATCAAGTTTTAATTCCTGAAAATGCCTGACCTGGCCTTCTGCCGGTCGACCGGATGGTCGACCGAGGCAGAAGTCGGTCGACTGGTCTGGTCGACCGACATTCACAAACGTGCACAGCTGTTTAGCTGGTGGGCCGGTCGACCAAGTGGTCGACCAGCCAGATAGCTCTTCTCTCTGGATCCGGCCCCGGTCCATCGTGCGGTCGACCGGTGGCACAATGGTCGAAAATCTGACAATTGGCCGGTCGACCGGGCGGTCGACCGACAGCAGCGTCAGCTGCTGATTTGGCCTCCAACGGCCATATTTTGGGGGCCTATACAATGGGGTTCCCTTGGACTGTTTTGAATAAGATTTTAAGTAAGTTTTCAAGCTAGTTTTTCCTACCTTTCTAAGTGTTTATCTCTGCTTGTTTAAGAGCTAATACTTCCATATCAAAAGGAGAGTTTTTAAAAGTTATTTTCAAAAAGAGATTTCTTGAGTTTTTCATCCAAGTTTTTCTCACACATACTTGAACTTTCCATTGCCATATCTACCCTATAGGAGAGTTATTATGAGAGTGTTTTTAGGTGATCAAAGTGTTGAGATCACCAAAGTGTTCAATCTTGTATTTGAGGAGGTGAACTTGCGGGTTCGTGTTGTTTTGAGTTCTTATGGGAGTTCGGTGTAGAGGTGCGACCTCGGTAAGCTAGTGTGCTTGCTTGTATTTGTTCTTACGGGAACAAGTGAGGGACTAGTGAGTCCAAGGAGTTCTAGTGTAAACTCGTTTAGGTGTTGCGACACCGAATGATCCAGTCAGATCGTTTTTAGTGAAAATCCTTCATAGTGTGAAGACGGGGACGTAGAGCAAGGGTACTCAATCTCGAAACAAATCTCTTGTATTTGCAATTACTCTCTCTATCTCTTACTTCTGTTTATATCTTGCATGCTTATATTACTTATATCTTTATATGCTTGATATATCTTGTGCCTTATTAATATATGCTTGAGATTGTTTGCTCACACTTGTATTTAACAAAGAGAGCCATAGCGGCACCTAACCTCTTATCTAGAGGAATCTTGAGGAGATAGTCCAGAGCCCTTCACCGAAAATTCAGCTACACTCTTGTGTTATACGTGGTATGTTTAGCTTAATAGGTTTTATTGGCCAAAAGGCCCATCAATTCATTCTGCTTTCCACCAAAGTCCTCTATCAATTCCCTCCGATGGTGTGGTAGGTCTATTGGCCCAAAGGCCCATCGCTTTATTTTTGATGATAATTAACTCATGTAGTTATAGTACTAATGATCTTGTGTTTAATTAGTCTCAGATATTTGATCACGATCTTAGTAGGTGTTTAGCTTTAACAAAGGATTCAAAGTCAAGTTTGGGAGCTAGCACTATTGATTCAAGAGCTAGCGCATCAAGATCACATCAAGTACTCAAGAGGAGTCTAGCTCATTGGATCAGGGTTAGGATCAAGTTAAGAAGGAGAAGAAGATTTTCAAAGAGATTTTCAAGAAGACTTGTGTCATGTTTGTAAGTGATAAGATTTGGTTTTAGATAAAATGTAAAGGATAGATTTGTTGGTGGATTGCTCAAGTACTTATACACACACACAGAAAATTTATATGTGTTTTAAAAAAAATACCATTTTGGTTTTTAGATTCAAAGTATACATGTGTTTTATCACAACTATTTTAGAGCTTACTGTCAAAAACATAGATATGTCATCTTATATGTGTAGTGGATTATATCCATACACACTAAGCTTCAAGGTGTTTAAAATATCCTATTTTGTATTTGGAGAAGTTTTAGAAAACTCGTTTTTTAATTTGGAAATTGTTTTTGAAAACTACAGATTTTTGTTTAAAGCCAAAATTTCTATATTACAAAAATGGTTCAAAAGTTTGTAATATGTGTTGATTTTCATCACACATATTTGTACTTCAAAGTATTTTAAAGAACTCATTTTTGTAAATTTTTAGTGTTTTTATGGGATTTTATTGAATGTAAAAAGATCAAGTTTTAATCCCTTAAAATGCCTGACCTGGCCTTCTACCGGTTGACCGAGGCAGAAGTCAGTCGACCGGTTCAGTCGACCGATGTGCACAAACGTGCACAGCTGTTTGGCTGGTGGGCCGGTCGACTGGGCGGTCGACCCACCAGATAGCTCTGCTCTCTGGATCGGGCCCCGGTCGATCGTGCGGTCGACCGATGGCACAACGGTCGAAAATCGACCGTGGCTGGTCGACCGGGCGGTCAACCGACAGCAGCGTCAGCTGCTGATTTGGCCTCCAATGGTCATATTTTGGGAGCCTATACAATGGGGTTCCCTTAGACTGTTTTGAACAAGATTTTAAGTGAGTTTTCAAGCTAGTTTTTCCTACCTTTCTAAGTGTTTATCTCCACTTGTTTTAGAGCTAATGCTTCCATATCAAAAGGAGAGTTTTCAAAAGTGATTTTCAAAAAGAGATTTCTTGAGTTTTTCATCCAAGTTTTTCTCACACATATCTGAGCTTTCCATTGCCATATCTACCCTATAAGAGAGTTATTATGAGAGTGTTTTTAGGTGATCAAAGTGTTGAGATCACCAAAGAGTTCAATCCTATATTTGAGGAGGTGAACTTGCGGGTTCGTGTTGTTTTAAGTTCTTATGGGAGCTCGGTGTAGAGGTGCGGCCTCGGCAAGCTAGTGTGCTTGCGTGTATTTGTTCTTGCGAGAACAAGTGAGGGACTAGTGAGTCTAAGGAGTTCTAGTGTGAACTCGTTGTAGGTATTACGACACCGAGTGATCCGGTCAGATCGTTTTTAGTGGAAATCCTTCATAGTATTGAAGACGGGGTACGTTGAGCAAGGGTACTCGAACCTCGAAACAAATCTCTTGTGTTTGCAATTGCTCTCTCTATCTCTCACTTCTATTTATATCTTGCATGCTTATATTACTTATATCTTTATATGCTTGATATATCTTTTGCCTTATTGATATATGCTTGGGATTGTTTGCTCACACTTATACTCAACAAAGAGAGCCATAGCGGCACCTCAACTCTTATCTAGAGGAATCTTGAGGAGATAGTCCAGAGCCCTTCATCGGGAATTCTGCTACACTCTTGTGTTATACGTGGTGTGTTTAGCTTAACAGGTTTTAGTTTGTATAAATAGTTTTTAATTCCGCATTAGTTCATCATTAGATTAGCTAGTCACCTATTCACCCCCTCTAGTGAACTTCAATTGGTATCAGAGCTTGGTGCTCTTATTTTGGGTCAACAATCTTAAGTTAAAGATCCTCATTTTAGCTAATCACAATATTTGTTTACATACACATGGATTTCATGACACCTCCCATGTTGGATAATTTTAGCATCCAAACTTGGAAAGTTAAGATGTCAATGTACCTCAAAGCCCTAGAAATTTATGTTTATCTTGCTACCATTAAGGATTCATACTTTAGTAATAGCAAGTATCTTGAGGCTAACTCAAAAGCCATCCATGCTTTAAAGTCAACCCTAAATGGTGAATATTTATCTAGGGTTTCTAACTTTATTTTGGCTTTTGTAGTATGGAACACTATAGTCTCCCTTGGCGAACAAAAGCAATACTATGCTGAGAGCGACTCGGATGATGGAAGTAATGCTTCCAACATATGCTACATGATCCAAGAGGATAATCCCCTTGAGGTAAATTCTGAATCCGAGCTTGATGAGGATGTTGGCATATCATATGATGAGCTTATTTTATTTTGTCAACAACTTCTTGAAAAATATGAATTGCTTAAAAAGGACCATAAAAGATTGAAAAATAAATATGAGTCTACTTCAAAAGAAAAAGATTCCTTTTAAAATAAATTTAAAAACATTTCAAAAGAAAATGAATTTTTGAAAAAGGAGAATATTTCCTTATCTTCAAAATTAAATGATCTTTGTGAAGGAAATAATTCTTTTAGAAATAAAATTAATTTGGTGGAAAGAGAAAAAGAGATTGCTATGGATGAAAACAACTCTTTGAAAAGAAAAATTATTTCAAAAGAAAAGGAAAACATTTCTAAAAAGAAAAGGGTTGTTGATTCTCATTCTTGCCATGCTCTTCATGCTACTATGAATAAAAATGAGATTCAAGTTTTGAAAAATAGAATAAATTGTTTGAGCTCAACTTTGAGTAATTATGCATTTAACCATTCTAAATTAGAAACCTTGTTTCAAAAGAAACAAGCTTCATATGTTTATGCACATAACCCATGGCTTACATATGCACACTTTTCACATCATGATCACACTCATTCTCATGTGCATACTAGAGTGAGTGTATAAATGTACATATTGCGGCCGCAAAGGCCATCTTGCAAGATTTTGCATTGATAGATTAAATTCTATAAATTTTACAAATAATAAAAATGTTTGGGTTCCCTATGATGCTAACCTAAGTGGACCCAAAAATAAATAGGTACCAAAATTCCCACCATTTATATTTGATGTAGGTACGGGCTCTCACATGACGTGAGAGGTATGGTGCCTTAGTGGTGGATGCGCGAGCGTGATGGATACTATAATGATGCATCGCTATCAAGGAAGTTTGGTGGGAGGACCACCATATTTTTAAGACTTAGAAATTAGTGCATATAGTTTGATAACTATCTCTAAACTTCAATTTTAGTTTACATGCTTCTGCATTGATAATTTTAGCATGTTTTGGATTTATGTTAAATAATCATGTTTTGTACTTCATGTAGTGAATACTTGTTTAGATGAATTTTTCATTAAAACTTGTGTATATACTTGTACAAGTAGTGAGCTACACTTGATTATTACATGTTTGAGCCTCATTGCTCATTTGTATTCATTACATGTGCATGTATAAACTAGTTTTGGTGATTCTCTCATTTATACTTACCTTTCGTATCTTTGTGTATGTTTTGCTTCATGTATATGCTATTTTTGTTTAAAACTAATAAACATACATGTATATCCTTGAGTCACTTGCCTTCATTCAAATTCTATTATAGGCTCTTTTGTGTTTAGGATATGCAGTATATGTTAGTTTTGATAAAACATAGATATACCTTGAAGTTTGTTTTTAATAAAAAATGAATTTTCATGATTTTTATATGTTTTGATGTTTTTGAGCTTTATTGATTATTTTCATGACTATGCTATTCACATGATTCTTATGCACTCACATTTTATTTGTTTTCTCATGAATATATTTTCATGAGCATTTATGAGCTTTAAAAATCTTGAGTGACAATTTTTGTGTCCTTAGCAATGATTTATGAGATATATGATTTGATTTCATGTTTGAAGGATCTTCAACTAGTTTTTCAAAAATTACTTTAACTAGTCATTTATTCTTCATTTGGTAGTGTTTTCAATTTACAATTAATTTCAAATTTTTTTGAAAACTTTTACCCTTAAGGATAGTTGGATGGGCGACCATGTCTCGTGTGCCTTATTGAAAATATATTTAAACATGTACATGAATAGGGTGGATAGTTATGAGTTATAGACATGTTCTTCATGAAATTCTATTTTTGTATACCATATTTGTCTATATATGTATGCTTCATAATTTCAATAATATCAATTTTAATTAGTATTTTCATTTTCATATATATATATTGTTTTGATTGTGCATGATTTACAATATCCTTACATGTTTAAAGCACAAATTATGTTTATGCTAAGCTTGACTAATTTTTAAATGTTACTTGTTATCTTAATGAGCTTATGCATTGTTTTCAATTGATATTTCTGTCGATATCAAATATACTTCATATTTTACCTTTTATTGGTATAAAAAAAATTTACAAGATATTTATAGTGGCATCAATAACCTACAAGTGATATCTTAAAATTCTATTTATTTACAAATGGTATCTCAAAATTTGTTTTGTTGACTTAAGGATTTCAAAATTTGTTCCAAAGTAATTTCAAAATTTCTTGATATATATTACCTATATGCAAGGAGAGCTTAACATCTCTTCTATATATAGATTCATATTGAGTGTATCTTATATTGAGGAGCTTGACATCTCTTCTTTATATGGTACACGTGTGTAGGGGGATTAACATCTCCGCTTATACATTGTATATTATACTTTATGTGGATTAGGGTTTTATCATCCCTTCTTCATGTAATGCATGTATGCAGGAGGGCTAGCTTCACGTCTCTCGTCTTCATGAATGTATATCAATTATATATCTTTATTGTTTGATTTGTTTTCGCCCCTTTGTAAATGAATTGACAAATAGGGGGAGAAGAATTTTGAGAGTTTACATATGCATGTTTCTTGTTTATGCATATATGTTTTGTTTATGCAAAAAGGGGAGAAGAATTTTGTGAGTTTATGCATGTTTATCTCCTTGATTATACATATATGTTTGTTTAGTTTAATGCACTTCATTGAATATATTTATGATTATTATTATGCATGAGTTAAGGGGGAGCTTCTATGAAGCTTACCTTTAATCCATGCATATATAACTCCATGAGTTTGTCATCATCAAAAAGTAGGAGATTGTTGGCCCAAAGGTCCATCGCTGTAGTTTTGATGATGATTAACTCATGTAGTTATAATACTAATATCTTGTGTTTAATTAGTCTCAGATATTTGATTAAGATCTTAGTAAGTGTTTAGCTTCAACAAAGGATTCAAAATCAAGTTTTGGAGCTAATACATAGTGATTCAAGAGCTCGCGCATCAAGATCGCATCAAGCACTCAAGAGGAGTCAAGCTAATTGGATCAAGGTTTGGACCAAGTCAAGAAGGAGAAGAAGATTTTCAAAGAGATAATTTTCAAGAAAACTTGTGTCATGTTTGTAAGTATTAAGATTTAGTTTTAGGTAAAATGTAAAGGATAGATTAGTTGGTGGATTACTCAAGTCTTATACACACACACACAAAATTTATATGTGTTTTAGAAAATACCGTTTTGATTTTTAAGTTTCAAAGTATACATGTGTTTTATTACAACTATTTTAGAGCTTATTGTCAAAAACATAAATATTTCATCATATATGTGTAGTGGATCATATCCATACACACTAAAGCTTCAAAAGTGTTTAAAATATCTTGTTTTTGTATTTGGAGAAGTTTTGAAAAAAATCATTTTTCAATTTGGAGATTGTTTTTGAAAACTACAGTTTTTTATTTAAAGCCAAATTTCTATATTACAAAAATGGTTCAAAAGTTTGTAATATGTGTTGTTTTTCATCACACATATTTGTACTTTAAAGTATTTCAAAGAACTCATTTTTGTAGATTTTTAGTGTTTTTACGGGATTTTATTGAAGGTAAAAAGACCAAGTTTTTATCCCTGAAAATGTCTGACCTGGCCTTCTGCCGGTGGACCGGACGGTCGATCGAGGCAGAAGTTGGTCGACCGGTCCGATCGACCGATGTTCACAATAATGCACAGCTGTTTGGTTGGTGGGCCGACCGACCGGGCGGTTGACCGTCCAGAGAGCTCTGCTCTTTGGATCCAGCCCCGGTCGACCGGGCGGTCGACCGTCCAGAGAGCTCTGCTCCCTGGATCCAGCCCCGGTCGACCGGTCACAAAACGGTCAGAAATCTGACCGTTGGCCAGTCGACCGACAGCAGCGTCAGCTGCTGATATGGCCTCCAACGGTCATATTTTGGGAGCCTATAAAATGGGATTCTCTTGGATTATTTTGAACAAGATTTTAAGTGGGTTTTCAAGTTAGTTATTCCTACCTTTCTAAATGTTTATCTCCACTTGTTTTAGAGCTAATACTTTAATATCAAAAGGAGAGTTTCAAGAGTGATTTTCAAAAAGAGATTTCTTGAGTTTTCACCACAAATCTAACTAAGGTTTTCTCACACATACTTGAGCTTTCTATTGCCATATCTATCCTATAGGAGAGTTGCTGTGAGAGTATTTTTAGGTGATCAAAGTGATCAATCTTGTATTTGAGGAGGCGAACTTGTGAATTTGTGTTGTTTCGAGTTCTTGTGGGAGCTTGGTGTAGAGGTGCGGCCTCGGCAAGCTAGTGTGCTTGCGTGTGTTTATTCTTACGGGAACAAGTGAGGGACTAGTGAGTCTAAGGAGTTCTAATGTGAACTCGTTGTAGGTGTTGCGGCACCGAGTGTCCGGTGAGATCCTTTTTAGTGGAAATCCTTCATAGTGTTGAAGGCGGGGACGTAGAGCAAGGGTGCTCAAACCCTGAAACAAATCTCCCTTGTTTTTGGTTGCTCTCTCTATTTCTCACTTGTATTTATATCTTGCATGCTTACATTGCTTATATCTTTATGTGCTTGATATATCTTGTGCCTTAATGATATATGCTTGAGATTGTTTTCTCACACTTGTATTCAACAAAGAGAACCATAGCGACACCTCAACTCTTATCTAGAGGAATTTTGAGGAGATAGTCCAAAGCCCTTCACCGAGAATTTGGCTACACTCTTGTGTTATACATGGTGTGTTTAGCTTAATAGTTTTTAGTTTGCATAAATAGTTTTTAATTCTGCATTAATTCATCATTAGATTAGCTAGTCACCTATTCACCCCCCTCTACGTGAACTTCAAGGTCGATAAGCTCAACCACTGCTATGTTAACACTACACCTTTAACAGTAAAAAGTTTCAATACTCCCTGGCAAGTACGAACTTCCACTTGTCACTCTCTTACATGGAGTCACAAGTCCTCAAAATTGATTATATCGCAAATCAACTCTTGTCAAGTTAACGTTACACCTCTAACATTCCAAACTTCACTTGTCAATTCGCATTAATAGAATGACAAGTCCCCAAAATTGCTTATATCACAAATCAACTCTTGTCAAGTTAACATTACACTCTAACATTCCAAACTTCACCTGTCAATTCTCATCAATAGAATTACAAGTCCTCAAAATTGCTCATATCGCAAATCAACTCTTATCATGTTAACAACACATCTCTGACAAATTACTGTTAAGTTTAACACTACACTTCTAATAGTGCCAAGTTCAACATTAAACCTCTGGCAGTCACTTTCCTCAGGCTTCCATATCGAAGTTGAGATGAACGATACTAAGTTTAACATCATACCTCTAACATCCAGTTCATCGTTAAGTTCAATAATACACCTATGACAATGACTTTTCCTCAGGCCTCCATATCGATGTTGAGATTAGCGATGCTATGTTTAACATCATACTTCTAGCATCCTGTTCATTGTTAAGTTTGACAATACACCTACGACAATGACTTTTCCTCGAGCTTCCGTATCGAAGTCGAGATGACTAATGCTAAGTTCAAAATTACACCTCTAGCATTACCTCCACAGCCAAGTTTAATACTAGATCTACGTGATCGGAGTGAAACCAGCACTCTAAAATGTGTGTTTTCTAAAATCAAATAAAAATGTATATGTGCTAATGTTCCCTCGATACTTTCGTTATAGCATTGGCTCAACGGGTCGAATCCACAGGGACAGGAGGCGATAGAAGTGTTGGAACTTATTTTGATGAAGACATTTGTGAAGCATTTCATTTGGAGCTCTATTACACGACTATATCAAGAGTTCTGCATGATCAAGACTTCCAAAGAGAGTTGATATAATGTGTTTTGTAATTATGAAATAGCATGTCAAAAGCCTTGATGCACACACACATATCTTAGACTTATAGTCGACTTATATCCCTTTATAGTCGACTAACCCATTGTGTAGTCGACTTGACCAAATCCTAGTCGACTAATCCTGTGTCTCACTTTATACCCAACTCTCTGCTTGTCCATTAGTTGACTTGACAGAAGACATAGTCGACTAATAGACAATTGTAATCGACTAACCCTATTCCCCTAGTCGACTAATCTCTGGCCTAGTCGACTTATAAAGTAGTTGCAGTCGACTTGGTTCAGTTATCCAGAAACCTGTCACTTGAGCTTATCTTGACCTAGTCGACTTATACCCATTATTAGTCGACTAATCTTTGAAAATTTGCCTAGACTAGTGGACTAACTCAAAAGGCAAGTCGACTATAGGCAGTTTTTGACTGTTGGACAGTTTCTGTTACCTGGTCTTTTGTGCAACGTTTTAAACTTTTGAATTGCACCTGTAATTACCCTATGAATTGCACCTGTAACTATCCTAACTTACCCTAGAGTGCAGCTATAAATAGGGTTGTTAATCTAAAGGCCAAATACCAATCTTAATCTTCAGTTTTCTAAATCAAAAAATTCTGCCAATCCTGAAAACTGTTCCCACTTCAGTTCTTCACCAAATTCTAACTCTATAGTGAAGTTCTCTGAAGTTTTCTCCTATACTAGCCCTTGTCAATGTTCATATACTTTACCAAGGCTTATGGAAGTGTTGTAATCCTCAAAGATATCATTGTACAAGAGGGTCTTCTTGGTGTAGAAGCAAGTTGTACAAGGTGGTGATTGTTCTCTTAGTTGTAGAGAAGGTGTACACATTTGGCAAAGGGGATTTGTCAAGTGGTGTGCATGGTTGTGATTTTGGGTGTACAAAATCAAGGATAAAGGAAAATCTCAAGCGGGTGGCTTGGGGACTGGATGTAGGTCACGAGGACCGAACCAGGATAAATCTCTCGTGTTTGCATTTGTCTAAACTTTTCTGAGATTTAATTTCCTTTATTGCAAGTTTATTTATTTGTTTAACTTTAATCCTTCTTTGTTTAGTATTTGTGTTGACTTCGTATTTTAGATCCATAAGTGCCAACAGAGCAGGTCCATCATTTGGCATCATCTCGGGACCTACATTTGGTATCAGAGCAGGTCCTACATTTGGTATCAGAGCCCCCAACCGGCATACAAGCCCTGCATACCTAGTCAACAACAAGCAAGGATGGCAACGGAGTTCCCTTCATCATAATTCAAAGAAGGACATTCTACACAACATCCACTGCTATTTGACGGATCCAACTACAACTATTAGAAGTGTAGAATGAAGATCTACTTGCAATCGCTCAACTACGAACTTTGGAACATCGTTGAAGCACCGTACACCAAACCGGCTACCCACTATAACGCTTGGAGTGATGATCAAAAGAGGAATGAGAACCTTGACGCCAAAGCGATGAATGCCTTGTTCTGTGCCTTAACCAAAGAAGAGTTCAACCGTGTGTCAACAGCAACTTCGGCAAATCAAATATGGGATACTCTTCAGGTAACACACGAAGGCACAAATAAAGTTAAAGAATCTAAGATATTTGTTCTTGTCCACAGGTTTGAATCATTCAAAATGGAGGAGAATGAAACCATCTCAGAAATGGTTACAAGATTCACCGACGTTACCAATTCCTTAGCATCCCTTGGAAAGGGATACACACAAGTCGAAAAAGTTCACAAGATCCTACGTGCACTCACACCAGAATGGGAGAAGAAGACAACCGCTATTGAAGAAGCAAATGATCTCTCAACTTTGTCGTTAGAAAACCTAATTGGTAATCTAATGGCATATGAAGTGCAACTAGAAGAAAGAAAGAAGGAGGAACGACAACACCACTCAAAGAAGAAAGAACTTGCTTTCCATGCATCCTCCGACACGGATGATTCCGATGAAGATAAAGAGGAGATGGTAATGCTTTCAAAGAAATTCAGGAGATTCCTAAAGCAAGGTAAATTCAAATGCTTTAATTGCAATAAAATAGCTCATTTGAAGAAGGATTGCCCTTTGCTCAAAAATAAAGGCAAATTCAAAAGCAAAAAGTTTAGCAAGATAAAAGACTACGAAGCCTCATGGGAAAACAGTGATTCCTCGTCCTCTGACGAAAAAGAAACCACTAAACGTGTCAACTTTTGTTACATGGCCCTAGAAGATGATGAGGTATCATTTACTGAACTTTTAGATGCATTTCATAAATTATTTAATGATCTAAAAAATGAAAAACTGAAAAATAAATTTTTATCAAAAGAAAATGAAAAACTTTTAAATGAAAATTCATGTTATGCTTTACAAGTTTCTTCTATAAACTCTCAAAAAGATGAGTTTGAAAAAGTAATATCATCTTTGAAAAATGATAATGAGAAGTTTATAAAAAAATGTTTTTCTTAAAAAGGAAACTATGTCTTTGAATGAAAGGATTTCTATATTAGATAAAGATATGTTAGTTTTCAAAAAGAAATATGAAGATATGTTAAAAAATGTGACTAAGTTCAATCAAGGAAAAGAAAAATTAAATGACTTGTTATCTTTTCAAAAGTTGTCACATAATAATTATGGTATTAGATATATTGAAAAATCTTCATATGTTAGTAATCCATATGATTCTTTTGTGAAAAGAAAATCTAATAATGTTTCAAAAAGAATTAAGAATAAGTATATATGGATTCCTAAGAATTTAAGCATTAATGATAAAAATACCTATATTACATCATACATTTATGATATATGTAATTCATGTAATTATGTGTATACTAACAGATGGAAACTAAATTCAAAATAGATTTGGACTCCTAAAGCTAATATGTTCTTTTATGATTGATACCATCTAGCGTTTATCTTGCAGGTACCATATAAGAAGTCAAGAACAATACTTCATACATATATATATATATATATATATATATATATATATATATATATATATATATATATATATATATATATATATATTTTATGATATATTTATTGCAGGGGGAGAACAAAGTATTTCTATATCTGTTATAACCCATTTTCTGCAGGGAGAGGAAAATATAACTTATTTTCTGCAGGGGGGCATATGTGCACACAACGTGTCATCATCAAAAAGGGGAGAATTTTGGAACTTGTTTTGATGAAGACATTTGTGAAGCATTTCATTTGGAGCTCTATTACACGACTACATCAAGAGTTCTACATGATCAAGACTTCCAAAGAGAGTTAATATGATGTGTTTTGTGATTATGAATTAGCATGTCAAAAGCCTTGATGCACACACACATATCTTAGACTTATAGTCGACTTATATTCCTTTATAGTCGACTAACCCATAGTGTAGTCGACTTGACCAAATCCTAGTCGAGTAATCCTGTGTTTCACTTTATACCCAACTCTCTGTTTGTCCATTAGTCGACTTGACAGAAGACATAGTCGACTAATAGACAATTGTAGTCGACTAACCCTATTCCCTAGTCGACTAATCACTGGCCTAGTCGACTTATAAAGTAGCTGCAGTCGACTTGGTTCAGTTATCCAAAAACCTGTCACTTGAGCTTATCTTGACCTAGTCGACTTACACCCATTATTAGTCAGCTAATCTTTGGAAATTTGCCTAGACTAGTTGACTAACTCAAAAGGCAAGTCGACTAGAGGCAGTTTCTGACTGTTGAATAGTTTCTATTATCTGGTCTTTTGTGTAACGTTTTCCAACGTTTTAAACTTTTGAATTGCACCTGTAACTGCCCTAACTTACCCTAGAGTGCAGCTATAAATAGGGTTGTTAATTTAAAGGCCAAATACCAATCCTAATCTTCAGTTTTCTAAATCAAAAATTCTGCCAATCCTGAAAACTGTTCCCACTTCAATTCTTCACCAAATTCCAACTCTATAGTGAAGTTCTCTGAAGTTTTCTCCTATACTAGCCCTTGTCCACGTTCATACACTGTACCAAGGCTTAGAGGAAGTGCTGTAATCCTCAAAGATATCATTGTACAAGAGAGTCTTCTTGGTGTAGAAGCAATTTATACAAGGTGGTGATTGTTCTCTTGGTTGTAGATAAGGTGTACACATTTGGCAAAGGGGATTTGTCAAGTGGTGTGCATGGTTGTAATTTTGGGTGTACAAAATCAAGGATAAAGGAAAATCTCAAGCGGGTGGCTTGGGGACTGGATGTAGGTCACGAGGACCGAATCAGGGTAAATCTCTCGTGTTTGCGTTTGTCTAAACTTTTCTGAGATTCGATTTCCTTTATTGCAAGTTTATTTATTTGTTTAACTTTAATCCTTCTTTGTTTAGTATTTGTGTTGACTTCGTATTTTAGATCCATAAGTGCCAACAGAGCAGGTCCATCATTTGGCATCATCTCGGGACCTACATTTGGTATCAGAGCAGGTCCTACAAGAAGTATCAACAGTTTATTCACGTGTTGTGTTAACAAGTCTTCTTTATTAAAGAATTAGAAAAAGTAAAAGAAAAAGAAATCTGAAAGTGATTGGTGGAGAAGGCGATAAAACGGCATGTGAAAACAAAAGAGAAGTGGTTTGGAAAACAAAATAGAAAAGAAGATGAAGCTTGAAGATGGTGAAAATAACAATGAAAAGATAAAAGAAGTGTTTTGAAATCGATTTTTAAAACAAAGTAAAAAAGAAAGGAGAATACTATGAAAGAAATCTCATGGTTTCTAACTACTAATTACTCCACTAACATGCTAACCTCTTAATGATAGTTGCCTCACATGGATTCTTTGCCATCACTAGTCCTCGGCTTCAAGAGACGATACAAAGCATGGCAAATAAGATGGTTCTTCACATTCAAACTTGCATCAAGAGCAAGCTAATATAAATATTAGATCATCAAAACTATTAGGAGCAAGCATGAAATAAGAGAGAGTTAGCTTAATTAGCAAGTTAGCAAGTAAGATGTTAGAACCCATCATCATGAGCCACCAATAGCTCTTGCAAGAGCAAGGCCTTGTAGAGGCTCGTAGATTCATGTGGATTATCAAGTAAGTGGTTAGCTAATTAGTGGTTAGTAGTTAGTCACCATGAGAGAAAATCTAGCTAAGAATCATGTAGAAGATTGGAAGATTACAATGAAGAAGAAAGAAGACATCTTTCCATAGATTGTCACCATCTATTACATAAATATCTCTCTCTCTGAATCAACTCAGCCCTAATACAAGATTTATAAAATAAAAGAAAATACAAAACGAAAGAGAAAGAAAATCCTAATCTACAACAAAGAGAGAGAGAAAACCTAGCCTAATTTCAATCTGCTCCCGTTTTGGGCCTCTGTAGGGCTATATTTAAGCAAACGAAAGTTTCAGAAGACGAGACGAGGCCACGCGTCGAAGATTGACGCGTGGACGCTCCACATTGCCGCGGAACTGCGGCCATAGCCGCGTTTTCGCGGCAATACCAGGGACCTAAGTCCCTGGTTTTGGTATGTGGGTTCGTGGCGCTTCGTAGACCTTCTAGATATACTCAGAATCGGTTATTTCTGTCCAGATTTGCGCCAGACACCCGCAAGGGTCTAGGTTCAATGCATCTTCTAGAAACGCCCTTACTTGGCCTCCAATAAATGCTGATTTAATTATCCGCAAATGAGTTTAATTAAGCTCTTATTACCTTTTTACCCTCCTTGTCTTGATTATCTTTAAGAGAGATCAAAACACGGTTTAGATCGACATTTTATTCATAAATCAGTGGAAAAATGCGATATAATAATGCAGAACTATAGACTAATCACACACCCATGCTTATCTTTTGCTCATCTCGAGCAAAACAAGAAAAGAAAAACTATACTACAAATGTTATTATACCACTTTCGCAAGTGACGCGATTGCACTGAGCGCATGCAACAAGCCGTTAGACCTCTAGGTTAACCCTAGAGGAGGAGTTTTGTCTCCTGAGGGTTTTCAACGGAATGCACCCACAAAATTCATAAAGAAAGAAGATAAATGTTTGTATTTTGAAAACACGGTTTAAAAGAGAGACAAGTTTATGAAATATTTTTACAAAAATATAAGTGATCTAAGATCATAAGTCCACCAAAAATTATTCTTCCTTAAACTTAGTCTAAATTCAAGATCTTGTCTTCAATTAAGGTAAGAATTCAAAATTGGATTGAATATTTTATCCTTCATAAAACTTAGATACTCTGCACTTTGTGATAGTGAAAATTTCTGGGATTTCAACTCTAACCATCAAGCCATTTATATATATATATTCTTTTTCTTTTTTCCTTCCCTTATTTTGCTAGGCTTTCTAGTTTACCCGGATAGTAAGTCTTTAATTGATGACTCCCAGACCAGACGGTTTTAGGGCACCAGACGAGAAAACATCCCTCGGTTTAAGGACTCGACTAAACAAGGCCACAAAACTAAGGGGGATTATTTATTTCTTTTGATCACCGTTGGGCGTAAATAATCATGCTTCTTGAGGCATAATTATTCAGCTTAATAAGTGATTTTTTATTCATTTATACCATATTTATTATTTTTTTCTTTTAATTTTTTTGCTTTATGGCATTTTAGGTCTTTGTTTTCATCCCAAGAATGTGTAAGTGTGAAGTGTATACGATCTAAGGCAAAAAATTTAAGAAAAAATTATCTCTCCAATTTATCTTACTTAGCCTATAATTTTAAGCAAGATCTATTATTTCAACTAGGTTTAAGATGTCATAATTATGGCTTCCTTAATTTCTAAGATCATCTTAATTTTCTTAAAAATAGATCAAAATTTTGTCTCTTATTTTAAAAAGTTTTTAAAGAAAGAGAAAAATCCTATACAAAAGTAAAGATTTTAAATGTATCTTAAAAGAAGTGAAAAAGAAAGAAAATCTAAAAACTCTATGTTAGTAAACTCTCCCCCACACTTATCTCATGCATTGCCCTCAATGCATCGTGAATGTATGTATGCATGAAACAAATAGAGAGGGAAGAAAAAATTCCTCAAGGTGGTGGTCTGATTGGTCCTCAAAAGCGGCCCAATCTAAAAAATGTGATATCCAGAGGAACCCACCAGAAACCTCTACAATACAACCCACTATAATGATGTATGCATTTATGATTTTATTAAGAATTTTACCCATTTAATTTTCAAATTTTAAAAATAATTTCGAAGTCATAATTATTAATACCCTTGTCCCAAAATGGAGTGTGAAAAGATGAAATGATTGATTTGGACTCAGGCAGCACATGAACGACTACTGACTCAGGAATTCGACTTAAGTCAAGTGAAGATTCTGGAGTCGAGATTGGTTTAGGAAGTGAGTCCAAATCAAAAAGTTGAAATTCTAATCCACATTCATTTTCCCACAACAAAATGTGACTTTCTAAGATAGGTGATTCAAGTTCAAGAATAACAGGTATGGGAACCAAAACTGACTCTAAAATGTTGCTCAAATTGGTAACAAAATAAGAGTCAATATTGATTCAGAAATTTGAACTGGATCACAAATTTGAGAATCTAGATTATATTCCTCATTAAGTTTAATTTCATAAAATGAGAACTTGCAAATTTGTCAATGGGACTTTCATATGTATGAAATTGGTCAAGTTCAATTTGTTGATCATAAAAGATTGGTGATTCAATTTCACGATGGATTTGCACAAGATCTAATACTAACTCGGGAAAAGGCTTAAAATCAGGTAAAAATACCTCAGTCATTATTGAATTAGGAAGTAAAATTGAATTACCAAGTTGAGCTTTAGGATCATATTCATACTCAAGTTCAATTTCAGGAAAATGATGCCAAAATATCAATGGGATTTTCACAAGTCTGAGTTTGGTCAAGTTCAAATGGGTGTGTTGAAATTGGATCTTAGTTTCTAGAATAACAAGAGTCCTGGGTCAGATCAATAGAGTTTGAGATATCTGGATTGGTCAAAGATTGAAAAGAGAGAGTTTTTTCATTCCTATAAATGTTGACCAATTGACTCAATTGTGTTTCCAACCTATTGATAGACTGAGCATAAGATTTTTGAAATTGTAGCGCGGACTCCTACAAGATTTCTATACTTTTTTCTAGATGTGATGTTTTTTCAAGTGGATGCTCTAGAAAGGTAGTATAGGAATCTTGGTTTCCAAAATAACAAGAGTCATCGGTCAAATTGACAAAGTTAGAGATATTTGGATTGGCCAAAGGTTGATAAGAGAGAGTTTTCTCATTCCCATAAATGTTGACCAATTGACTCAATTATGTTTCCAACCTATCAATAGACTGAGAAGAAGATTTTTGAAATTATAACGTGGACTCCTGTAAGATTTCTATACTCTTTTCTAGATGTGATTTTTCTTCAAGTGAATGGTCCAAAAAGAGAGTATAAGAATCTTGATTTTGGAAAGATAGTGAAGATTGTGAGTCCAACATGTTTTTAGTTTGAAGCTCAGACTCACGAAAGCACTCCATACTCATTTTCAGGGTAGATGGTTGGTCATGTTGAATAGGTGAAACTGAGGATGAATCATGAAAATATTATGAAATTGATGAATTGAGTTTCTTTTGTTGGGACTCAAGCATGGCTTGTACGGCTTCTATATTTTTTCGAACTCTGATGTTTCTTCAATGGGACGTCCAGGAAAAGGAGTATAGGAAGCAAAATTGGATAATGAAGATTGTGAAAATTGTGAAAATTGTGGACAAGGTGGTGAAAAATTAGACTCGGGGGAGGTGAATCCTCATTGACTCTATGACGAGTTAAAATTATTTTTGAAATTATAGTCATAAGATTGGGGGTATGAGTTGTATTGATTCAGATAAGTCCAACCCGGTGTATTTGGTTAGTTTATATTATAAAAAAATAGGTTGAAATTATCCGAAACAAATGAGGCCGGTGTGAAATATGGATTCATATTAGGATTGAAAGAATTGTTATTGTTTAATTCCATTTCACAAACAATCACAAACAAAAAAGAAAAAGCAAACAACAAATAAAAAGAAATAAAATCAAAACCAAGCCTATACTAAGGTTGACCTAGATCTAGACGACTCCTAACTGATCGATTACTCGGGGGACGTTGTTGCTTGAATCTGACAACAAGATAATCGATCAGGTAGGGGAAAAAATGGTAGGAGGTATCCGTGCATAAGCAACGGACCTTAATTACCCCAAACCACGGTATCTTTGAGACGTAACCTCTTAATCCCCAACCTTAGACACCGATTTCACAAGGGTAAGATTCAAAACAAGTTCCACCCTCAGTCAATCTCTTAATGAGTCTGAGATATCCCTAGGGGCCAGTGTCTATCAATTTTTATTAGGGCTTGGGTTGTATGAGTGGGGAGATGATTTTTGGCTAAGCAAAGGTAATAAAATCCCCACCTTATCTTGTATTAGATTATACCCTTAAGTCCAAGTCGTGCAGGTGTGCAATATAGACAAGAATAACACAAAGTGAATAATTCACCCACGTGTTTGTCCTATACTATATGCAATATCATATGTATGAAATCACCTAGAGGGGGGGTGAATAGGTGATGGCTATATGTAAATGGTCACAAATGCGGAATTTAAAAAATTAACCAACACAATAAGCTCAAATGAAAGACTTGCAATAAATGAAGCAATCAACAGTGCAAGAATTAAGGAGTTTAGAGTTTAGAGATATTTGAGCAAACGCAAACACGCAGATATGTTTCCGAGGTTCGAGCCACGCTCTACGTCCCCGCCTTCACACTTGAAGGATTTCCACTATTGAAGATCCCACTGGATCACCAATACAAGGACACACTTGTCCCGTCTCTCGTGATGCCGCAACACCACCTTGAGCACACTAGCTCGCCTTGAGGCCGATGCCTCTACAACTTCACTCAAAAGAAGATTGATCACACTTGATCACAAATACGCTCACTTGCACAATCCTAGAACCAAAATGTAGATGTGGAATTATGGGATTGTGTAATGCAAAAGTTTAGAGAGAAGTAGAGGCAAAGACTTCAAGTAGGTGTCTAAAACTTTAAGGCTTTTGGAGAGAAAATCTTTTGTAAAAGGAAGCCTTTTGAAAACTTGTAAATCTTTTAAAAATGATGTGTATATTCTTCTAAAATAGTTGTCATATCAATATGAAGTGACCTCCTATTTATAGGGGTCAAAAACTACACCATAGATCCGTTGGGATTAAAAAACAAAAAAAGAATCTGTCAGAAAAACTAGCTGTTGGAATCTGTCAGAGATTCTGACAGCTATCGGTCGACCGCCAACGGTCGAAAATATGACCGTTGGGGGACTCCGGTCTACCGCCCGGTCGACCCAATTTAGCCGAGAGCACTGCAGAGTGCTCGGTCGACCGGGTCGGTCGGCTGATACACACATGCACAGAATGTGTGCATCGGTCGACCGTACGGTCGACCGGATGCTGTCAGTTCTGAAAAATCAGAACTGCCAGAATCTAGAAAACCTGGTTTTTGGGTATAGGTCTAAGATATAAAGTTTTGGATCTTGTAAACACTTGAGTGTGAGCACATGTCACTACTCTAATAGGTTAAAACATTTTGATAGAAATTCCTTTGATAAAAACTTGTTTTTCCAAATATTATTTTTTCTAAAACTTATTTCCAAAAACATGTTTATCTTTAACTCTAACTTGGAAATAAAATTTTGAAACTTATTTTGAAGTCTAGAACCAATATAAAAAGTGTGTGTAAGTGTAAATCCCATAACTCTACTTCTATCATCTAGGTTTTGACAAAAAGATCTAAAATAACAAAAATACAAATACAAATCTTGATGTTCTTCATAAACTTGATCTTTGGCTTGGTCTTCTCTTTAACATCTTGTTCCCAGAGCATCCTACTGTGCTTGGCTTGGGAATGCAAATTTTGGCGAACTCCAAACGTGTGAGTCTTATTTGCGGAGCCGTCAAAAATGACCTTTTAACCTGAAATTCTTGTAAACAAAAACTTGTTAAATACATAACTAGATATGTTTTGTTATCATCAAAATATCCACTAAGATATAGGGCTAATGGCCTTTGGGCCAACAATCTCCCCCTTTTTGATGATGACAAAACATATTTAGTTATCACAAATATTTTGGGTAGAGTCTTCAAATGAAGCTCCCCCTCAACACATGCATATACTAAAAAATCATACTCAGGCATAGTATCATACTCAGGCATAGTAAAGATCACCATATTTTCATGCCAACAACAAAAAAAATACTCATGTCATAGAACAAATACTCATGTCATAGATACGGATAACACATGGGTTCATACATGACATAAATAAAAGAGATACATAAAAAGAAAAGCAACATGTCCACATCACACAAAGTATGTCCAATACAAAACACAAAATATGTCCAATCACAAAATAACTCTCCCACTAACTAACTCTCCCACTAACTAACTCTCCCCCTTTTTGACATCATCAAAAGGGGAGGTCACTCCTCAGCAGCAGCATCACTGTCATCGTCATCGTCATCCTCCTCATCGTCATCGTCCTCAGAAGAGTTCCCTGCAGGAGTACCCTCAGCCATCGTCGTATCACCAGCAGCAGTGTCCTCAGCCATCTTCTTATCACCATCATCGTCTTCCTCCGAAGAAGAAGAAGAAGAAGAAGAAGAAGAGGCTACCTCCTCGGGATCAACGCCGAGCACCTTCGGCCGAGGTGGGGGAACTGAAGAAGGAGCTCTGGTAGGAAATGGAGGACCGGTGGAGGGAAGGGGACGAGCAATGGTAGTGGGATCAGGAGTAAACATATCGAATTTCGTAAAGAGCGCCTCAAATTGCGTATCCATGAATCTCATGGAGTCAGCAAAATAGGACATGTCGTTACGAATTCCTCGGATCTGAGAGTTCAACTCCTCACGGGAAGCGGCCTCTTGTTTGAGACGGGCGTCCATCTCCGTACGAAAAGCTGCCTCTTGCTGGAAACGAGCGTCCATCTCCACACGAAAAGCTGCCTCTCGCTGCTCAATCCAAGACTGGTGTGCCTCGAACTGAGAGCGGACCTCAGAGGACATAAGAGCCAGAAGGTCAGGAGGTAAAACTGGGGCAGAAGCAGATGAAGTGCCTGGGGCCGAAGATGACCCTGGGCCAGATGAACCTGGGACAGCTGGAGGAGCAGGAGGTTGCTCAAGAGCGTGTCTACGCAACTGGGCTTCCATCCTCTTCAAAAGAGAGCCGTCAATATCTACTGTAGGCTCATCGGAATCGATAGAGGAAAGATCAAAATCTAGAGCTTTAAGGATAGGGTAATCACCATGCCATAGGCAAGGTCCTACCGGACAGACGGATCTGGTCAGAAGCCATATGTGAAGCTATGAGACGGGGAAAATTTATTCTAATGCCTTTCAGAAGGCAATAGATGATCAAGGGCACAGGACCCCTAGCATGGCTGTATTCACCAGATTTGGGGACAATGTTGAAGAAAATGATTTTGGCCAGAACTTGAGAAGTGAGGGTGTATCTACTCACAACTTCATTTCTAACCAAACCGGGGTTATTATCCCCGTGAATCAATGTGGATGCGGTGAGGGAAGACTCACCCTCCGAAAACTCAAAGTCAAGAAGATCAAAGGAGTACACATCAGCACCACCAGTGGGTAGGTGAAGGATATCAGCAAATTGACTGATGCTAATGTTAATATCCCTACCTAGAACTCTAGTAGAGATACGATTTCTATCAAAAGAAAAATTGGTATAAAAGTAGGGCATAAGAGGGGTATAGACTTGTTCTCGAATGGTTAAGAACTCGTCTAAGGAATTGTTATGCAAGATGCGGGGGATGTCCAAGTGCTCAAAATCTCGAATTACAACAAATCTCCCCGAATTGATATTTCTTTTGGAAAGATAGATGAACCGATTTTCAGCAGTTTCATTGATAAAAAGTTTCTTGGGTTTGGGTGTAGATGAAGTGGGTTTAGCAATAGCTTTCCCCTTCTCAGTCCTAATCCTCTTTGACATTTTTGAGTAAAAATAGGATTTTTAGGTCAAAACAAGTTAGGGCACGATCTAGAAAGTTTTAGCAACCTAAAATCTTGACAAAAGATAGTAGATCTAGAAACTAGAAGTGAAGAACAGAGGAAAAATTCGATTTTTACCTTAACAGTGAAGAACCAAAACCCTAGAATGGAAAATCTTGAATTTCTTCGAATCCAGCGGATGGATGGTCCTGAAATCGAAGATCTGGCACTAGATGGAGGGATTAGAGGTGGGTTTTTAATTGATTTGAAATCGGATGAGAGATTGGAGAGATGGAAAATTTTTGGAGAAGAGAGGTGATGGGTTCCGTCGCCAGCGAGTGAGGGGAGAGAGAGAGAGAGAGAAAAGTCAAATAAATAGCACATCTGGACCTGATTGCGATGCCCGGTCGACGGTCGGTCGACCCAGAAAACCCGAGAGCTCTGTAATCTCAGAGCGGTCGACCGGTCGGTCGACTCGAACAACCCGAGAGTTCTGCAGACTTACAGCGGTCGACCGGGACTTATTTTCGGTCGACCGATAAAAGAACAGAAATAAAGTTAATTTATTTCAAGAAAAGTCGGTCGACCGCAGCTAGCGTCGGTCGACCGTCTTTGCCTGAAAGGCAGTCTGAAGCAGCAGCCCAAAAAATTTTTTTTAAAGGGAATTTAATTAAATGTAAGTATGATATATTTAACATACAGGATCAAACATATGTTTTAGTCTTGATTAAGTTAACATATCATCCAAAATTACATACAATCCTTTTTATTTTATTTTTCATATTTTAGACAAAGTTTTAGAGATGTTGAAGCCGAATACCCAGTGACGGGTTCTGAACTTCATCCTCTTGATTCCTCTTGAATGAGTTGAGGTGCGCAATTGCCATCTCTAAGGTATTTGCATTAAACATGAAATCTTACAAAATTTATTTTTAATTTTGAAATAAAAGGTGTATCGGTATATCATCAAAATTGTACATGTGGACATATAGTAACATAAAAGACATAAAATTACAATAAGCATGGCATGTACACAATCATGATAGAGATGTATAGTTAACATGTATCATTGTAGCATAAAAGTAAACTAACAATTCTATGCAATTGTATACATACACAAAAGTCAAAAACTTTTAAATGGAGAAGTTACCGAACATGGGCAATCTCCAAAATATAGGTGCCTCCACGATAGCGATGCAAGCTTGATGTGATCTTTGGGCTTTGTTGCATCCACCATCCGGGCACCGTTTCCCCCTAAGTCTTGGAGGAAGTAGATCCACCTGTTTCATCTAAAATTGGTGGGTCTTTTGGTACCCATATCTTTTTGGGTCCTTTAGGGTTAGTACCGGGACGAACCCAAACATATTTATTATGCACATTATTTTTAGCAAAACAAAACTTTTCTAAATGGCCTTTGCGGCCACAATGCGTGCAAATGTAAATTCTACCATTACCATACATGTATGCATGTTTATGTGTGTGTGCATGTTTCCGTGCATGTACATGGTGTGTATGTTTCCCTTGGGTTACTCCCTTAGGAAATCTAGATGCGAATTTGTTAAGATCAAAAGCACACTTCTTTAAAGTGTTATCCAAATTTTCAACACGTTTTTGAATTTCTACAAATTCATTTTTATTACATGATGCAATAAGGGTTTTACCTTTACAAGCTAGTTTATAATTTTCAAAATCAATTTTTAGATTCTTAAAAGCCTTAGTTAAATCATCTTTTTCTTTAACTACAATATCCATCTTATTTTTCAAAGCATCATTTTCCTTTTTCAACTTTTTATTATGAGATTGAGAAATCTCATATCTATGTTGTAGTTCTTCAAAGAATTGGGCTAACTCATCCATGGTTAGCTCATCATCATCTATTGAGTTGTCAAGAGTTACCTTGGTTGCATCCTCCCCATGTGCCATGAAACACATGTGCGCGGCGTCGTTTTCCTCCTCGGATTCCGACTCCGTGTCATCCCACGTGGCCACCATAGCTTTCTTCTTCTTATGGCCGTTCTTGGAGGTTGTGGCTTGGAGAGCGGGGCAATCCGCAATAAGGTGTCCGATCTTCTTACAATGGAAGCAAGGACCGGGTTCTTCTCTTTTCTTCTCATATCTTCCTTGAGGTTTCCCTCTCCGGAAGTTGCTTTGCCTCCCTTTCCTATAAAACATTTTGCCTACCTTCCGGATAAGCATGGCAAAGTCCTCATCGCAATCCTCCGATGAGTCGTCCTCTTCAATAGTGGTTGGAGTGGCTTTAAAGGCGATTGTTTTCTTCTTGGGTACCTCCCTTTCTTCTCTTACCTTCATCTCCAACTCATGGGTTTTGAGATTACCAATGAAGCCGGAGAAGTCCATCTCCTCTTTGTCGTTTAGCTCCTTGAGAGTTGTAGCCTTGACTTCCCAAGCTTTGGGAAGAGCTCGAATGACCTTGCGAATCTTTTGGTCATTGTCGATCTTGTCTCCTAAAGAAGATAAAGCGTTAGTGATCTTAGTAAAACGAGTGAGCATGTCATCAATGCTCTCATTTTTAAATATATAAAAGTTCTCATATTGAGAACGTAGCAAGTCAATCTTGGCTCTTTTGACTTATGACGTTCCCTCATGAGTCACAATTAGAATGTTCCAAACCTCAAATGCGGATTTAAAATTTATAATGCGTGACAAATCATCCTCATTTAATGCTTGGGTTAATGCATATTGGGCTCTAGCATTAGCTTCATAATCCTTGGAGGTGTCCTCGGACCATGAGCATTCATCGGTGGTAGGTTCAATGAAATCTTTGGTTATGGCCCTAGCTACTCTAACTCCTAGGGATTTAAGGAATAGGTTCATTTTGACCTTCCAAATAGGAAAGTTCAAACCATCAAACTTGGGTGGGGACTTGATGCTAGAAAAGTCGAGTGAAGCCATGAATGCACAATAAGTATGAATATAACAAATGAATGCAACAAATGAATATAGCCAAATAAGGATCTCCCTAAGGTTGTTAGACCAAAATGTAGGGTTAGGCTCTGATACCAATTGAAATCACCTAGAGGGGGGGGAATAGGTGATGGCTATATGTAAATGGTCACAAATGCGGAATTTAAAAAATTAACCAACACAATAAGCTCAAATGAAAGACTTGCAATAAATGAAGCAATCAACAGTGCAAGAATTAAGGAGTTTAGAGTTTAGAGATATTTGAGCAAACGCAAACACGCAGATATGTTTCCGAGATTCGAGCCACGCTCTACGTCCCCGCCTTCACACTTGAAGGATTTCCACTATTGAAGATCCCACTGGATCACCAATACAAGGACACACTTGTCCCGTCTCTCGTGATGCCGCAACACCACCTTGAGCACACTAGCTCGCCTTGAGGCCGATGCCTCTACAACTTCACTCAAAAGAAGATTGATCACACTTGATCATAAATACGCTCACTTGCACAATCCTAGAACCAAAATGTAGATGTGGAATTATGGGATTGTGTAGTGCAAAAGCTAGAGAGAAGTAGAGGTAAAGACTTTAAGTAGGTGTCTAAAACTTTAAGGCTTTTGGAGAGAAAATCTTTTGTAAAAGGAAGCCTTTTGAAAACTTGTAAATCTTTTGAAAATGATGTGTATATTCTTCTAAAATAGTTGTCATATCAATATGAAGTGACCTCCTATTTTATAGGGGTCAAAAACTACATCATAGATCCGTTGGGATTAAAAAACAAAAAAGAATCTGTCAGAAAAACTAGCTGTTGGAATCTGTCAGAGATTCTGACAGCTATCGGTCGACCGGTCGGTCGATCGCCAACGGTCGAAAATATGACCATTGGGGGACTCCGGTCGACCGCCCGGTCGACCCAATTTAGCCGAGAGCACTGCAGAGTGCTCGGTCGACCGGGTCGGTCGGCTGATACACACATGCACAGAATGTGTGCATCGGTCGACCGTACGGTCGACCGGATGCTGTCAGTTCTGAAAAATCAGAACTGCCAGAATCCAGAAAACCTGGTTTTTGGGTATAGGTCTAAGATATAAAGTTTTGGATCTTGTAAACACTAGAGTGTGAGCACATGTCACTACTCTAATAGGTTAAAACATTTTGATAGAAATTCCTTTGATAAAAACTTGTTTTTCCAAATATTATTTTTCTAAAACTTATTTCCAAAAACATGTTTATCTTTAACTCTAACTTGGAAATAAAATTTTGAAACTTATTTTGAAGTCTAGAACCAATATAAAAAGTGTGTGTAAGTGTAAATCCCATAACTCTACTTCTATCATCTAGGTTTTGACAAAAGATCTAAAATAACAAAAATACAAATACAAATCTTGATGTTCTTCATAAACTTGATCTTTGGCTTGGTCTTCTCTTTAACATCTTGTTCCCAGAGCATCCTATTGTGCTTGGCTTGGGAATGCAAATTTTGGCGAACTCCAAACGTGTGAGTCTTATTTGCGGAGCCATCAAAAATGACCTTTTAACCTGAAATTCTTGTAAACAAAAACTTGTTAAATACATAACTAGATATGTTTTGTTATCATCAAAATATCCACTAAGATATAGGGCTAATGGCCTTTGGGCCAACAATGTACACCTCAGTCCAAATCACAGCAACAGAGCAAAATGCAGTATATTGAAATTAAATTGACATGTGCCTAATGCAAATATCTAAACTGTTTTAAAAGCGTCCAAATACCATATTTTAGTTCTTTAATTATTGCAGTTTGTAGGCAATCAAAACAGGAAAGTAATAGTACATATCCACTAGCTATTACAATGAACACAGCCCAGCACAACAAGATACACAATTATCACAAAAACGTCACGTTTGCGCGGCAAAAGTCGTGTTTTCGCGGCTTTTCTTTAGAAGCTGGGTCCCTGCTTTTTAGAGTAGGGAGATGCAAAGCTAATGTTTGTTCTGTAATGTTAAGCTCCTGTACAAATTGTCCTGCACACAAAACAAAGAAGAAAATGTTAATAAAAATGTGAGTTTAAACCATTCCCATCCCCGGTGACGGCGCCAAAAATTTGATCGGGACGAAACCAGCACTTTAAAATGTGTGTTTTATAAAATCAATGAAAATATATATGTGTTAATATTCCCTCGATACTTCTGTTATAGCATTGGCTCAATGGGTCGAATCCACGTAGACGGGAGGTGGTAGAAGCATTAACTGTCCGTTCACGTGTTGTGTTAACAAGTCTTCTTTATTAAAGAATTAGAATAAGTAAAAGAAAAAGAAATATGAAAGTGATAGATGGAGAAGGCGATAAAACAGCATGTGAAAACAAAAGAGAAGTGGTTTGAAAAATAAAATAAAAAGAAGATGAAACTTGTGGTAAAGAAAATGAAAACAATGGTGAACAATGAAGATGGTAAAAATAACGATGAAAAGATAAAAAAGAAGTATTTTTGATATTGATTTTTAAAACAAAGTAAAAAAAAGGAGAATACTATGAAAGAAATCTCATGGTTTCTAACTACTAATTACTCTACTGACATGCTAACCTCTTAGTGATAGTTACCTCACATGGATCCTTAGCCATAACTAGTCCTTGGCTTCAAGAGACGATACAAAGCATGGCAAATACGATGGTTCTTCACATTCAAACTTGCATCAAAAGTAAATTAATACAAATATTAGATCATCAAAACTATTAGGAGCAAGCATGAAATAAGAGAGAGTTAGCTTGGTTAGCAAGTTAGATGTTGAACCCATCATCATGAGCCATCAATTGCTCTTGTAAGAGCAAGGCCTTGTAGAGGCTATTAGATTCATGTAGATTATTAAGTAAGTGGTTAGCTAGTTAGTGCCTAGTAGTTAGTCACCATGAGAGAAAATCTAGCTAAGCATCATGTAGAAGATGGAGAAGATTATAATAGAGAAGAAAGGAGGTATCTTTACATAGATTGTCACCATCTATTACATCATTATCTCTCTCTCTGAATCAACTCAGCCCTAATACAAGATCTATAAAAGAAAAAAAATATAAAATAAAAGAGAAAGAAAATCTTAATCTACAATAAAGAGAGAGAAAACCTAGCCTAATTTCAATCTGCTCTCATTTTGGGCCTCTGCAGGGCTATATATAGGCAAACGAAGGGTCCAGAAGACGAGACGAGGCCACGCGTCGAAGATCGATGCGTGGACCCACCACATTATCGCGGAACTGCGGCCATAGCCGCGTTCAATACCAGGGACCTAAGTCCCTGGTTTTGGTACGTGGGTTCGTGACGCTTCGGGGACCTTCTATACATACTCAGAATCGGTTATTTCTGTTCAGATTTGCGTCAGACACCCGCAAGGCTCTAGGTTCAATGCATCTTCTAGAAACTTCCTTACTTGGCCTCTAAGAAATGCGGATTTAATTACCCGAAAATGGGTTAATTAAGCTCTTATTACCCTTTTGCCCTCCTTGTCTTGATTATCTACAAGAGAGATCAAAGCACGGTTTAGACCAACATTTTATTCATAAATCAGTGGAGAAATGCAATATAATAATGCAAAACCGTAGACTAATCAATATGACAGTAGTATTTTTAGTTTTTTCAAACGAAACTGAAATTCCTGTGAAGCTAAGCTAACATCACACCTCTAGCTCACATCCTTATTAAGTTAATATCACACCTCTGACAAGATTTAATCCAACCCGTTAAGTTAACATTACATCTCTAACAGTAAAAATTTTCCTAGATCCCCAACGGATCTAGCCTTACTTGTTATTCTCGTCAATAAAATGGCAGGTCCACTTAAAATCACTGTTAGGTTAATCATACCTTTAATGGTGTTTTACATCAATCTCCAGCTGAGTCTTAATTATGTCGATACTAAACTTCTGATGAAGACTCAGTCATAATCCTCTGCGAGGTAAAAACTTTACTTGTCATTCTCATCCATAGATGGCATGACCACAGAAATTATTCAACTCTTGTCAAGTTAACATCACACCTCTGACAGTAATTTTGAATTCTTTGAATAGAATTTTCTAACTTTAACTTTGTTAAGATAAAATGTTACATTTTTAGCAAACCAAAGATAACCACTTCTACTCATCTGATTTTCAATACAAAAGGAAGTTAAGACATGTAAGAAGACAAAAAAAATTATCACTTTTATTGATATTCAAAAATATGAAAGTGATACACTCTCTTATGCAATAAGATTGAATGTTACAAAAAAGGAGTACAAAGAATTCCCCCTTGCATAGCAAAGGTTGAACTCACTCTTCGAAATGTTGAAGATACACGAAGCTCATCCTCTTGCTGTAGCCGGGAATAGCAGATCAACTTCCTCTTCTCTTGAGAACAATGGTGTTTCTTGAGGTCAAAATGCAAGAGAGCATTCTGATTCCACTTGACTAACAGGTATGAAGGTCTTCACAAGGCCGTAATCCTTCACTTAATGGGAAGCTCCACCACCAGAAAGTCATCTGATGAGTATGAATTTTTCATCGCTGTCATTTCTTTGAGCAAGATTGCTGAAGGGAGGATCCGAGAGCTTACTGGTGACGTCTTCTTTCCCGTGACCTTCAAATGCGCCATGCTTATTGTAATCAGAAAGGATCTGAGAATTACTGGTGCATCATGTCCAATAAAATCTTGATGTGTATCTATAATTGCGCGGATCTTTCTCGCCCTTAGACAGAGTTTTGGCGTCCCGAGTGCTCGTCAATCGAACAAGCTAGTCGTTCCAAATATCCTCCAATGGGCGCGGCAAAGACACTGGAACCAACACCATCGATATGGCCAGGACCTGCAAGAAATAAAAAAAATAAGGATTAAAATTCTGCAAAGACAGAAATAGGAAGCCAGAAGCATAAAAATGGGGCTGAAGTTATGAACTCCAGATGCGAATCTCACAGAAGTAGGGATAGAAAATATGGATCCAAATGCAGTCTGATATTAGACTCGCATCTGATAAGTAAGACGCGAGGCATATATCAAAGACGCGGACTCGAGTCTTAAAACTTTCTGAAGTTGCTCCAGATGCAGGCCCGAATCTAAAGCTCCAGACGTGGAGCTTGTCACATTCGCATTCAGAGATCTCAAAAGATCAGACTTTAAATTTTCCAAGTCAAGAACTCCAAGCGTGAGACTTATATACAAAAGTCATGTTTTAAGTCTCAAAACGCGGAGTTCACCACACTCACATCTGAAGAACTTGAGATTTGGACTTAGAAGTTAACCAGCTCACGTTTCATCAATTAACGTGAAAGGCATGTTTGCAGAGCATGAATGCATGAAGAAAGAGATTTCAGGAAGAGATCAAGAGACAGAGTCTTTTCATAGCCGAGGATGATAGAGCTTCAAAGAAACCAAGCTTTATTATGGCAAAAGCCAGTTCCTACTTGCAAAAAAATTCTCTAGAAGATGAACTTCATTCGTCAAGGCACAACCATGGAAGCACCTAAAGAGATGCTTTTTAATTTTAAAATCACTTAATAGTGATAATCTTCGAAGAAGATTGAAAGAAAGCATTGAAGCTTTGGGTCTTTTTGTTCTTCAGAACACATGCCTTTGAAGGAGGCCCTTGAAGAGGAACAATCAAGACAAAGTTTCTCAGAGCACATGCTAATGAAGGAAAACAGTCAAGATGGATGACTGTTAAGACGCTAGGACCTGTCTAAATGGCCCTTAATTAATGGCATAAAAATCAAAACTATTCTTAGAGGCCAAAATTAATAGCTCTAATTCGCTACATGAATATCAAATCCACGTGGATTTTTGTTCTCGGAAATCCCAACGACGCGCGTCCCAACCGTCAATGCCAACTTCGTATTGAAAGATCTAGCGAGATCTGTTGGAACCTATTTCGATGAAGACGTTCGTAACGATCAAATTCATTTGGAGCTCTACACATGACGAATCAAGAGTCCGACATGATCAAGTTGTGCCAAAAGGGTTGAGATGTTGTGGTTTGTAAAGAAGATATAGCATGTAAAAGCCTTGATACAAACCAACACTTCAGTGTCCTGTTAGTCGACTTGATGTTCCAATATAGTCGACTAATAAACACTTTAGTCGACTTGATCCAAACCCAAGTCGACTAGTCTAGTGTCCTAAAACAGACCAACTCTCTGTTTGTCAAATTAGTCAACCAAACACTAACCAAGTCGACTAATAGACTTTTCTAGTCGACTAATCAAAGTCCCCTAGTCGACTAATCCCTTGACTCAGTCGACTATAAAGCAGTTGCAGTCGACTTGAGGTAGTTATCCAGAAACCTGTTCTGCCAACAGACATATACCTAGTCGACTACTTGCTAAATCTAGTCGACTAATAGTGGAAATTTTGCCTAGTCTAGTCAACTAACTCAGAACCCTAGTCGACTATAAGCAGTTTCTGACTGTTGGACAGTTTCTGTTATCTGATTCTTTTGGCAACGTTTCCAACGTCTAGGTTATCTGAATTGGTCCTATAACTACCCTAACTAACCCTAGTCTTCAGCTATAAATAGGGAAGTTATTCCAAAGGCCAAACAACAGATTTTCATTCAGTTTTCCAAAGCCAAATTCCAGAAAACCTGAAAACTGATTTCCTAACTTCTGTTCTTCACCAAAAAAGACAATTCCATTAGTGAAGTTCTCTAAAGTTCATCTTTCCTATACTGTACCTTGTCCACATACACATCTGTACCAAGGCTATAGGAAAAGAGTTGTAAATTCTCAAAGTGTTCATTGTACACGGGAGGCTTCTTGGTTGAAGAGGCAAGTTGTACAAGGTGACCATTGTACACGGGAGGCTTCTTGGTTGTAGAGGCAGTTGTACAAAGGTAAAAGGTGTTCTCTTGGTGGAAGAGAAGGTGTACACATTTGGAGAAGGGGATTCGACAAGTGGTGTACATGTTGTATTGATTTTGGGTGGCAAGATCAAGGTTAAAGGAAAATCTCAAGCGGGTGGCTTGGGGACTGGATGTAGGTCACAAGGACCGAACCAGGATAAATCTCTTTGTTTGCGTTTGCATTTTCTGAGATTTGTTTTCTTTACTTACAAGTTTACTTATTTGCTTAACAATTAATCCTTCTGTTTAGTGTTTATGTTGACTTGAGTTATTTCAGATCTATAGTTGCCTACAAGAGATAATTCCGCAATTAGTCCTTATCTCAACGATCCAACAATTGGTATCAGAGCAAGGGAGAGCCAAGTTCATCAACAGGCAACAACCATACCAATTCCAACAATTGGTATCAGAGCAAGGGAGAGCCAAGTTCATCAACAGGCAACAACCATACCAATTCCAACAATTGGTATCAGAGCGGGTACAAGTCAACAACAAGGATGGCAACGGAGTTCTCATCATCCCAATTCAAGGAAGGACATTCTACACAACGTCCACCGCTATTTGACGGAACCAACTACAACTATTGGAAGTGTAGAATGAAAATCTACTTGCAGTCAATCAACTACGACCTTTGGAACATCGTAGAAGCATCATACACCAAGCCTACAACCAACTACAACGCTTGGAGTGAAGATCAAAAGAAGAACGCCAACCTTGACGTCAAAGCAATGAATGCTCTATTCTGTGCCCTTACCAAAGAAGAGTTCAACCGAGTGTCAACAGCAACTTCTGCACATCAAATTTGGCATACTCTTCAGGTAACACATGAAGGCACTAGTAAAGTTAAGGAGTTTAAAATTTCTGTTCTTGTCCACAGGTTTGAGTTATTCAAAATGGAGGAGAATGAAACCATATCCGAAATGGTTACAAGATTCACCGACATCACAAATACTCTTGCATCCCTTGGAAAGGACTACACCCAAGTCGAAAGAGTTCGAAAGATCCTTCGTGCACTTACACCAGAATGGGAGAAGAAGACAACCGCCATTGAAGAGGCGAATGATCTCTCAACTATGACATTAAAACCTAATCGGTAATCTAATGGCATACGAAGTGCAGTTAGAAGAAAGGAAGAAGGACCAAGAATGACAACACCGTTCAAAGAAGAAAGAACTCGCCTTCCATGCATCTTCCGACACGGACAATGATGACGAAGAGGAGATGGCAATGCTCTCAAAGAAGTTCAGGAAATTTCTTAAGCAAGGTAAATTCAAGTGTTTTAATTGTGATAAATCAGGACATATGAAGATGGATTGCCTTTTGCTCAAGAAGAAAGAAAAGTACAAGAGTAAGAAGTTCAGAAAGAAGAAGAACTACGAAGCATCTTCAGAACATAGTGATTCCTCATCATCTGATGAAGAAGAATCCACTGAACATGTTAACTTATGTTACATGGCTATAGAAGATGAAGAGGTATCGTTTTCTGAACTCTCAGATGCTTTTAATGAATTATTTATGAATCTGAAAAGTGAAAAACTGAAAAACAGAGTTTTGTTAAAAGAAAATGAGAAACTTTTACAGGAAAATTCTGTTTATGCATTACAATGTTCTTCTATAAATTCTCAACAAGATGAAACTGAAAATGTCATATCATCTTTGAAAACTGAAAATGAGAAGTTTATAAAAGAAAAACATTTTTCTGAAAAAGGAAACTAAGTCTTTGAATGAAAGGATTTCTCTATTGGATAAAGACATGTTAGTTTTCAAAAAGAAATATGAAGATCTTTTGCAAAATGTGACTAAGTTTAATAAAGGAAAAGAAAATTTGAATGCTTTATTGTCTTTTCAGAAATTGTCACATGATAGTCATGATATAGGATATATTGCAAAATCTTCATGTTATAATCCATATAGTTCTTGTGTTAAAAGAAAGACTAAGAAAGTAAGTTTATATGGATTTCAAAGAATTTAAATATTTATGATAAAATACGTATATGCTTCATACATGCATGATATATGTGATTCTTGCAATTATGTATATACTAATAGGTGGAAACCAAATTCTAAATGGATTTGGAGTCCTAAAGGTTAGATATGATCTTTTATATTTGGTACCAACTAACGTTTATTTTGCAGGTACCATATAAAAGTTATTATATATATATATGTACTAATATATTTGTTGCAGGGGGAGAACAAAATATTTTATATCTGTTATAACCCATTTCTGCAGGGGGAGGAAAAGATAACATTTTTTTACAGGAGGAGGACATGCACACACAAAGCGTCGTCATCAAAAGGGGGAGAATGTTGGAACCTATTTCGATGAAGACGTTCGTAACGATCAAATTCATTTGGAGCTCTACACATGACGAATCAAGAGTCCGACATGATCAAGTTGTGCCAAAGAGGGTTGAGATGTTGTGGTTTATAAAGAAGATATAGCATGTAAAAGCCTTGATACAAACCAACACTTCAGTGTCCTGTTAGTCGACTTGATGTTCCAATATAGTCGACTAATAAACACTTTAGTCGACTTGATCCAAACCCAAGTCGACTAGTCTAGTGTCCTAAAACAGACCAACTCTCTGTTTGTCAAATTAGTCGACCAAACAGTAACCAAGTCGACTAATAGACTTTTCTAGTTGACTAATCAAAGTCCCCTAGTCGACTAATCCCTTGACTCAGTCGACTATAAAGCAGTTGCAGTCGACTTGAGGTAGTTATCCAGAAACCTGTTCTGCCAACAGACATATACCTAGTCGACTACTTGCTAAACCTAGTCGACTAATAGTGGAAATTTTGCCTAGTCTAGTCGACTAAGTCAGAACCCTAGTCGACTATAAGCAGTTTCTGACTGTTGGACAGTTTCTGTTATCTGATTCTTTTGGCAACATTTTCCAACATCTAGGTTATCTAAATTGGTCCTATAACTACCCTAACTAACCCTAGTCTTCAGCTATAATAGGGAAGTTATTCCAAAGGCCAAACAACAAGATTTTCATTCAGTTTTCCAAAGCCAAATTCCAGAAAACCTGAAAACTGATTTCCTAACTTCTGTTCTTCACCAAAAAAGACAATTCCATTAGTGAAGTTCTCTGAAGTTCATCTTTCCTATACTGTACCTTGTCCACATACACATCTGTACCAAGGCTATAGGAAAAGAGTTGTAAATTCTCAAAGTGTTCATTGTACACGGGAGGCTTCTTGGTTGAAGAGGCAAGTTGTACAAGGTGACCATTGTACACGGGAGGCTTCTTGGTTGTAGAGGCAGTTGTACAAAGGTAAAAGGTGTTCTCTTGGTGGAAGAGAAGGTGTACACATTTGGAGAAGGGGATTCGACAAGTGGTGTACATGTTGTATTGATTTTGGGTGGCAAGATCAAGGTTAAAGGAAAATCTCAAGTGGGTGGCTTGGGGACTGGATGTAGGTCACAAGGACCGAACCAGGATAAATCTCTTTGTTTGCGTTTGCATTTTCTGAGATTTGTTTTCTTTACTTACAAGTTTACTTATTTGCTTAACAATTTATCCTTCTTGTTTAGTGTTTATGTTGACTTGAGTTATTTCAGATCTATAGTTGCCTACAAGAGATAATTCCGCAATTAGTCCTTATCTCAACGATCCAACAAGATCTTCGCGTCAAAATGCATGCGACGCTTCGAAGGTCGCGTCCTAAAGTCTGTGTCCCTTCACAATCCTGAAGACTACGTCCCCTCCATCAAACTAAAGAACGCAGGCTTGCGTTACTTTCAACGTATAAGAGCCACGTTTCTCTCAACGGATCAGACCTACGTTTCTCTCAAAGGGTCAAAGCCGCATCCTCTCAACCATTCAGAGCCGTGTTTCTCTTAGTAGATCAGAGTTACATCCTCTCAACGATCCAGAACTGCGTCCTATTAACATATCAGAGTCACGTCTCTCAATAATTCAGAGCCACGTTTCTCTCAACAGATCAGAGTCGCGTCTCCCCTACAAGTTAGGGCTACGTCTCACTCATAACTTAGTGCTGCCTGAGTTTTCTCTCTCAACCATTCAGAGCCGCGTTTCTCTCAAAGGGTCAGAGCCGCGTCCTCTCAACCATTTAGAGTCGCGTTTCTCTTAGCATATCAGAGTCGCGTCCTCTCAGCGATCCAGAATTGCATCCCCTTAACATATCAGAGTCGCGTCTCTTAATAATTCAGAGCCACGTTTCTCTCAACATATTAGAGTCGCGTCTCCCTACAAGTTAGGGCTACGTCTCACTCACAACTTAGTGCTGCCTGAGTTTTCTCTCTATAACTCATAGTCGCGCATCAACAAATGAAAAAGGACTTCGTTTCCATAATAGTCATGGGTCATGTCTGTAAGAACCGCATTCTCCCACGCAATAAAGAGTCCGTCTGATTCTCAAACACAAAGAAGAAATGAAGACGAGACAAAAATTTTTATACTTTTATTATTTATATCAAAATGGTCAAAGTGATACAAACACTCTCTTATTTGATAAGTGGACTGTTACACAAAAAAAGGAAAAGATACAAAAGGAAGAGGGCAAATCCTGCTTCTCCAAAGAATAAATCCATTCCCGGAGACGCTGCATCTCGTGCTGGCGTGCTTCTCAACTTTTGCCCAAGCTTGAACCCACAATTCTTCCTCTGATAAAAATCTCTTCGTAGCCAGCTGCACTTGAAGAGACTCCAACCTGAAAGAATGGTCAGTAAAATCTTCTTGGACCAACTTCTTGGCAGCTTCTGGTTCTTCCAGCCTTTCTCTAGCAGTAACAAGTTTCTGCTCGTTGACTTGAATCAAGGCTTGCATCTTGGCAATAGCTGCTTGAGCAGTAGTAGTAGTAATGACTTGCTCTGCAATATTAATGACGACCTCATATTCCCTGGAATCGTCAACTAATATTTGGTAGCTGTCATGGAAGTTATGGAGATGAGGGGCCTCTTCAGCCATCTACTCCTCTATCTCTTTCCTCTCGTGTTCTTGAGTAGTGAGGAGCTTATTTAGCATTGACCGAGCCTCGTCCATTGAGCTAGCCTTCTCCAGAGTCTTTAGTTCCTTCAGGCATATCCCCAGCTATTCGACCAGCATCAAATATGCCCTAGCTTGCTCTGAGCTTTCAGTCTGACGGATGTTCTCAATCTGATTTTCAAGAAGCATCCAGGCAAAGTCGAAGAAACTTCTCCCGGAGAGCACCAGTTTGATGTATGACTTCAGGAGGTGAAGAATTGTCGTACCATCTGATACGCCAATTCTTCTACGATGTCCATGGCTGGAGACAACCTTGCTGGTGCGCTTCTGGATCCCCATTCTACAATAGTGCATGTAGTGTTTACAGAGGCGGGAGCCAACTCTCCAGGGGCATAGATGAGGCCAGTAGTAGGTTTTGTCGATAATGAGATCATGGCCGACACCTCCAGGACCATTATTGTGGTAGCCTCTGAGCAGCAGGGGCGGCGACATACTCCACAACACTTGTTCATCGGCCGAAGTCTGAAGGGCACTGTCGTCTGCGCTAGAGCTTACCATGGGAACCTCCACTTGAGCTAACCCAGTATTCTCTGCAACCATAAACATCAATGTTAATAATAAGAATGAAAATAGGAATATACAGCACATCTTTGTTCTCTTACCAAGTTGAGGATCTTCCTCTGGGAGGCCGCTTTGAGATGAGGGCTCCTCAGTCACGATGGTTATACCCTCACGAAGCGTCTCGGTGCGGGAACTTCAAGGCCCTCTGGCTGGGCCAGCTTCTGGATCATCTCCCCAATATAAGAGAAAGTCGTGGCCTCACTATTGGTAGCTACTTCTGTTAAAGAAATTCAAATGAAGGGTTAAAA